>OX457025.1:20911830-21444655 GCA_949752745.1 Protula sp. h YS-2021
TATATAAGAGGTTACATCGGTGACCTTGACCTCCTCCGTCATGGTCAAGGTCAAAAACCGGAAGTTGACCATTATCTCGAAAACGGTTAGAGATAGAGCGATTTTGAGCTTATTTTCGACCCTTTGGGCCTAAAAGACGTTACATAAGAGGTACCTCGGTGACCTTGACCTCCTCCGTCATGGTCAAGGTCAAAAACCGGAAGTTGACCATTATCTCGAAAACGGTTAGAGATAGAGCGATTTTGAGCTTATTTTCGACCCTTTGGGCCTAAAAGATGTTATATAAGAGATACCTCGGTGACCTTGACCTCCTCCGTCATGGTCAAGGTCAAAAACCGGAAGTTGACCATTATTTCGAAAACGGTTAGAGATAGAGCGATTTTGAGCTTATTTTCGACCCTTTGGGCCTAAAAGATGTTATATAAGAGGTACCTCGGTGACCTTGACCTCCTCCGTCATGTTCAAGGTCAAAAACCGGAAGTTGACCATTATTTCGAAAACGGTTAGAGATAGAGCGATTTTGAGCTTATTTTCGACCCTTTGGGCCTAAAAGTCGTTATATAAGATGCACCGCGGTGATCTTGACCTCCTCCGTCATGGTCAAGTTCAAAAACCGGAAGTTGACCATTATCTCGAAAACGGTTAGAGATAGAGCGATTTTGAGCTTATTTTCGACCCTTTGGGCCTAAAAGATGTTATATAAGAGATACCTCGGTGACCTTGACCTCCTCCGTCATGGTCAAGGTCAAAACCGGAAGTTGACCATTATTTCGAAAACGGTTAGAGATAGAGCGATTTTGAGCTTATTTTCGACCCTTTGGGCCTAAAAGATGTTATATAAGAGGTACCTCGGTGACCTTGACCTCCTCCGTCATGGTCAAGGTCAAAAACCGGAAGTTGACCATTATTTCGAAAACGGTTAGAGATAGAGCGATTTTGAGCTTATTTTCGACCCTTTGGGCCTAAAAGACGTTATATAAGAGGCACCTCGGTGACCTTCACCTCCTCTGCCATGGTCAAGGTCAGAAACCGGAATTTGACCATTATCTCGAAAAAGGTTGGAGATGGAGCGATTTTGAGCTCATTTTCGACCCTTTGGCCTAAAAGACGTTGTATAAGAGGTACCTCGGTGACCTTGACCTCCTCCGTTATGGTCAAGGTTAAAAACCGGAAGTTGACCATTATCTCGAAAACGGTTAGAGATAGAGCGATTTTGAGCTTATTTTCTACCTTTGGGCCTAAAAGACCATATATAAGAGGTACATCGGTGACCTTGACCTCCTCCGTCATGGTCAAGGTCAAAAAACCGGAAGTTGACCATTTATCTCGAAAACGGTTAGAGATAGAGCGATTTTGAGCTTATTTTCGACCTTTGGGCCTAAAAGACGTTACATAAGAGGTACCTCGGTGACCTTGACCTCCTCCGTCATGGTCAAGGTCAAAAACCGGAAGTTGACCATTATCTCGAAAACGGTTAGAGATAGAGCGATTTTGAGCTTATTTTCGACCCTTTGGGCCTAAAAGATGTTATATAAGAGATACCTCGGTGACCTTGACCTCCTCCGTCATGGTCAAGGTCAAAAACCGGAAGTTGACCATTATTTCGAAAACGGTTAGAGATAGAGCGATTTTGAGCTTATTTTCGACCCTTTGGGCCTAAAAGATGTTATATAAGAGGTACCTCGGTGACCTTGACCTCCTCCGTCATGGTCAAGGTCAAAAACCGGAAGTTGACCATTATTTCGAAAACGGTTAGAGATAGAGCGATTTTGAGCTTATTTTCGACCCTTTGGGCCTAAAAGACGTTATATAAGATGCACCGCGGTGATTTGACCTCCTCCGTCATGGTCAAGTTCAAAAACCGGAAGTTGACCATTATCTCGAAAACGGTTAGAGATAGAGCGATTTTGAGCTTATTTTCGACCCTTTAGTCCTAAAAGTCCATATATAAGAGGTACATCGGTGACCTTGACCTCCTCCGTCATGGTCAAGGTCAAAAACCGGAAGTTGACCATTATTCGAAAACGGTTAGAGATAGAGCGATTTTGAGCTTATTTTCGACCCTTTGGGCCTAAAAAGACGTTATATAAGAGGCACCTCGGTGACCTTCACCTCATCTGCCATGGTCAAGGTCAGAAACCGGAAGTTGACCATTATCTCGAAAAAGGTTGGAGATGGAGCGATTTTGAGCTTATTTTCGACCCTTTGGGCCTAAAAGACGTTGTATAAGAGGTACCTCGGTGACCTTGACCTCCTCCGTCATGGTCAAGGTCAAAAAACCGAAAGTTGACCATTATCTCGAAAACGGTTAGAGATAGAGCGATTTTGAGCTTATTTTCGACCCTTTAGTCCTAAAAGACCATATATAAGAGGTACATCGGTGACCTTGACCTCCTCCGTCATGGTCAAGGTCAAAAACCGGAAGTTGGACCATTATTTCGAAAACGGTTAGAGATAGAGCGATTTTGAGCTTATTTTCGACCCTTTGGGCCTAAAAGACGTTATATAAGAGGCACCTCGGTGACCTTCACCTCCTCTGCCATGGTCAAGGTCAGAAACCGGAATTTGACCATTATCTCGAAAAAGGTTGGAGATGGAGCCGATTTTGAGCTCATTTTCGACCCTTTGGGCCTAAAAGACGTTGTATAAGAGGTACCATTCGGTGACCTTGACCTCCTTCGTCATGGTCAAGGTTAAAAACCGGAAGTTGACCATTATCTCGAAAACGGTTAGAGATAGAGCGATTTTGAGCTTATTTTCTACCCTTTGGGCCTAAAAGACCATATATAAGAGGTACATCGGTGACCTTGACCTCCTCCGTCAATGGTCAAGGTCAAAAACCGGAAGTTGACCATTATCTCGAAAACGGTTAGAGATAGAGCGATTTTGAGCTTATTTTCGACCCTTTGGGCCTAAAAAGACGTTACATAAGAGGTACCATCGGTGACCTTGACCTCCCGTCATGGTCAAGGTCAAAAACCGGAAGTTGACCATTATCTCGAAAACGGTTAGAGATAGAGCAATTTTGAGCTTATTTCGACCCTTTGGGCATAAAAGACATTGTATAAGAGGTACCTCGGTGACCTTGACCTCCTCCGTCATGGTCAAGGTCAAAACCGGAAGTTGACCATTATCTCGAAAACGGTTAGAGATAGAGCGATTTTGAGCTTATTTTCGACCCTTTGGGCCTAAAAGATGTTATATAAGAGATACCTCGGTGACCTTGACCTCCTCCGTCATGGTCAAGGTCAAAAACCGGAAGTTGACCATTATTTCGAAAACGGTTAGAGATAGAGCGATTTTGAGCTTATTTTCGACCCTTTGGGCCTAAAAGATGTTATATAAGAGGTACCTCGGTGAACTTGACCTCCTCCGTCATGGTCAAGGTCAAAAACCGGAAGTTGACCATTATTTCGAAAACGGTTAGAGATAGAGCGATTTTGAGCTTATTTTCGACCCTTTGGGCCTAAATGACGTTATATAAGATGCACCGCGGTGATCTTGACCTCCTCCGTCATGGTCAAGTTCAAAAACCGGAAGTTGACCATTATCTCGAAAACGGTTAGAGATAGAGCGATTTTGAGCTTATTTTCGACCCTTTAGTCCTAAAAGACCATATATAAGAGGTACATCGGTGACCTTGACCTCCTCCGTCATGGTCAAGGTCAAAAACCGGAAGTTGACCATTATTTCGAAAACGGTTAGAGATAGAGCGATTTTGAGCTTATTATCGACCCTTTGGGCCTAAAAGACGTTATATAAGAGGCACCTCGGTGACCTTCACCTCATCTGCCATGGTCAAGGTCAGAAACCGGAAGTTGACCATTATCTCGAAAAAGGTTGGAGATGGAGCGATTTTGAGCTTATTTTCGACCCTTTGGGCCTAAAAGACGTTGTATAAGAGGTACCTCGGTGACCTTGACCTCCTCCGTCATGGTCAAGGTCAAAAACCGAAAGTTGACCATTATCTCGAAAACGGTTAGAGATAGAGCGATTTTGAGCTTATTTTCGACCCTTTGGGCCTAAAAGACCATATATAAGAGGTACATCGGTGACCTTGACCTCCTCCGTAATGGTCAAGGCAAAAACCGGAAGTTGACCATTATCTCGAAAACGGTTAGAGATAGAACGATTTTGAGCTTATTTTCGACCCTTTGGGCCTAAAAGATGTTATATAAGAGGTACCTCGGTGACCTTGACCTCCTCCGTCATGGTCAAGGTCAAAAACCGGAAGTTGACCATTATCTCGAAAACGGTTAGAGATAGAGCGATTTTGAGCTTATTTTCGACCCTTTGGGCCTAAAAGATGTTATATAAGAGGTACCTCGGTGACCTTGACCTCCTCCGTCATGGTCAAGGTCAAAAACCGGAAGTTGACCATTATTTCGAAAACGGTTAGAGATAGAGCGATTTTGAGCTTATTTTCGACCCTTTGGGCCTAAAAGACGTTATATAAGAGGCACCACGGTGACCTTGACCTCCTCCGTCATGGTCAAGGTCAAAAACCGGAAGTTGACCATTATCTCGAAAACGGTTAGAGATAGAGCGATTTTGAGCTTATTTTCGACCCTTTGGGCCTAAAAGACGTTATATAAGATGCACCGCGGTGATCTTGACCTCCTCCGTCATGGTCAAGGTCAAAAACCGGAAGTTGACCATTATCTCGAAAACGGTTAGAGATAGAGCGATTTTGAGCTTATTTTCGACCCTTTGGGCCTAAAAGACGTTATATAAGAGGTACCTCGGTGACCTTGACCTCCTCCGTCATGGTGAAGGTCAAAAACCGGAAGTTGACCATTATCTCGAAAACGGTTAGAGATAGAGCGATGAGCTTATTTTCGACCCTTTGGGCCTAAAAGACCATATATAAGAGGTACATCGGTGACCTTGACCTCCTCCGTCATGGTCAGGTCAAAAACCGGAAGTTGACCATTATTTCGAAAACGGTTAGAGATAGAGCGATTTTGAGCTTATTTTCGACCCTTTGGGCCTAAAAGACGTTATATAAGAGGCACCTCGGTGACCTTCACCTCATCTGCCATGGTCAAGGTCAGAAACCGGAAGTTGACCATTATCTCGAAAAGGGTTGGAGATGGAGCGATTTTGAGCTTATTTTCGACCCTTTGGGCCTAAAAGACGTTGTATAAGAGGTACCTCGGTGACCTTGACCTCCTCCGTCATGGTCAAGGTCAAAAACCGAAAGTTGACCATTATCTCGAAAACGGTTAGAGATAGAGCGATTTTGAGCTTATTTTCGACCCTTTGGGCCTAAAAGACCATATATAAGTGGTACATCGGTGACCTTGACCTCCTCCGTCATGGTCAAGGTCAAAAACCGGAAGTTGACCATTATCTCGAAAACGGTTAGAGATAGAACGATTTTGAGCTTATTTTCGACCCTTTGGGCCTAAAAGACGTTATATAAGAGGTACATCGGTGACCTTGACCTCCTCCGTCATGGTCAAAGTCAAAAACCGGAAGTTGACCATTATCTCGAAAACGGTTAGAGATAGAGCGATTTTGAGCTTATTTTCGACCCTTTGGGCCTAAAAGACGTTCTATAAGAGGTACCTCGGTGACCTTGACCTCCTCCGTCATGGTCAAGGTCAAAAACCGGAAGTTGACCATTATCTCGAAAACGGTTAGAGATAGAGCGATTTTGAGCTTATTTTCGACCCTTTGGGCCTAAAAGATGTTATATAAGAGGTACCTCGGTGACCTTGACCTCCTCCGTCATGGTCAAGGTCAAAAACCGGAAGTTGACCATTATCTCGAAAACGGTTAGAGATAGAGCGATTTTGAGCTTATTTTCGACCCTTTGGGCCTAAAAGACGTTATATAAGAGGCACCACGGTGACCTTGACCTCCTCCGTCATGGTCAAGGTCAAAAACCGGAAGTTGACCATTATCTCGAAAACGGTTAGAGATAGAGCGATTTTGAGCTTATTTTCGACCCTTTGGGCCTAAAAGACGTTATATAAGATGCACCGCGGTGATCTTGACCTCCTCCGTCATGGTCAAGGTCAAAAACCGGAAGTTGACCACTATCTCGAAAACGGTTAGAGATAGAGCGATTTTGAGCTTATTTGCGACCCTTTGGGCCAAGAAGACCATATATAAGAGGTACATCGGTGACCTTGACCTCCTCCGTCATGGTCAAGGTCAAAAACCGGAAGTTGACCTTTATCTCGAAAACGGTTAGAGATAGAGCGATTTTGAGCTTATTTTCGTCCCTTTGGGCCTAAAAGACGTTATATAAGAGGTACCTCGGTGACCTTCACCTCCTCTGCCATGGTCAAGGTCAGAAACCGGAAGTTGACCATTATCTCGAAAAAGGTTAGAGATAGAGCGATTTTGAGCTTATTTTCGATCCTTTGGGCATAAAAGACGTTGTATAAGAGGTACCTCGGTGACCTTGACCTCCTCCGTCATGGTCAAGGTCAAAAACCGGAAATTGACCATTATTTCGAAAACGGTTAGAGATAGAGCGATTTTGAGCTTATTTTCGACCCTTTGGGCCTAAAAGACGTTATATAAGAGGTACCTCGGTGACCTTGACCTCCTCCGTCATGGTCAAGGTCAAAAACCGGAAGTTGACCATTATCTCGAAAGCGGTTAGAGATAGAGCGATTTTGAGCTTATTTTCGACCCTTTGGGCCTAAAAGACGTTATATAAGAGGCACCGCGGTGACCTTGACCTCCTCCGTCATGGTCAAGGTCAAAAACCGGAAGTTGACCATTATCTCGAAAACGGTTAGAAACTGAATTTGATTATTTGAGATTACATTATACTTACTTCGATGTCCTTGTTCATGATAATAAGTCGGAAGCTGAGAGTTATGTGGAAAGACTGAATATGTGTCTTTAACCAGATAGATTATACCATTGCAAGTGGGTGTCATTTCGATACGTGTAGCGAAATTCGGTCTAGTTGTCTTTTCTTGCGGAATAATCTACTTTGAATGCCAAACTCTGCATGCAGCACACTAAAGATGAAGCGCATTGCGTTCCATATTATCAGGGGTGAATGTCATAATTAAAAGTTTGTTTTTATGAAATATATAACTGCAGCCGGTTCTTTCAAATACAAAACAAGCAGGCATGTTGCATTAATCGTTAACAGGTCGCTGTTCTTAACCGGATTAGTATTGGCAAGTAAAGTCACTTATCACAAAAAATGCAAAAAAAAAAAAGTTTCAAACAAAGACATAAAGCCTAAGCAGTTGTCCCACAAATGTTATTATTTGCAGCATTTTTGCAACGTAAATAATTTGTTGAAGGAGTGGCAAATTGAAACAACAAGTGTGCAAAAGAACAACACTTAAAGTGATATAAATCAAAACATAAATAAATGAACAAAATATTTTCTATCTCGTTGTATCCCCCCCCCCCCTGCCCACACCAAAAAATAATATCCAAGATATCAAACGAATCGATAGAAATTGCAGAAAATATGGGGGAAATTTGCCTTTTTTTGGCTGTGGTTAGTTGGTTCGCGCTTCTACAGACATTATATAAGATAGGTTAAAGCCACTTACATGCCAAAACCTGTCACCTATAAAAACAGTGGCTGACGGAAATATTCTAAAAAAGATGTGGAAGATCATTTTTGTCACAACAATAATCAGAATTATTTACAATAGCCAAAGAATTATCGTTTCTGAGAAAGTAGCGTTTGATTTTATATTGAGTTCATGTTCTTTTAATGAACATGCCATGATGGATAAAGGTCGAGGTCAGATGTTGGATCAATAACGGGATTTGGGTGTATACGATACGTTAAACAATATCGTTTTGATTGTATTGGAAAGTCCGAAAAAGACTTTTACACCCCCCCCCCGCCCCCCCCCCCCCCGACGACGGGACATACATTGAAACAGTATAATAGCGGATTCATCATAATAGCGGATTCATCGTACTAGAAATGGTGGCTATGTTATGTCTTTAAACAAACAAGTCAAAATGATGATTTAGACGTAAGAATCAGTGTGACTGTCATGTTTTCCATCCCCTGCTCCTTACACTTTCTGACACATGGGGTAAGCCAATGACAGGGCTACTTGGGGGAAGTCATGTCAAGAATGTCTTTTTCTGTGACCAAAACCCTTTCCCCTTATGTGTATGCAACGTCGATGGCCCAATGACTTGCCAACGTCGATCAAACGACACCTCACGTAGTGGAAAAGACGTTCTTCCGATTTTCATATACAACCAACTCCACATATTGATCGAGACAATGTCTATCCAACGTCGTATCCCAGTAAACATTACGACGTTGGATCAACGCCAGTTGGACGTGGCAACCGACGTTGGACCAACGTTGATTATGAAAGTTTAAACAACCTTTATCTGCTGGCATTGGACAGCTATCGATTATCAAACGTTTAATCAACGTTGTTAAAAGGTTAAAAATGAAAGTCGAAACAACGTCTATTTCCCAATAGTGTATAGACGTCGGGACAGTGGCGTTGTATAGACGTCTGAAAATGTTATTCTATAATCGCCATCTAGACATTGACGATGATAAGCTGTTGTGGTCACCCCTACGTCTATGTACCCGCCTCCCCTCGGGTCATGCGCTCATGAACGACATTCAGAAAGTCAATTTTCATGATTTTTTTTTTAAATAGGCGGGAAAGCCCCCCGGAAATTCGCAAATTTTACATCCATATTTTCACAGCTATCTGTCATGACTTCCATTTCTGGTGAATGATAACACGATAAGGATGTTTATTGATTGTCCGGAATCATTATCATCACTCACCGATAATAGTTTTGGAACTTTAATCAAAGCGTAATGACAGTCGGGAAGCCTCTCGAGCAAATACTCGGTGGGAAGCATTCCATCAGCACACGGCGGGTACAGATTCACTCCGCTGAAGCTTGCCACCAGTTCTGTTATTGTAGTCACTTCATCCAAGTATACGTCATCATAGCTGGCTTCATCGTCAAACGGACATATGACAACATTGACCTTCTGGGGATGTACTGGTAACAAGTAAAGCACCAACCAATTCTGAACGACAACACAAACATCGCCAAACATTAAACTGAATAACTTACGTTCAACTTTCAATTCAGACATCGGTAAACTTGGGACTGACAATAATAATAATAATAATAATAATAATAATAATAATAATAATAATAATAATAATAATAATAATAATAATAATAATAATAATAATAATAATAATAGAGACACAGCGAAGGTAACATGTCGTAGGTAGCAACCATAAAGGTAAGCATCATTGGAGTTAACAGAAAACTCCTCTGAAATTTATTACAAATTACCGTATATGTTACAATTCAATTGTGCTACGGGCATAGGAAAAAAAATAGAATGACATTTTATGAAAAATATCTGATTGATCCAATCACAGCTCAACCTCAATTACCACGTGACGTTGGAGGGAAGATGGAAAGAGGATGGATTAACGTTGGGCTTTGTTTGTATGTAAAAGTTGATGTAACGTGAAACTGACTTTGGATAAAAGTCATGAAATACCGTTCAGCCCTTCCATCAAAGTGCCCCCCCCCCCCCCCCCACCGCATCCCGCTCTTGCTCTTGGGTCACCTTTTGCGTTGGAATACCTTTCAGGTCCTGCCTGTTTCCCAGAATTTTGTACGTAGTTAAAATGTATTAACTGCACTCATCGATTTCCTGGGGACAATAACACCATACATAATGCACCGGGGTGCAGGCGTTAGGACGATAGTTAAACATGTAGAAACGTTTTAGCCATATAGCGAAAATGTAAGTCTCTGCGGTTGATACTGTCATACCTTTTTCGTTCCCTTGGTCTGTCTCCATATTACTTGTTTCTGCCATCACTGCAAAAAAAAAAAATAAAAAAAATAAAAAAAACTGCCCACAAGCTTCGAATTTGCTTATCTCCACTTTTAAATGGTTTTTCCCTTCCGGAAAAACCCTTGAAAATTGATTACCGCTAAATTTTTAAACAAATTTAAAAAAAAACCCATTTGGTCAATTTTTGGTTGATCATCAAAACAATAAACTTTTCAAAAAGACTCCCCTGGTAAAGATTTAAGCACAATTTGGAGACAATCTAATCAAAATTGTGGGAGAAGAAGCATTTTAAAACTGACCACCAAAAAAATTATAAATGCCCCATTTGGAAAATTTTTGGTGAATCGCCAAAAAAGGGAAAAAAAAGAATTTTCTCTGGAGGTTACCGTTTATGGAACAATCATATAAAATTGGAAAGAAATCCGACCCAAATTCTGGGAGAAGAAGCATTTTGAAAAATGGATACCGATAAATTAAAAAAATGCCTCCATTTAGTCAATTTTTTTACCAACTGGCTCCTAAAAAGTTATAAATGCCCTCCATTTGGATATATTTTTGGCGGATCGCTATAACAGTAGCTTTTCAAGGGATAACAGTCAAGGGAACAATGAGAAAGAAATCCTAGCCAAACTGTAGAAGAAGCATTTTGAAAAGTGGCTACCGCTAAATTTAGCAATGCCTCCAATTTGATCAATTATCAGTGGATCGCCAAAAAAGTGATTTTTCAAGGGAGGCCTTGCTAGTAAACATTTGTGCAAAAATTTGAAGACAATCTGATCAAAATGGTGCATGAAGAAGCATTTTGAAAATTGACAACCGAAATATTAAAAAAAAACTAATTGTTCCAGAGAAGCCTACCTAGAGAACACTTGTGTAAAATTTGAAAGGAATTCGATCAAAACTCAGGGAGGAGAAGCATTTTAAGTAAAAATTTACACACGTACATACGTACAGACGACGGATACCCCTCTACTGATATGATAATATCAACCCGAGCAGTTTCTGTATTACTGCTCCCATTCCAGGCGAAAAGAGACATTTTTTGTGCCAAATTCCCGTAATCAGGCCTTTTTAGGCCCAACTCCAGACGACTGCTCCCCGACCATGGCACTTCCATTGCTTTAGAGGCGTACGTGGTTGCAATAGTATACAATCTGATGGCTCTCCCCGTCTTATCCCGTCGAGCCCTCTGCTGGACGATCTGAGGTAAGAAGTACCGGGAAATAAAGCCCCCCCCCCCTCTTTCCCCTTTTTTTTGTCTACAAGTGATTAAACTGTCTTTAAATGCAACTTTAGATCGTTTGCCGGGAAAAGCTTGAAGTGGTGTACTGAGTGTCATAAACAGCCTATATGTGTTTACTTGTAGTACTTATGTCATGGCCTCTTTTCTTTTTACACTGTCGTAGATATCTAAAGCACAAATATCGAGAATTATCGTATTAAAACTTTTTATACCCACCTTTGTTTATGTTTTTTTTTTGTCGTATATATGTAATCCGAAAATAAGAGCTGCTTGTGAAAACTGACAAGACTTGCGTTGTCTCGCTACAATGGCAGTCTACAGTTACATGCATTGATCGTTTTGTGCTACTGCAGCATGTTTTATAATAGCGAGTGGAGACGCCAAACATTTTCGAATGGAATGGCGGGGGTTGGAGAGGGGGTACAACACATGTAAAAAGGGGGCGCATGTCATTTTGTACTGTACAGCAACGTGAGTCACAGATGCTGCTAAATCTGCCTTTGATGGGCCCGCATTCACAACTGGTTTTCAGGTCGTTGCTTAATTATTAATGTATTAAATAAAAACTGAATGATTAAACAATCTATTTTCGTCAACTGTCAAGATATAAGGGGGTCATAGCCCTCCCCCCACCCCCCACCCCACCCTTGGCACCGCCACTGATTACAGCGACACTGCGTTGTTATAAAAAAAGTTGGCCTATCGGGAAATCTGTTTGTCATATACAAACAAAACGCTGTGTGAATAACAGTTATTCTATCGTTTTATTTCGTAAAACGAGCTTTTACGAGTAAAAGCGCAATTCGCGTTCTCCACTTTTAATGGGTTCCCTTCCATTAATATTTACCACGCAATATAAAAAAGAACTTTTTGAGGTACTGTTCAAGATACTCTAACCCTTCCATCCATCCTTTGGCCAATCAGAATGCCCGAGACGTCGTCTGCTAGTCTCGTATAAACGACATTCCCTTTTTAGCCCCAAAGGCGGTAAAACACGCCCAGGCTAGTTGGGGATGGATGGGACGGGTTAAAATCAAAGTTAAAAGTGGAGAACGCGAATTGCGCTTTTACTCGTAAAAGCTCGTTTTACGAAATAAAACGATAGTTTTACTTCGCAAAAGCTTTGAATTCGCTTATCTCCACTTTTAATGGGACTTGAGTCCGGAGCAGGGGAGCCTGCCATTCTTGAACTGCCCAAAAAGGTCGCGAATTACACTATGGCTTGTAAAAGCTCATTGCATGTAGGCGAGGAGTGCTGTGCACTCGACGCAAAAGAAGAAATAAAACTTGTCAGCTAAGTTTTAATTCTTTAATGATTTCCTAAATAAAGTCCGGAGGCGCACCATTCCGGTCTTTCAACATAAGGTAAAATCGTAACAAAGTAAAAATATCACAGCAACTGTCAGTTGAGATGAGAAGGCTTCCAACCATGCCATCATCTTTTTTGAGAACTATCACCATCCCCCTCCAACCGCCCACCGGATGGATCCCTTCCTCAAGTTCTCACTATTCACTTGCTATGTATTGATGAACAATTAGGTTTATTTAGAAGTACTACAAAACGATCGTAAATCCATAGGAATTACACAAATAAACTCTTTGACACTTCTAGTAAAGTGACTGAAGTGTCTTACAAGACATGCAATTCAAACTTGAAAAAAGAAAGCGAGCCCGCTGTCTAACTTTTCTTCTTCTCATTTGATAAATTACCACGTTTATTTGAAATAAACTCGTAGCGATGGACTAGATAGTACTAAAACTACTGTAAATCGTCATAAAATGAAAAACAGAAAAATTTTGCTTATTTATGACTGTTTTCCTATATGGGGCCGTTATGGTCCCATAAGCCCATAATGACACTATGGTACCTCATACCATGAACCATAAACCGGCTTTCGGCCTTCCGGCTACAACGGGTGTACGGTCACTGGGTACGTCTGGGACCGACATGGTCCCCCCCCCCCCTTTCTTTCTGAAAAACATGAAGAAAGGAGATCAAAACTTAAGCATCCGAGTAGCCGTAAGACTGGGCTGTACTCATTACACATGCGATCCTGAACACTTCGGAGTAAATAAATGCTTAATTAAACATAACCGTCCAGCGTTCGTCCGTAACTTAATATAAGCACGGAACCGAAATGGTCCGAAGGACCTGAGCGAAAGGCGAAATGTTCAGAGTAAGAAGGAAAGACCTTCTTGTAGGTTGTTACTTTCGTGGCTTGTTGTTGTTGTTACTGTTCTCATTACGGCCCTTGGAGAAGTTACTCTTGTGCTTGCCCTTGTTCTTAAACTTGGGAGAAGCATTCCTACAACAGAAACACTCAGCCTGTAATGGTCGTTTCTGAAGCCACGAACGGTCCTAATGAATATAAGCCAGACAATTCATCTTGAGAAAAATCTTTCAGATAGTATTTAACAAACGAGTTGGGGGAAACCCAACAACCTGTTTTTAATATATCCGAAAGGGACACGTTACGTACCGCCCTGAGGGAATTGGCTACTTGCCTTACCTGATGGGCTTTGATGTTCGATTCCCCTAACGGGTTAGGGTCGATTTGTGCATCGTCATAGGCTGCCAAAATGATCCTTTTAATATAATTTGAGATCGACTGTTTCGAAAGATCTTTGCTAAATTTCGGCATAAAAGAAATGATGAGAGCCTTCTGATTTTTTGATCTGTAGGCCTCTGACATTTCTAAATACTGTTGCAGCGCTTTGACGGGACGCAAAGAGACCAGACCGTCTGAGTCGGGGTCATCTGGTAGGGATGGGAGAGTAATGTGATCGAACGTTCCCATCCCTTGGGTCATGATGTGGGTTTTTCCCATGAATCCTGCTCTAGGGACTAGGGTGACCTTCTCCCATGTACCCTTATCTTAATTTACCTTTCTGTCCAGGGCATGGATTTCGCCTCTTCTTTTGCCCGAAGCTAAAGCCAATAAAAACGTGAATCTGAACGTTGCGTTTTTTGCTGAAATCACGTCCTTACTAAAAACATCTGGGCGCTGAAGATACTGTAAGACTAACGATAAATCCCACTGCGCTATGTTGGATGGGCAGGGCGGGGAGTTTACTTTAAAATGTCTTACTAGCTGTGATAGGGATGTATCTTCGCCCGGGTCGTAGCCTGTAGACGCTTTGAGTCTTGACCCTATAGCGGCCCTATAGCCCTCGATGGAACCTACCTTTAATTTCACCTCCGTGAAAAGGTGATCGAGGAAATCCGCTACCACTGCTGGGCTAGCCTGAAACGGATCTAGCTTAGAAGTGCTACATCAAGCGGCAAATTTATCCCACTGCGACCTGTAAACTTTGGCCGTCGAACCCTTGTGACTGTTTACTATTTTCTCTCTCACCTGCTTAGAAAAAACCCTTGTTTTTCAGAAAGGTCTGGTCAGACACCATAGGTGGAGGTTCAGTAAGCGAGGGGAGGGGTGGAAGTGATGCCAATGGGGTTGTGATAGCAACTCGTTGTGGCATGGGATCGGTATCGACCTTACTACCTTGCAATGGAGTAGGAGGGCGAACCATGGGGCTTCCGGTGTCCATGGAGCAATGAATAATAGGAACGGTGGTTTCAACTCGATTACTCTCTGCAAGACTTGCCCTAAGATCGCTTGTGGGGGAAAAGCATACAGTACCTCGTCCCGTGGCCACTGACAATTGAGGGCGTCTACTGCCCAAGCTGCTGGGTCCGGGCAAGGAGACACGTACCGGGGAAGTTGGGTGGTCATAGCGTTTGCAAACAGATCCAGAGTCGGGGCACCCCATGGGGATTGGTGTGTCACCCACTGAAAGGACCGAGGGGATAGGCACCACTCGGTGTTGATAACTTGACCCTGTCTGGAGGCTAAGTCCGCTAGGACATTTAATTTCCCGGCCAGGTGACGGGCGGAAACGGTCACCTGTTCCTCCCTGGCCTTTGTAAGAATTTGGAACGCAAGTTTGGACAGGGACCGTGATTTGGTACCCCCCTGCTTGTTGAGGTAAGCTATGGCTGTGGAATTGTCTAACCGAAAGAGGACTGCCTTGTTTCTGAGTTGGTTGGTCAGTTTGGTTAGGGCAATCCAGACTACCCGAAGCTCCAGCCAGTTTATGTGGTAGGACTGAAGTGAGGGTGGCCATTTGCCCTTCCATACCTGACCATTCCAATAGATTCCCCACCCCGAATGGGACGCATCGGTCTGAATCTCTATTTCCGGGGTGGGGGGCTGAAATGGCATTCCTTCGGACATAATTAGAACGTCGCACCAACTGTAGGGCTTGTAGGGTTACCTGTGAAACTTGCATCCTTGCTGCGGGTGAACGACCCTGATGCAACGCCCATCTTACCTGGCTTTGAAATGGCCTGTAATGGAGACGGCCCAGGGGGACTGTCTTCTCTGTTGCCACTAACAGGCCAAGGAGGGATTCCATGGCCTGTAATCTCACCTTCTTTCCTGGGGAAATACCTTTTATGGCATCTGCAATTCTCTGGCGGCGTTCTGGCGTAGGGAACGCCTTTGCTATTGCCAGATCCCATAACTCCCCTAGAAAGGTAATGGACTGTTTGGGGGTTAGTTCGGACTTGGCTAGGTTTACTACTAGACCTACCTCTAGTGCCTTGCGAACTAAAGACATTGTATGATTTTCGGTTACCTGCCTGTCTTGATTCGCCAGAAACCAGTCGTCCAGGTACTGAAAGACTAACATCCCTTCTAGACGTTCCCATGTTTTCAGTACTTTCATGACCTTGGAGAAAACGTACGGGGCCGTAGCCAGACCGAAGGGAAGTTCCAGAAACCAAAATCGTCTTTTCCCTACTTGAAAGGCTAGGAATTTTCTTGCCGAGCGATGAAGAGGAATATGGAGGTAAGCATCGGAGAGATCTATGGAGGTACCCCACATCCCTTCCTGTAATGACCCTTTTATCACCTGGGCCGTGTCCATCTCAAAGGTGATCACTCGGAGAAAACCGTTTATGGGGGAGAGGTCGATTACTAGCCTCCACCCTCCGGATTTCTTGGGAACCAGAAAAACCCTGCTGAAAAAGCCCATTTGATTTTCTGGCATTTCCTCTATCGCCTGTTTTTGAGACAAGCTCAATAGCATTTCTTGGAGAGCTCGGTCTTTTTCTGACCCCTTGGCGTAAGAGGGGACTAGTTGCCTTGGCGCATGGGCAGTTAGGGGAATAGGGCACCTGAGCCCGTTCCGGTCTCGTTTGAAAGGTAGGGAGTAACCCCTCTTTAACCAACCTACTACCCTTCGAGAGGCCCCCATTTCTGCCCATTGCTGCCAAAACTTTCCTAGTCTTCATCCTACGGGCAAGGAGGCGTTTAAGGAAAGTAAGTTTTCCAAGTCTCTTAAGTTTGCTAAAGTATCGCCAGGAGATGAGGGAATCTCGTGACGGTACTTTGATTGGTTGCTACCTGAACGACTGTGGAGCCGTACCCTCTGTCTTGCTGCCGGGGCTGGGTTTCGGTTTCTTGACAGGGGGCTGTTGTGGCTGCGCACTCGGCTTAGACTGTGCTGGAGAGGACTGTTGTGGTCTCTTCCTCTTCAGTGGACGTTTGAAGGAGGAGCGAGACATCCTGGACATCAGGGCATAATCTTGCGAAAGCGAACGACTTTCCTGGTTCACCCTCTCTATCTCGGCGGGAGGAAATAGCTCTCGTTCCTCCAGGATAGGGGCATGACGCAGATCCCGTAAACCTTTGACACTAGACCAGCAGTGCTGGAGAAAGGCATCACGACGTAGGTAGACCATTGACGTCATCAAAAAAGTGGAAAGTTTGACCACGTCTCGGGTAGCTAAGGCCAGGCATTCCATCAATTTAGCAGACACGGGATCACTAAGGCGAAGTTCTTCCCAACGCGACTTTAGTGCTTTAAGTGCATGATCTTGAAATGACATAATGTTCAGGATGTGGCGAGAAGATGCCTCGATGGTCTTGGCGTCTTTCTCCACTAATGGAATGTCTGAGTCACTACGCACTGTGGGCATCCAGACTGTACGCTTCACGGGCTGTTCCAGTGCCTCTAGGGGAACTTTTTCATCCGCTGACCGATATGGGCCTGGTCGTACTAGGCAATGTTTAGATAAATGGAAACGCGACAGTGTGCGACCCTCACCGGCGTCCATCTTCTTGAACTCTTTCGCGCGGGCCGTGACAGCATGAGCAATGCCCTCGCTGGTGGCTAGTGCGATAAAAGAGTCCTGTTGTGGTGGAGCGGCCTGAGATGTCATACGAATGGGCAGATCCTCCTTATCTAAATTTGGGGAGCCACAGGAGATCTCTGCCAAGCGGGCTTTCTCTTGAATGGCATCCCTGAACGGCACGTCTTCTGGTGCAATCGTAGAAGCAGAACTCGAGGGGGCCGCGTCCTCGACCGATGGGGCAAGGTCTGGTGGAGAGGGAGTACGGATGGGTCGTCTGCCCGCTGCCGCTGGATCTCTCCAAATTCGATGCCCTTGGCCGGGAGAACGCACCTGCTCCACTGCCCGTAACGGTAAATGACAACGGGAATGTACTGACGTACCCTCGGATTCTTCTTCCCCGTCTTCCACCTCCTACTCCTGTTCATCAGATGCTGCTTCTGGGAGTTGGGATTGTGGAAAATGTGACATGTGGGGTTCCCCTACTGGGGTGTAAATTTCTTTCTCCCTGTTGCTTGGGACTGCTGCTAGGGGAGAATTTTCCATCGGTCCGATTTCCTCGTCATCTTCCAGCAATGTAGAGACTTGGCCCGAAAGGGGCACGCCCACGGAATCCTCCTCGCTGATGGTGACCGTTTCGGGAATATCCACGTTAGAGTCCAGCGGGAGGTGAGGTACAGGCGAGCCCGACATCGCTGCCACTGACTGAATCTCCGGAGGAGGACGAGAGACCGTAGCTGATGGTTTAGGCTTTTGTCTTTGACTAAGCAGACTCTCCTGCTTCTGAACTTGATTCTGTAAATCCAAAAGTTGCTTTTGCAGTTGCGATTGCATAGACAAGAACGCTGAAAATTCACTCGGGAGACGCTGTAGCTGAGGAAGGGGGGATAAGTCCTCTGCCGGGGGAATGCCTAACTGGCCTGTAACCGCCGAAAGCACTGTTCCCGTATCCTTATGCGTTAAAGTCACTTGTTCCCCAGACGGGAACTTAAACGCCCCTCCTGGACTGCCACTGGGTTTCACTCTAGGAGGTGAGGCCCATGCCTCGCGGAGACGATCCCGTTCTTGCCCTTCCGGGATGTCCAATTCTGCTACAGTCTCAGAAAATGCACGTCCTTTACTCTTGGATTTTTTATGTCTCTTAACTGGCGTAGCGGATTCCGATTCTGCACCAGTGTCTACGTGTACGGGGGTGGAGACCTGGCCCAGAATAACGGAGCTAGCCTTTTTCATGGTATCCTGAATAAATTCACGAGTAACAAACGAAGCTGACGAAAGGAATTTGCGCTTATCCCTCCTGCGCTCGTTCTTGGTCCTATTCCGTAATAGAACTTTCCAATCCTCTGGAGTGAGATGTAGGCACTCGCCGCACGGGCTGTCTGGCTCGCACAGAGGTATTCCACTATTCCGTCTACAGCGGTCGCAGATGGAGTGGGGGTTACACGCAGTTGGAGGATGGATACACTGAGGCAGTAACGGTGGAGAATGTAGACTGACCTCTGTCATATCTGAAATGCAAGCAGAAAAAAAACAACGGTGAGAATATGTAGTATAAAACAACGCACAATACTACATTTCTCAGTGCTTTACTTCAACTGCAAGCTTTAACCCTCCAAGCTGTGTTTACAATTGCTTAAACACCGCAAAAACTCGCTGGGTCTAAGGAAAAGAGATGCTTCCCGGAACGGTAGCGTTCCCGGGCCGTAACGGGCTGGACCGTAATGGCACTACCCGTGTCGGATATGGATCTCTCTTGCCTCAGATGCACCTGGTACCATCGGACCGTAACGGGTTTGTGAGTCCCGTTGGACCAGAATGGTCTTCTCGCACCCGTGACCGTATGACCACAATGGGAAAACGGTCCTGGCAAAGAAAATGACCCTCAGACGTCACAGAAAACGTCTCTTTTCGTCGGAGAACGCTGTCAGACTTGCAGAACCTGCTCTACGAAGACTGAGAAGCGACCCATGGAGTAAAGCTTAAGCAAAAACTGGCCATTTCCGCGATGACACAGCTGGCTGGTAAAGCTTGGAGTCTGATCAGGTCCAGCAGCCTGAAAAGATCCTACTCCTAGACGAACTGAGGTGGAACTGGTAAGTTCCTCGATCTGAAAGAAAGTGGAGAAAGAGGCGCACTTCTCGGGACTAGGAAAGTGTCTCCGTGATCGTGCAAACTCAACCTAATCAGACCGAAGAGTAAGATGTCGAATTAACACACTTCGGCTCCATAACTTTATCCCAACGCACAATAATAGATAAAATAATCCATTAGGCAGTGAATTAAGTAAAAAATGAAGCGATTCGCACCTTAAACCAGTTCCCTTGCTGCAAAAAACCGGCAGCACACAGAATGGCGTGTTGTACAGACGCCACGCAAAAAGGGAATGTCGTTTATACGAGACTAGCAGACGACGTCTCGGGCATTCTGATTGGCCAAAGGATGGAGGGAAGGGTTAGAGTATCTTGAACAGTACCTCAAAAAGTTCTTTTTTATATTGCGTGGTAAATATTACTGGAAGGGAACCCATTAAAAGTGGAGATAAGCGAATTCAAAGCTTTTGCGAAGTAAAATTAAGTTTTTACAGGTAACTTACAAGGCTTTTCAAAGCTGTGGAACAGCATGTTTGTCCGATAGGGCTGGGGGTGGAAGAAGGCGTTCACGCACAAAGTGGCTACTACACATGTCCGTGACTTTTTAAAACGGTTCCTAGACGTTGAGCGCCACGTTTGAAAAATACCCCCCGGACACAGCGCGGACACTCCTTTCAATTTAAAATTCTTCCCCTAAGCGTGGAGTGCTAAGTTTGATTTATAAAATACCCCCATTAGCATAATTATAAGTACAAGCGAAGCTAAGAGGCACGTTAAATGCACTCACAGAACCAACACAAAAGTAAAGTTTTATTTCGTAAAAAAAAGCTCCAAATTCACCCATCTCCAATTTTAGATGGGTTGCCTTCCGGTCACTGCCTTTCACCCAATAACAAACTTTTTCTGTCGCAGTTAGAACGACCCTATGACGTCATCCACCCATTGACCAATCAGATTGAGGGGATCTGGTATTGCATCACTGATGTCGTAGGATTTTCCCTTTAGGCGTGTGGTTGCAAAGACACGCTCCAGTTTTTGCTTTGGGAAACCAGTTAAAAGGTGCGAATTTGCTTTAACTTTAGCTTATTTAACTTAGAAAGAACTAGTTTATCATATTCTAATTGGGTTCGAGTAAACAGCAGAATTCAGCACTTGTTACTTCGGTCGTAGATGTTGAGTTCACAGGTAGCGGTGGCGTTTCGATCATCCAGAGAAGTGTGCCTCTTATATTTCACGTGAAGCTACACGATCGAGAATCAGTTCCATCACACAACACCTAGGATTTGTTGCGAGTCCGCATTGCCTGCATCGACTTCAAGCTTTATTCAGTTGACTGTGCCCTAGCGGTAATGGCCATAGGACAGGATCGGTGTTGTCCGAACAAGCTCTGCATCACGGATCTGCCTCGAAAACAATCCACAGTACCCTTAAGATATCATGAACCTTTCCGCGATGTCCTATATCGGAGAGTCCGCTACTGGACATGTTTGAACAGGGGACCATTACACCTTACGGGATCATGGGATCATGGGTAATGGGACATCTGGAAGTATGGGACCGTGAGACCTTATAGAAACATGGGAATATTGGTCCCTATGGGAACATGCGCCGAAAAACCTCGTTTTTTCCCCTAGAATCGTCTAAATTGATATCTGAAGGCAACGTAAGATGATTTGATCACGCTTAGATAACTGGATAAAGCTTGAAGTGATAATTTATGTGTTCGATTTTAACATTCTCTCTCACACACTCCGCTTGCTTCTCTCTCTCTCTCTCTCTCTCTCTCTCTCTCTCTCTCTCTCTCTCTCTCTCTCTCTCTCTCTCTCTCTCTCTCTCTCTCTTACACACACACACACACACACACACTCCGCTTGCTTTTCAGACATGGCAAAGGCCACTCTGCGGTAACCCCTAAAAGATTTGCAGTGCTCACACCCGTCTAGCTCGCTCAACCCGCACTCGGTGTGCGATTGTTGCAGAAAAGACCTGGGTCTGGTACTATAGTAAAATAGTCACGAACTTGCCCTGAGTGCCAACACTTGTCCAAAAAGGAGTGGAAGGCAATCTATAGAAATCGGGTTAAAAACGACCGCATGAGAAACCCCCATCATCACACCGGAGTTTGTGGTAGATATTGTGAAGAAGGCAAGCTCTGTAATCATGGATCAAGTGTCGATGCCTATCCGAATGGATACGGGGCCGAGTTAACGCAACGGGCGACAAGGAAAATTCCAGGAAAATGAAACCAACCAAAGCCTTCTCATAAACTGTGGCAGAGTTGGATATTGTAGACGGTGACGAATGCATGGCTACTGACCAGGCAGGCTCGGAGTAACTTCCGGTTTCTAGTAAAAAACCCAGTTTCCAGGAGAGCAGGTTGCCATCACCCAAACGGCTTCAGGGTCCTCGTTTGCAGCGAGGTCGGGTCAACTAGGCATCCCCGCACAAGAGGAACTGTCCCCCTTGTTGGGATCAACGCAGTTGCCCGCCCTGTCAATTGACCCAGTGAACTTGTCTCCTGTGCTGTCGCTGTAATCGCACCTCAAATACGAGAGTTGCAACACACAGTCAAGGAGAAGAGGCAAGAATTTTCCCCAGCAAGAGGACTAAGCCTTCTACTTCTACCACGATCTCATGCCCCCACCCTCTTCCCCCACCCTGTGCTACAACCAGGTTTGAATCAAGAATCAAAGGCAGCGATTGAAGAGGATTCCTCAGGCCTTCCATCTTCGGGTCCGTTTTGGTGCTGGGGAGACGACCAGCTCCTCCAGACGCATACTTGATTGCTTAGCTCCATCTCTTTCTCTCTCTCTCTGTATTAGCTCCATCAGGACCCCTATCCCGATCTCTCATCGACGTAACCTAACCCCCTCCGTGGCTTTTAGAGACGCTTTACAGGAAATAGCCCGCCTCGCTAACGTCACCTGAGGCACGCCATGTCTGGAGAGGGTCGACCCTCCCCCACATGAATGACGTCTCAAATAGTGCTTCCTCACCATGACTCGTTCATTGCACTGGCCACAAGTGAAGGCATCGCCAATGCTATGGCCGTACGCTCAAATGAGTTCAAGAAGATGAATGCCAGTGAAGTTGTCATGGCTCCATCCATCAAAGCACTGCTCTGGTCGACCCGGACCCTACCGGTGGTCCGACGATCAGATCCCGCTAGAGGTATTAGAGCAACCTACCAAACAGACTGTGTGGATACCACTAGTGGAGAGAGATGCCAGGACCACTGAGGTATCTTCCCGTTTTGTCCTTAATATCATGTCATTTCAGGCCCATACTTTGAAAGACTTAAGGATAAGTTGGGAGGAATTATATCTCAGTGATCTGGTTCTTCCAAGCTCCTGGACTGCCTGTCCCTCGTGACTATCTCGACCTTTCTGATAACTTCAATTGTGTAATTAAGGCGAGATGCTTTCCTTCAATACTGCTGGTCCAATGTCAAAGATTACCGGACTTGCGCCATATCTCCATCCTTAGCGAGGAAGGACTGTCCCCCCCCCCCCCCACGCGGAGGTGGAAAGGGTAAATCAAGAAAGTCGTTCACTGTCTCAGGACTTTACCCTAATGTCCAGGATGTTCCGTGCACCCTTTCGACAATCAGCGAAACGCAAGAAGTCACGGGTCTCTCCATCTGCGCTTCCCATATGCAGTAACCCCTACTCAAGAGGGCTAAGCCAGCAACACTGAAGGAAAGCACACACCGCAGTATAAGTAGCATCCAAGGGCTCAGAGAAAGACCTAGCCCTGCAAGAATCTCCGGGTCAAGGGCGCAAGAAAAACAGACAGGTTACTTCAGCAGGTTTTTCTGGTGCCCAAAAAGTCAGCGGGCTGGAGACTGGTCATAGATCTCTCATCTCTCAACGAGTTTCTTTGGTTGGCTTATTTCCAACTGGATATCGCCCAGGTCATGATAAAAACTCTCCAAGCAGATAATTGGGACATGTCGATAGGCCTATCCGACGCTTATCGCCACGTCTCTCTACATCATTCAGCCGGGAAGTATCTCTGTTTCCAAGTAGTCTGGTTTATGGCACTTTCTGTTGGTCTTTCCTCAGCCTCTGGAGGCCAGGTCTGTAGACACATCTGTAGACACGAGTTTCCCTGCCAGATGACAGGTCGTGAACGATATCCGAGGCTGGCGGGCAAAGAACATAATCTGGAAGACATGTGTTGACAGCTGGTGTGATTTGGATCCTTTCTGTCTGTATAGTTACGCTCTTGCTGTGGAGTTGTCCAGAATGCCAAAAAAATTTTGTCCCTTGTCTTAGATAATTTGTTAAGAGCAGTGGTGCCTGTATAGGGAAGGGGGCCATTTGCCTCTGCATACCTGACTCTAACACTGGATTCCACACCCGACCTGAGAGGTGTCTGTTTGAATCTCTACCTCTGGTGGGGGAAGGTGAAAAGGTACACCCTCGTTCATGACTTGAGGGTCACATCGCAGGGGAGATATGGAGGCTTGTAACACACTCACCTTTTCCTTTGTAGACTTTCCTTGTCTCTGTGCTAGTTTTATCTGTCTCTGGAAAGACCAGTAATGGAGACAGCCTAAAGGGTAGGGCGTCTTCGCGGTTGCCACTAGGAGGCCTAACAATGACTCCATGGCTTGTAAGATTACATTCCAGTCCACGGACATTTCCTCTGTGGCTCGGTAGATTTTTCTGTTGCCCTTCCGACATGGAAAGACCCGCGCTTTGCCATCTTTACCCTAGGAAGTCCCACCTAACTGAAATTTGGAGAGATTGGTGGAGGGCTGGCTCGTTGGACTGGTCAGCTAGAAACCAGTCATCTAAATACTGGAACACTGGCATACCTTTCGGACGAGCCGGACGGGAAATGGGTGTCTTATGTGCCTTCGTTCCCCGTTTAAACGGGGGGGGGGGGGGGTAACAGTTTCTGATCCACCAAACTAGTCGTCGGGAGGCTCCCTTCTTCCCAACTTTGCAAGAAGTTGCCTACCCTTCCAGCTACGGGTAAGGAGGCTTTGTAGGACAGCACATGTTCTAAACTTTTTAAGTTTATAAAAGTATCGCCAGGAGACGAGGTCGTTTCCGGGAGGTACTTTTGTAAGTTGCTACCTAAACAGCTGTGGTGAAGGGCTCTCCGTCTTGTTGCTATCAGATGTTTTGGCTCTCTTTGGCAGAGAGGGCTGAGACTGCGCCTGGATCTGGACTGCTCTGTGGCGGAGCGGTACGGCCTCCTGTGCTTTGTCGGGTGCCAGAAGGAGGCACTGGACACCCTCGACATGAGAGCATGGCGTAAGTACCGCAAGCCTTTACCACTTAACCAGCAGGCAGGAGACAGGAATGCAGAGAAGTCACTAGATAATCGTGGCAACTGTGTCAGGAAAGACAGCTATTCTTGTGTAGGGATGCCCGGCTGTCCCGACACCATAAACAACTCGACCCAGAGGCCGCACGAGTGATTGTCACTTGCTTGGCAGGGGAGTTGACCTTTGTCTGCGATTCGGGTAGCGACTTGCTGGATTTCAACGGGCAGGTCGCCCAAGCTTTACGAAGAATGTCACGTTGCTCCCCTTCTGGGATATCCAGTTCTGCCATTGTCTCTGAAAAGCTTTCTGTGGTTTTTCTTTCTTGGACTTTTTATTGGAAACTGTCGCGCCTGATTCCGGGCCAGAGTTTTCCACACCTCTGAAGCAAGGTGGTGACAATCCGAACAAGTCTTTGATTCGTTGCAAGGTGATAGGCCAACGTCCCTCCTGCGACGGTCGCAAACCGAATGCGGCTTAAGCGGGGACGATATATATCGCAAGCTGGCCTCTGTCATGTCTGAAAGGCGAGCAGAAAAGAAGGTCATGAGATAACTGTAAATGTCACTAGTAAACATACAGTTAATTATTTTATAGCACTTAAACCATCACTTCAACGGGCCTGACCATGGTGACCGAGTATCGTCCGGGGTCCAACTCCAGCGCCCTCTTTCCGAAGACCCCAAGTATGCCGTGGACCTTCCGTTGACCTTCGACTGACTGTCCGAAGACGGTTCGATTATGGGATGGGACTGTTGCAAAAAAAAAACGTGTCACAAGCCCTAGAAACGCCAAAGAGCATATCCTTTTCCCCCATCAACTCTTACAAAAACTGATCGGTCCTATGGAGTGTCAGATTAAGCGAATACTGGCCATTTCTGTGATGGCATAAGCAGCTGAATACAGGTTGTTCTCTATCCTGTAACTTCTTGCTGAGAATAACAGGCACACTTCACACGACTATTGACGTGTCACCGCCACGTGTATGCGCGACATCTAGCGGACAGAAGTTGCAAGTGCTGAAATTAGCATTTTCACTCAACCAAGTTTATCCACATTTCAGAATATGATGAGTTCTTTATTAATTGAATAAGTTAATTTGAAGCAAATTCGCACATGGGGACTGTGCATAATACATGTGGGTATTCCCACGCACCCACGCGTGTGTGTTTTGTTGGGAGACTCCCATGCAGTTACGAGGGATTTTGGAGAGTTTGAGACTCTTTCTGATGTGTATTATGCGCATGTCGACCCATGCATTTTATACGCATATATTTCCATGCATTTTATATGTGGGAATTCCCACGCATATTAAACATGGGATTTTAAAGGAACGACCCACCCTGGGCACACACGATGACTCCATCGAATACACAGTTATAAAGTACTCCTTAAAAGAATTTTAAGAATAAAAATTTTAGTGAAATTGTTATTTTCATGTCTAACTTTCTATTATACTTATAGAAAAAAGGCACCATTCCACCAAAATATGCAGAATGTAGCAAAATTTAAATATAGTATCGCTCAATGGCGGCTGTTTCCGTCTTCGATAATAAGCCAACATTGCCAGACTACGTAAAATATGCGTATATTTTCCCATGCATTTACTAAGTGCAAATTTTCGCGCATTATATACGTGTATTTTACATGGGAATGCCCATATGGGAAATCCCACGTAAAATATACGTGTAATATACAAATGACTTTTAATGAAATTTTACGTGAGAATTCAAAAGTAGAATATACAGACAATATGCGTTTACTTACCCATGTATTTTAGAAGTGGGAAATTCTACGTATATTATACAGGGGAATGCCCACGGTGGGCGTTACGCGTTACGCGTGTATCTGAACGTGCATTTTATACGTGGGAAAGCCTATTTCGCGTTTTTATCCAATTAAAACGGATTTTTGTTTGTACGAATGTTGTAGCTGTTTAGTTGGATCGAACCGACGCTTGAAAAGTATCATCCATACCTTTTCTCGCCCGTAAACTCATAGAATTGGATGACCCAAACTAAGTGAGGGTCTCCTATTCTTGAAATTTCCTTAACTGCTTGGTGCTCTCCTCTGAAAGTAACCCCCAGGTGGCGCCATTAACGTCACTTTGAATCCTGACGCTCCGAAGAAGTGGGTCCCTATGTAGGGGAGGAGAGGGCTGGTTAATGTTAGCGTCGGTTCAATCCAACTAAACAGCTACAACATTTGTACAAAAAAAAATCCGTTTTAATTTGATGAAAATGCGAATTTGTTCATACAAATGACTGCCGTTGGATCGAATCGACGCTTGAAAATCAGATTAACTCGGAGGATGGCTACATCTGGGGCGAACGAACTGCGGGCGTCGCCCTACCACATTAGCCAACGCAGCAACAAACACAAATAAGTCGATTGAAAATTTCCTCAATGGTGGCTCCTTTTACAGCTTTTAACGAGCAGGCCACCTGGCGGATTTCGTGTGGGTGGGCATGAATTGAGTTGGGTTGGGCTGCCCACTGTCTCGGTTGAATTCTTCATACGCTGAAGAATTGTCGCAGGTAGTTAGAAATTGTCGATTTTCCTACGTCTCTATTTATGTGAGGTAGGAAAGAGATGATGAAGACGTTTCTGCTGCGGGGCCCTTATGGCCTTGGTGGCCGTCAGATACTGTAACAGCGTTGCCACTGGGCACAGCAGATTCCGCTAACCCTCCGTTTCCCCTGTTTGCCCCTGCAACGATGGGAGAACAATCTCCGAGAAAGTGCCTTTCCCTTGTGTTATTATGTGGGTTTTCCCTAAGAATTCTGCCCAAGGCTTCAGGATGATTCTTTTGTGATTCTCTTCATATGTGTAATCCTTGTCTAGGGCATGTATTTCCCCCGTCTCTTGCCTGACGCTAGAGCCAGCAGGAACGTAACTTTAAATGTCAGCCCCTTGAGCGGTGTGCTCTCTTCGCAAGTGAAGCTATTGCCGCTGAAATAATTCAGTACCACCCCTAGGTCCCACTGTACTATGTGTTTAGTCGGGGGAGCGCGCTGCAATTTAAAGTTACGGATTAGTTTCGTTAGGCAATCGTCTTGGCCGGGATCATAGCCGGAAGCATTTTTCAGCAGAGCCCACAGCGCTGACCTATAACCCTCTATCGTTCGTACGCCCACTTGCCTAGACTAGAACAGGTGTATGAAAAAGTCGGCCAAAAGCGGGGCCGTTGCCGTAACGGGGTCGATGTGTTTTAGCAGGCACCACCGTTCGAACTCTCCACTGTGATTTGTACACTGATTTGGTGGAGTTTGCGTGCACATCCTGTATGCGTTGTAGTGCTTGTTGTGAGAAGCCTTGTGCTTCTAACCAGCCTGCTGTATGCACTACAGGTGGAGATTTAGGTCCTAAGGCTGTTGTTGGTTGTGGGGCCAGTGCGGCTGGTGCACGTCCCCCACCCCCACCGACAGCCGTTGTGGTTGTCCCAACGATAATCTGGTGAGTAGCGGGTACCACGGTGCCGAGGGGTTGTCTGCGGTCAACAGTAGCATTTGAAACCATTTTTCCCTGGATAGTCTGTCCATCAGGTGGGGCGTTATTGCGTTCGGTGGAAATGCATATAGCACTTCCTGCGGCTATGTGCAGCTGAGGGTGTCGTTGTCTTCTGCTTCCAGAGCCGGACACGGAGACACAAACCGATCAGCTGTTTTGAAAACCTGGTCGCAAATAGGCCCACTTGTGGTGGCCCCAGAGCCGAATGCTCCACCACCCACTGAAAGCAGCGCCGGCTTAGCATCCAATCTCCCGACAGGACCTGCCTCTGTCTGGACGCCATATCTGCCAGCACATTGAGGTGACAAGGGATGTGATGTGGCAACAACGTAATTTGATGTGCTGTCGCTAAATGCCACACTTGGCGTGTGGCTTCCATCAATTCCGGCGTCCTCGTTCCCCCTTGTTTCTTTATGTAGCTCACCGTGGTGGAGTTGTTTATGAGATAAAGCCCGGTTCGCTTCTGGCGCCAGCAACTGGAGAGCCTGTTTGACCTCAAGCATCTCCTACACGTTTATGTGTGTGTCTTGCAACTCGGAAGGCCAATCGCCTTGAAATAACATGCCTTCGAAGTGCACTCCCCACCCGCTGTGAGAGCCGTCAATCTGTATCTGTGCCTCCGGCTGTGGGGCCACAAACCGATCGCCCCGCTGCGTGTTTGACCGGTTGCCCCACCACATTAAGTCTGCTCCCGCTTGCTCTGACAGTGTCACCAGCCTTTGGGGCCCCCGTCCTCGCCTCACTGCTGACCGTACCGCTCTTTGAAAGTGCCGGAAATTCAACCGACCTAGGGGCACTGTCTTTTCTGTGGCCACCAGTAACCCCAATAGGGTTTCTGCTAGCTGTAGCGGTACCGCTACTTTGGCTAGTGCCCTTCGTGTCAGCGCCTCCAGTTTTTTTCCAGTTGAGCGGTCGTGGGCAAGATCAGGCCTCTTACTAAATCGAACTGGTCCCCTAAGAACACGATCATTTGCTCGGGTTCTATTTCCGAATTTTCTAGGTTGATTACCAAGCCCAGAGCTATGCATTTGTTGTTGAGATCGAGCGTCTGTTGTGCAACCTTTCCCTTCTCCACACCTGCGATGAGCCAATCGTCTAGGTACTGGAAAAGTAACATCTGCCGTCGTCGTCCACCCCATGCCTTTAGCGGACGCATCGTCTTGCTGAAAACCCACGGGGCCGGCGAGAGGCCAAACGGTAAGGCCCTGTACCAATACTTCTTGTCTTCCACCTGGAAGCAGAGGTATTTGCGGTGCTGGGGCTTCATAGGTAGGTGGAGATAGGCATCTGATAGGTCTATTGAAGTGGCCCAAATGCCCGTCTCCACCGCCTTCCTTATGTGCTGACATGTGTCCATTTTGAACGTTGGTGTGCCTGTCTTTTTCGGCCGAAGAAACACACGGCTGAAGAAACCCTTGTGGTTCTCCGGCACCTCTTCTATTGCATTTTTCTCTAGCAGTTTGGCTACCATCTCCCGGAGTGCGACCGCTGATTCTTGCCTGTAGGAGGTTACTAACTCGGGTGGCGGATTCAGTGTTAGAGATAGGCTTGGTATCTGGCCGTCTGCTTTTTTGAACGGCAGGGGGTACCCATAGAGTAGCCAGCGTACGACCTTGTTAAGGGCCCCCAGGCTTTTTCACTGCTGCCAGAAATGCCTGAGCCTTCCTCCTACGGGCAAGTTTCCTGAGTGCAAAATCTTTTCCTTTAACTCGGACGATGTAACGCCAGTATTTGAATCGTTTGAGGAGTCCGGAGAGTTCCTGGGCAAGGTCTTCTCCGGGCCCCACAACTGATTGTCACCTGTGTTTGCTGTGGCCTCTCCCGGGAAAAACACCAGCCGTCGGCTGTCTCACGGCTGGAACGTAGGAGGCTCGCCGTCCGAGGTGGTGCCGATTGTGTGCGCAATGCCGCGGGTCCCCTGGATCGCCCCCGGTATGACTTGTGTAAGCGCGGTGGGCCCGCTGTGTATCTGTCTTGGAGCGCCCTGTTTTGCAGGTCCTGAACATGTCTGCCATTTAGTTCAGCCAGCAACTCATCGGGAAACAGCTGTGTTTCTTGTAAATACGTAGCGTGGCGTAATTGAAATAGTTTGTCCTGTGTAAGGCGGCACCGCTGCAAAATGTTGTCCCTGCGTAGTTGCATGGTGTTTGATAGGAGGCAGGTGTCTAGTTTCACTAGGTCTTTGGTGCATTTGACCAGGCAAGCCACCAGTTTGCTGACTTATTCAGTATCTTGGCCGGTTAAACTGTTGACCAGCGTTTGGTTAACGTATTCGATGAACGATAAGTTTCGCAGGCTGGCCCTCGCTACACAATAGAAGTATGCCATGTCTTTGTCCTTGACTGCTACTTTGCCATCGGGTCTGACTTGGGGCAACCACGGAGGGGGGTGTTTCGGGAAACTGAGAGGTGCAAATGGGATGGCGTCGTCGCACGGCCTATATGCTGTTTTGGTAACCCTCAGCTTGGAAGATAGGTGCATTCTCCCGAAATCCAGGGCCCGACCGTAGTTGGAGTCCTTTGCCTGGAACTCGGCTTCCTTCAGTTTGACTGCGTCCCGAATCCCTGCAGCCGTATCCAGGGCCAAGAATTCGGGCCCCGTTTCTCGCGGACCTTGGGACTCCAGTCTGAATTCGGAGTCGGACTGCTGTAGTGGTCTCCCCACTTTTGCACTCGAAAATCTTTGCACTAGCTCTATGACCTCACGAAATGGATTGTCACTGAGTTCCGGGACCGAAGATGACCCAGTGATAACGTCGCTCTCTCGTGATGGACTGCCTCCCTGTCGGATAAGTGCAACCGCTTGGATACCTCGCGTCTTTCCCACTCACGTGGGTGGTTCCGCTTCCTGGGTGTGCGCAGTAAGTCCCCACACTCGGGATGTTTAAAAGGTGACGCTTCTACCTGCCCCCTTACCCGACTGCTCCTGCTGTCCCTATCACGCCGCTGGTTTGAGTCCCGGGCCCGGCGAATGTGTGTGTGGGAGCGGCGCCGTCTGGATCTCGCCCGCGACCGATGTCTATGCTTGGCGGTTTTCTCCGACGGTCGGGAGGAGGTGGAGCTGCTTGAGCTGCTGTCCGTGTCGTAATTGGATGAGCTGTAGCCCTTCTTTCGTTTCATGTGACTGTACAGCTTTTGCAGTGGTGGGGTGTGCGCTTGCTAGGACCCCCAGATTTTGAGCTGTCCCCGGAGGAAGAAGAAGATTGCCGGCGCAGCTTCTTAGGAGAGTGGCTGTCTTCACGTTTCCTCTCTCGGCCCTTGTTCTCTCTCACTCTCTCTCTCTCTCTGTCTGTCGCTCTGTCCTGATTGGGGCCACACAGGTTACGGGCCCCCCTTTTGTGGCGGGGCCCGCTGTAGGGGCCAGTGATCAGGGGCCTCCCTTCATGACGCCCCCCCCCCAAGGGTAGTCCCGTTGTGTGGGGACTGGAAATAGTGCATGGCGCCGTTGAGAGTGTGTGCACGGCCTCGATCTGGTGTTGAAATAGTAGAGCTTGTTCTTGCAGTGCTCTCTTAACGACTGCCTCTATATCCAGATGCGAGATCGATGCAAAATGTCACCTCGATGCGATGACAAACGTGCTGGGTGGGGGTACCAGGCTTGGGGCCTGTGCCCTCCTCGGCGCTTCAGATGTAGGGGAGTCCTGAGCCGGCACATGAGCTTCACCTGGGTCCTGTAGGTTGAGGGGCGTGATGGTGGCCTTGCTCTCCTCTAACTCCTCCATTGAGATGAGGGAGCCCCGTTTGATGGAGCTGTTCCTACTGCTGTGCGAATGCTTACGTGACGGGGACTTTTTCCTTTCAAAGTCTGACATGTCTATCGCCTGTGGAGGAGATATCTCATCACGTAGCGGTGTGCCCGCTTCCGGTTGTTCCGATTCCTGCGCCGGGGTGCCTGTTGACATGTTGCCCCAGAACAGTTTGACTTGGCGGTTGTGTAATTTCCTATGTCGCTGTCTATTAATGTTTTACCACTGTTTTTTGTTTAGATGTGCGCAGGTATCACACGTCACAACGCCATCGCATTCTGGCTTGCCAAACCTGGCAGCACAATCCTGGTAGTAGCTATGGGGATCGCCTTTCAAACCCTGGTGTCCGCAGCGTTCTTTCCTCACCATGGCAGGCCGCTCATCCCTGTAACACACGAGGAAATAGCTATTACTTTTCTGTAGGTCTACTAGGCGGCGCCCACACCATGAAGCCGGGGTCCCTAGTATAAATTCCGTGGTGCCCAAGAGTTGGGCCCCTACAGTGTTGTTGGCCCTTTCGCGTCAGAACGTGGGCTCCAAGCACCTGCTACTTCCAAGCGCGGGAAGGCGCCCGCAACCATCTTCCTACTTTCTCTAGAGTTACCGATCTGAGAGCCGCCGTTACCGGCTGTGACAACGCAGGGAGGTAACCTACCCACGCAAAGCTCAACAATAAGGTCGCAGCAAAGAGACAAATGGCAGAAAAACTAGGTAGGTGGTGAGCGCATTCCCGCTCAAAAACCAAATGCCAGTAACAACAGAGATTAAGCAACTGTGAAGTCGTGCATCGAATCTACGCCACTATAGGCAGTTCTGAAGTGTCTGGGGATAAAAAAAAAGTACGGATTCTGCTCTCGAACTAGCAGCAGTGTTGTAGCTCAGTAGTGAGAGCGTAGTTCTGGGCACTGCGTTCAAAACTGGCCCTAGCTCCCACCGTGCCGTAGCTCTTAAATGCAACGTCGGTGATCGTGCAGAGTCTTCGGTTCGTGTGAAATGCTAGAAGGCGACTAGAAACGCCACTGCATAAACAACAAGACTTACCGATCACCAATTATCGCTCCGATAAAGGTCCAGTTCCGCTAAGCCGTTGAACCGATCGGGTCCTATTAACAGCTACATGTCGTTGGTGTTCACTGGAAACTTCTACCGAAATCCCTTCCCCGTAATCCTCAGAAGATCTGGGTATAGTTCCTAAAATTCAGAAGCTTTCATCACCTAGACTGTTTGTTTGGGCGTAAGGATATAAAGTGACGTTAGTGGCGCCACTTGAGGGTTACTTACAGAGGAGAGCACCAAGCAGTTAAGGAAATTTCAAGAATATGAGACCCTCACTTAGTTTGGGTCATCCAATTCTATGAGTTTACGGGCGAGAAAAGATATGGATAATACTTTTCAAGCGTCGGGTCGATCCAACGGCAGCTATAAGTCATTTGTATGAACAAAAGTATATTATATGTAGATATGTTAATACGGAAATCACATCGTGGGAATGTCCACGTATATTACACATGTTTTCTATGTGGCCATGCCAACGTCCCACGTTCCCGCGTAAATCTCACCTAAAACAACGCGTTTTATACGTTGGACGAAAAATTATGCTAACTGGGTGTTAACTAGTTTCCCAAAGCAAATATTGTGGAGCCCACAGAATGGCGTGTGTTTAAAGAATCACGCTTGAAGGGAATGCCATATGTTATCAGTGGTGTCATTCAAGAGGATTCCTCATTCCCTTTGGTCGAGGGATATAGCGCCAAAAGGTCATTTCTATTGCGTGGAGGTCTTCCAGCGGAAGGGACTCCCATCTAAAAGTGGAGATCAGCAAATTCAAAACTTTTTGCCATGTTAAACGGACATTTTACATTCAAAAGTGCGTATGTCTATTTTAATTTTCGGGTCATTTTTTTGTTCAACGTGAAGTGCATATCGAAAACAATCCCTGCCCTTCCTTTTTTGGTGGGAATCGCGGAGCACTGGACGAAAATTATCCACTTTTTCACGAAATTGGTACTCCGAGCAGACCGCGTTTGACTCCAAAATGATTCTCCCTTTCTCCGCGTTTCTTTTTTTGTAAACGCATGATAACACATATGATACCAAGCTCGCAAATAGGGTTCGGTATTTCTGGTCTTTCCTTTTTCTTTTCTTTTCTATTGGAGTATCGAATCAATTTTCTCAGTGGAGTGGGGGAAATTGTTGGCATTAGGTCACTTTGTGTTGCCAGGTGACAATGGGTGACGCCACAACTATGGTTTAAAGGTTTGGAAAACGAAACCAGTCTTACACCGAAAACGAAACTTCCTCCAGGGGTGCACTTTTCAGCTCGACTTAAGTGGTCTGTGTAACAAAAGTGGCGATTACAACATGATTTGTAAATAAAAAACTTATTTAAGCAGAAAAATCGCAGGGAACATTATTGCAATGTGGGCTCTTAATACAGAATAAAGACACCATGCATTTACAGTTTTTGTTAGAACTTTGCTGCTTCATTGTCCTTTGACTCAACACCCTCCCCCACCCCCCACCCCCACCCTCACCCCCAAGATCAACTGGATAAATTTCCTCCAAAAGGCCAAGTACCATGAATTCTAGCTAAATTACTTTAATGTGGATAAATCCTTCAATTTTAAGATTTTGAAAGATGTGATATTATTGTGATATTAAATAAAAGTTTGCCAATGTACAATTTTGCCAATCAACTTTATCGCATTATATCCAATTAATAATGAGCTACCAAATTGCAATCAAAGTGTTTCAAAACCTAAAGAGCACAGAACACGTGTACAACCTAAGTCCTGTTGAAAAAACTTCATTTAATATATGCTTGTTTGCTAGTCTATTCTATGTGATAATGCTTTTTCGGTATCCGGACATTTGAGCTAGAGACATTTGAGTCAGAGACATTTGGGTCAGAGACATTTGGGGCAGAAATGAAAAGTGTAACTTTTGGGCCACTTCAAAAGTCGCTCAAAGTTTTGATACTCAATGTTATGACGTTTGTCACTTTGGGCAATTATGTATTTTTTGTTTAAATTCAGTGGGTTACTTCTGTCATTTCTAAGCCCGGCGAATGACAGGTGTATATATATTAGCTGATAATAGCCATGGCAATTTGTGAAAGCTATGTGTGTTATCCAGCAACAGAGAATAATGGGTAAAGGCTACTCCGGTGTAACAGTAAATCTTGTCCCCTGTACATCCCCCCCAAGGGGAAGATAGACTAGGCTATCCCCCCCCCCCCCCCCCCCCCCACCTGGCATTTTTTGTTCCCTATTGGTATCACTTTCTAAAAATAAGTTGAACATACAAAAAGTTGAACATACAAGAAAGCTCTTCTTGGATAATGTGGACGTTATTTATGATAATCTTAGCGATCAGAAGAATCCACTAAAGTGCTAAAAAGATATTAAGTGAAGAATAAAGAACTTTATGATCAAGGATGCCTTTTTATATTTTGTTTGAGTTATGTTGAATTTAGTCAATCAAGTAAGTCATGATAGTTTGAAACAGTTCAATTGAGTCCATTTATTCTCATGAACAAATATTATCAAATATATTTACACGCAAAAACATTCGAGTGTGGGGGTTTAAATATACAGGAGGGGGGAGATAGCCCAGTACAGCTTTCCCCCGGGGGAAACTGTACAGGTTCGGGGGGGGCGATAATATAGCCTGTTACACCGGTACGTAAGACAGCGGCACATAACGGTACTGAAGGTATTTCTGTATAAGTTGTACGATACAGGGGAATAGCCTTCTGTGGCTTGTGGCAGTGGTCGACGCAGAAATTCAGTGAAAGGACTTCCCTCACCGGTCACTGAATAAAAGGGATGCTTCTACTCCGTCTTCTTTTCAGCGGGTTAAGAACCATCATATAAAAATATAAATTTTCAAAACTCATTGAATCTGTTTATTGACTGGAGAAATTAATTTCTTTTTAATGTTTCAGAACATTCTGGCCTAAAACGTCACGCTTGTCACATGTGGCCGAAATGTCTCTGTCTCGCATACCAACAAAATCGGTCCACTTTTGCTCAGTCTCAAAAGTGATTTTCTTAAGTCAAAAGGAGGTTTTTTAGATTCAAATAAAACAAAAACATTTGTTTATACTTCACACTTAAATAATATAAAAAGGGTTGCTATGCAACGTTTATATGGTACGCATCTATTTACAGATTACAGTGTCACTGAAATTAATATGAAATAATTATGTTTACACAATTCTTGTCCATTGTTCATATCGCTTGTAAATCATTTACACAGAGGCACTTTTGGGAGAGAAAAAGTCCGTAACACACGTTTTTTTTAATGTCGGCCTTGATCAAGAATCATCTGCATATGTAGGCGTCATCAACCAGTACTGAACAAACATAAGTAAGATTTATACTCGTGAAATTCATGTATTAAGTAGGTTTGATCCCCAATGCTATGTGACATTATTTCAACCGCTTTCTCCCATTTGGAGGCGATAACTCAGCCCGCAACAAAGTAAACATAACTTAATCCCCTCCACTAATATGGTCTACACTGCATAAGGGGTAAGATAAGTGGCTAGTTATTGCATAAACACTGTGAATATGTACCGATAAAATATCTTGTGTTCACTAATTGGAGGTTTGTTTGCACTGATATTGACCACTTGGGACCCCAGCAAATGTTCACTGTTCAGAGTGTAGAGGTGTTCACTAAACGAGAAATTACAATAAACTACCTATGGTTAAGCGAATGACAATATTATGGACCGATAAAAATCGTTCATTATATACAGGTATTCACTAACGAAAACAACGTAAAAAGCGTCAAAAGTTGAAAGAGCCGTCAGTCTGACCGGTGGAATATCCAGGCAAATTCGATACGACTTTCCGTTATCGAGATATTTTGCACACAAGATCTTTTAATATCAAATTATGTTATGTTTTTTATCATGGTACACCCCTTGCGTCACTCAAAAAATGTCCCTAACCCATCTCTCCACCGCGGATCAACTTTACGAATCCTGCACAAATCTTGCACAAAAAAAAACAACTAACAGCTATAAAACTGTTATATTTGCTTTAGTGAAGAAAGAAGTGCAATTTGTTTTTATGGCTACTTCAGGAATGCTATTCTGTGGTTCGAGTGACCCAAGGGACATCCATATAAAATTTGAAGTCGATCCTTTATTGAGATATTTTACACACCAGATCTTGTTCAAAATATATACATATTTTACGACATGACGTCATATGCCGTACTTGTTTTACCCCCATAAAATTTTACAGAATCTTTCAGATCCACAAAGCGAAATTCCCACGATGTTTGAACTTTCTCCGATGTTCAGCGGCTGAGAACTAAAAGACGTAATGACGCCATACGCCTACCTTAGTAACGTACAACGCGTTGAGAGCCGGCAGAACAGTCAAACAAACCCAAGAATTGACAGACCAAGTTTGAAGAGGATCGGACTTCCCGTTTTTGAGATATCTTGCACACAACATTTTGTTCAAAACAGACTGACACACACACATACACCCATACAAACACAGAAGGTACAAACACTATATGCATCTCCTCCGTCAGGGAGACATTACAGTACACGCGCAGCTAGGACCCGTGAGGAACTACACAGCGTTAAAAGACAAGTAATTGGTTTTAGCTATTGTCGGATCCCCTTCCCATCGACCTACCCCCCCCCCCCACCCCTCCCCCTCTCCCCAACCCTGATTCCCCTTCACGGGACGCGGATTTAACTTCGCAGCCCGAATAATAAAAACAGTAAAACTTTCATTTACCACAAAAATATAAACCAGGGCTTTGGTCCGCCCTCGCGAAAAATGACCTGGGATTTTGTCCTAGCTGAAGAATACCAGAGCGGGGCTTCTGTCCGCCGGAAATTTTGTCCGCACACCAATGTTGAATATGTAAAACTTTTTAATACGTGTGGCGCCGATGTCCTAAACAAATATCGCTTTACTTGGTAATGTTCTAGAGGCAATAATGAAACCGGGAGATATTTCAAATACCACATGACATTTTTGTGTGCGTGTGTCATCAGATCTGTTTTGAAGAGCAGAAAAAAACTGGTATTTTCAGCTTTATCTGAGATAAATTAGGTGATCATTTAATCTTTAGGATATCCTGTAGTATTTAGGCAACTACTTCCGTCTGGGCTTGGATAGCTTGGCGTTTTGCCTGTAACTGCAGTATCTAGCTCAACAGGGGTGGGGGTGGGGTACTCGCGTACCAGTTGGTTACCATATTTGTTCATAACTTTCTAAAACGAGCAATCAAAAACGAGTACTAGGTTTAAAATAATGTCCCATTTACTCACCAAAGGCCCCATGCAGTGCCGAAAGAACCACCTTTTGGTGGGAAACGCGGAGTATGAATGAAAATGACCCCCCTTTTAAACAAAATTTGGCACTCTGTGCGGATTGACGCCACGTCTGACCTCAGTATTAACCCCCTTTTCTGTGCGTTCTTTCTTTCTTTCATTTTTATTCTTTTTTTTTCTTTTTTTTTCTTTTTTCTTTCTTTTTTTTTTGACACGCGTGTTTAGCACATAAGCTACCTAGAGGCCCCCTGCCGCCGTATTTACAGAAGTTATCCACACACTTCACTGTACTCCCAGACGCGAAATTCAGTTAATCTAGTTTGTATCGCACAAATAATTTTCAGTTTGACTCATTTGGTTAAACAGGACAAATTTATTGATTTACTTTTGGACATTCCGTTTGCTAACGGAGCAGTTAATGGGAATAAGTAAACTGTACAGTTAACTTTTGTGAATACGGCCACTGGGATTTAGCTACGATTCCTTGTTTGATTTATATAAAAAAAGAACACATATAGCAAATGCATTCATTTAAATAACAAAGTGGGACGGGGGGTACTTCAAGCCCATAATGGAGTAAATCCTTCTACCTTGCTAAAACGCTCTTACCAGTGTCACCATTATTGTCAATCACAGCGATGTCATGCCTGGGGCAATCATTATGGAAATGGTATGAATTGCCAGTGGGGGGGGGGGGGCACTTCTTATCATATGTATTACCATGCGTCTCCACGATATCGCAGAGAAGGGGGGGGGGTTATTTTAAGGACAGGTGCGGTCTGTGCGGAGTGCCAGTTTCGTTAAAATAGGGCTGTTATTTCCATTCAGAACTCCGCGTTTTCCCACAAAAAAATGGGAATCTTTCTGAAATGCACTCCGCCTTTGGTTTAAAAGAGGATATTACTTCAAACTTAGCACTCCATGTTTAGGGTAGTTTGAAAAAGTCATTCACATACATTGTAGCCAAATTGCATGTGAGTGCCCCTATCCCCCCCCCCCCCTCCCCGTCCCCCCTCCTCCGGAAATCAGTTGCTGCATTGCATCTCAATGAAAGTCTCAACACAAAGACTGATTCGGTTGGTTTTACAAATCAAGCTTCGTCTGCGTCCTCGTTTGAAGCTCCGCCCTCGGAAAGCTCCGCCAGGCCTAACTGTATCACTGATTCGATGTTCATGTCATGATTGACAGCATAGTCAATGTACTTGTGCAGATGTTCGAACCTCAGTCTGATAGTTCCTATGAACGTCTGGAAGACCTGGGGATCCCAGTCGTACGACACAAACTTCTGCCAGCGGTTCACCTGCAAAATGTAACAAATAAATACTGCAGCGTGTGACAACAACCCCTCTTTCCCGAATGCCAAAACATGGGTGGTGATTTTCCCATTGTCTTTACTGTGTTTTATGAATTACCGAGCCCATGTTAATTTTCAATCTGATATAAGAACAATGTCTCACTGAATTTCGTCGCTCCGGCCTCATGATTTCTTATTCAATGGTAAGACGTCCTTTGTCGTTTAAGTGTTCGTGGAAACTAATATGTAGGCTCATGTACACTGTATTTGATTTGAACTAGGGACCCTTCGTTTACCAAGCAGGCATCTTTTACGAAATTTACTTCGCATCATTTTACTTCTCAGCTACTATATTTTGACAGGATATGAGTACACCTGTCAATATTTGACTACAAAATGGTACATAAAAGTGAATGAATATTCCTGATATTGCACTGGAAAATTGTGGGGTTCGTGTGCTTCCATAAAATATTCAATGCTTCCATAAAATATTCAATGTATTGTTCCCAAAATTCACTTAGTAATGCTTTTCAATTCAAAAAGACAAGATAAACCAAAGCTAGAAAAATGGAAATCGAGAACTTCACTGAAAGTAGGGTAAAAGTGGGGCTCCGAAAACAGGAAGTGACGTCATAATGACGTCAGGAGGTGTTTTCGGATCCCCATGGGGTTCCGAAAACAGTGACGCCATATTGACGTCATATTGACGTCATATGGACGTGTTATTGACGTGATATGGAGATCATATGGAGGTCATATGGAGGTCATATGAACATCATATGAACGTCATAATGACGTAATATGGAGAGTGGGCGGCCATTCAAACGGGCGGCCATTCAAACGACCATTCAAACGGGCGGCCATTCAAACAACAAAATGACACCCGAGCACTTGAGCATTCGAGCATCCGAGCACTTGAGCACTCGAGCACCCAAACACTCGAGCACTTAAGCACTTGAGCACCCGAGCACTCAAGCATCCGCACACTCGAGCACTCGAGCATCCGAGCACTCGAGCACTCGAGCACCCAAGCACTCGAGCACCCGGACGGCAAAGGGCTCATAGAGACCCCCCCCCCCCACCCAGCGACCTGTAAGCATACACTATCTCTATGGGTGACTTGGTCGACAGGACCCCCCCCCCCCGGCTCATGGCTCCACACACCCCCCCCCCCCATGGCGGTTTTAGCCGCTGGCTCACGGCTCACCGCATGCCACTGTATGTATACAAGCAATGGCCACTCTTTTTTTCAGCTTTCTCACTGCGTACACACACATAACACCTACGGCAACCGGATAAACGGACACCCGGACAAACGGTCTACCCGGACAAACGGACAAACGGACAGTCTTTTTTTTTTTGGGTTTTTTTGTGCCTCTCTCTCTCTCTCTCTCTCTCTCTCTCCACACGGTAGCTGGGGCCAAACAAGCAGTCTTTTCGGCTTTCTCACTCTCTAAACCCACACACCTTCACTAATGGATTGCCGTAGCAGCAATTAAAAGAAATGAGCACTCTTTTCCTTAAGAGACACCATTTTTAACCCAGAGAGCTCTCTCCATCACGATATATACAGGCAACAACAACTCTTTTTTTAAAGCTTTCTCACTGCGTACACACACACATAACACCTACGGCAACCGAACAAACGGACACCCAGACACACGGACACCCAGACACGGACACCCAGACACACGGACACCCAGACAGTCATGTTTTTTTTAATTTTTGTCTCTCTCTCTCCATCACACCACGACGTCTGAGGGGCAAAGAAATAGTCTTTTTTCGGCTTTCTCGCCCCACACCTTCACTTATGGATTGCCGTTGCATCAATTAGATGTGACCTAAATAAGACACGCTATTTTCAACCCAGAGCTCTCTCTCAATGCATATACAGACAACAACAATTCTTTTTTCGGCTTTCTCACTCCACACCTTCACTAATGGATTGCCGTAGAAGCAATTAAACGTGAGCAACGCCGTCTTAAGAGACGCCATTTTTAACCCAGAGAGCTCTCTACCCATTACGGTATATACAGGCAACAACAACTCTTTTTTTTAAACTTTCTCACTGCGTACACACACATAACACCTACGGCAACCGGATAAAAGGGCACCCGGATAAAAGGGCACCCGGATAGAAGGACATCCGGATAAAAGGGCAGTCTTTTTTGTTTTTTTTTTTTAACCTCTCTCTCTCTCCATCACACCTATGGCGTCTGAGGGGCAAACAAACAGTCTTTTTCAGCTTTCTCGTCCCACACCTTCACTAATGGATTACCGTTGCATCAATTAGAAGTGACCTAAATAAGAGACACTATTTTCAACCCAGAGTTCTCTCAATGCATATATAGACAACAACAACTCTTTTTTCGGCTTTCTCGCCCCATACCTTCACTAATGGATTGCCGTAGCAGAAATTAGAAGTGATCTAAATAAGGGACGCTATTTTCAACCCAGAGCTCTCTCTCAATGCATATACAGGCAACAACAACTCTTTTTTTCGGCTTTCTCGCCCCATACCTTCACTAATGGATTGCCGCAGAAGCAATTAAACGTGAGCAACGCCGTCTTAAGAGACGCCATTTTTAACCCAGAGCTCTCTCCATCACGATATATACAGGCAACAACAGCTCTTTTTTTAAAGCTTTCTCACTGCGTACAAACACATAACACCTACGGCAACCGGATAAAAGGGCATCCGGATAAAAGGGCACCCGGATAAAAGGACATCCGGATAAAAGGGCAGTCTTTTTTGTTTTATTTTTGTATCTCTCTCTCTCCAAACACACATAACACCACATCAGACGGTTAGACGGACAGATTAAGCGTTTATTTCTCAAGCCTGGGTATTTTGAACACAGGCAGCAATTTGTTTAGCTTTCTCACTCTTCACACACACATAACGCCAAATCAGACGGTCAGACGGACAGATTTAGCGTTTATTTCTCATGCCTGAGTATTTTTAACCCAGGCAGCAATTTGTTTAGCTTTCTCAGACGGTCAGACAGGCAATCATTTTTTTTATTTTTACATCTCTCTCTCCACACACACATAACACAGCAAACGGTCAGACGGACAGATTTAGCGTTTCATTTCTCATGCCAGAGTATTTTTAACCCAGGCAGCAATTTGTTTAGCTTTCTCACTCTTCACACACACACACATAACACCACATCAGACGGTCAGACGGACAGATTTAGCGTTTCATTTCTCAAGCCTGGGTATTTTTAACCCAGGCAGCAATTTGTTTAGCTTTCTCAGACGGTCAGACGGGCAATCATTTTTTTATTTTTTTAATCTCTATCCACACACACACATAACACATCAGACGGTCAGACGGACAGATTTAGCGTTTCATTTCTCAAGCCTGAGTATTTTTAACCCAGACAGCAATTTGTTTTGCTTTTTCAGAAGGGCAGAGGGACAGATTTAGCGTTTCATTTCTCATGCCAGGGTATTTTTAACCCAGCCAGCAATTTGTTTAGCTTTTTCAGACGGTCAGACGGACAGATGGGGGGGGGGGGGGTATAAATCAATGATTTATAGACCCCCTTTTTTAGCATTTCCCACACTCTCATGCATACACATACATACTAACAACATGACACGATTCGCGCTTATTTCGTAATAATGGGAGGCCGCTAAAAAGCAGCCGTGGAGGTATTTTCTGCTTTCTCCGCCGGTTCACTTCCTGTCGCTTCCCCTGCCGCCGCTTCTACTATTTTTGCGCCTTGGCGTCGTCGCCGTCTCCGCCTCTGCCGCTGCCGTCATCCTCCCTACAGTCAGCCCTCCTCCTATGCGCTGCTCCCGCGGCCCTGTGTGTCCTGAAACCTCTACCCAGAACGTTACAATAATGGTACTCCGGCTTTAACGCATCTGGGCATGTCTGTTCGTGGACTCGTAGAGAGGCTCCTGCCGGTATTCCAAAATGGCAGAAGCTGCAAAACTGCACATTATCCGCCGTATCCAAAAACTCTACGATATCCTGGAGGGATGACTTTTTGGAAGAGCCATCCTCCTGTTTCATGTCAACCAGTTCCACGGTGCAGTCATTATCGGAGGGCGACTGCATGAGGCTGAAGTCCACCTGCGTGAGGTCCGTTATACTGGCGACAGCGGCTGCTAGCTCTTCCTCAGGAGCTGGTGTCACTGTCACCGGCCTGGTAACTGTGGCGCTAGGAAGATTTCGCCGTTTGACTACAACTTCTTCCGCCGGAACCTTCAAGACAGTGACATCAGCTGCCGTTGGAATCGCTATCGGCGGAGTCGTCAGCGTCGACGCCGTGGCTGCAGCAGGAGTCGCCTTGGCAGGGGTCGCCGCCGTCGTGGTTGTCGCTGCTGTGGTCCTGGCTGGCCTTTCTTCCTGGCAGGGCGGCGGGTCCTGGCTCCTGTCGAGCAACCTCTCCCTCCGGCGCTTGTATCGTTCCTCCGCCGCCCTGCCAAAACGGTTGAACTCTTCTTCAGGTCTGTTCCTGAGAAAATTCCTCCACTGTCGAAATAGAAATGTTTGATATTCTATATAGATATCTTCCCAGAGATCTACATCCTTCTGTGACAAGAAGTAGCGAGCCCAAAGCTCTGGCGAGAAAAATTCATCTTTGTGTTGCATTTTTAGCTCTTACTCCTTCAATGATCAAAGGCAGACTGACTGCATACAGTGCGAGGCTGCTATTATATAGGACCCCCCCCCCCCCCCGGCTCATGAGCCCCCCCCTGGTCAGTCGACCTAAAGCAAGGACCCCCCCCCCCCCCGGCTCACTGGGCCATGAGCCCCCCCGGTCAGTCGACCTGAAGCAAGGACCCCCCCCCCCGGCTCACTGGCCCATGAGCCCCCCCCCCCCCGGCTCACTAACTATTTAGCCGCTGGGCTCACTGCTCAGTAGTATAAAAACGTCGGGTCGACACCGCTATGGCCATTGCATTGCCAAACCATCATGGAGACGTCTCGAAAAGCAGCAACGGCTAGCAACATGGAAATTGATAGCCTGTTCAGCAATGAAACAATGGCTTTTACAGATGCAGTTTTAACTGCAGAGGAGACTGCTGCCTTCCTAAGTACACTAGCAGAAGCTGAAAAAGGCTTGGAGGAAGCATTAGGGGCTCCGTCGGACGTGTCTACAGTACAGCAAACCAGGCCTGAAGAAGTACAGCCAGTACAGCAAGCAATGCCCGATCCCGAGGGATCTGACTATCCGTTCTGGGTTGCCAATGCGCTTGTAAATGGTAGCGCCAAGCCACTTAGTACAAAGTTACAGGCTCATCTAGAGCATCTTGAGGAGGAAGAAGTGGTCATGTCAAGCGATGACGACGGTGACGACGACAATGACGACAATGACGACAACGACGATGACGACAGCGACGACGATGACAAGCAGCTCAAATCTAAGTTCGAATTGAGCAAAACTATTCCTGTTACAGAGGAAGACGTCACGCTGTTGAAACGAAACTTTCAAGCAGTGATTCCTCTGATCGATTGCAACATTTTATGGTGCTTATGTGAAGAAGGCTTTTTCTATCAGCACACATACATGTACCTAACGGAAGAAGTGAACACTGTCATTCAGCTTATCTACATGCTAGAAGGAAACATAGAGCATCTTCCCGCGTCAGAGCCGCAGTTCTCCGAAGCCATGACCCGACGTTTCGTTCAGCTTATTAGAAGTCTTCATGAGGAACTTTTTCAGACTTTATCTCTACCGGCGCCAAAGTGTGTTGATGAGGATCGCGATTCCAAATGTGCAAAGGTCATGCTACATGGCTTCAAGTACCTTGAAGAACGTATTAAGGTGTATGATATGATGGCTTACCTCTATGAAAAAGGACATTTCACCATGCCAATGCTCTTTCAATGGATAATTGGGAGTCGCAAACGAGGAGACTTTTTAGTGATTGTTATGAGACAATCTTTGACAGACGGTTTGCCAACAGCCTTTCTGGATGGTTTCAACGAGATCACTCCGCGATTTTGCAAGCATCTCATGAAAACATACATGTAATGTCCATATAAAAGGAGTGAGGTGTCAAGTGCAGTCATCATTCAACGCGCAGCCATGGAGAAGACAAGCAGCTTTAAAATTAGTGCAAACTTAACCATTACTGTGGAGCATGGACAATTTGGATTATTTATTCGAATCAAACGTGGAGAGAGATGGCTTGCTTTATCACCATCCTTGTGGAAGATTGTGTGCCTGAACTTAGCAAGATTACGCGACATTGGCTTCAAACTGTACTTAACGCAAACGAAGTGGCTTGAAGTCATTTCATACTTGGATATGCGCTATGTGAGTTTTGTACAAGCATCACTGTTTGAAGGGAAAGAATACAAGTATTACATCAACATGAATGATGGTGAATGGGAGACATTGCTTCAGGAGATGGATAGCATTAACTCAACCTTATTGCCATGTACGGAATGTCATGGCAAGAAAACTCCTATCAAGCTGCAAAAGGACAATCGGATGAAAGTGTCAAAGTTATCTAAGAAAAGACTGGCTGAAGTTCAGTTGGAGAATATGGATGTGCAAAATCAACTTGGACTTACCTGTGAATATTGCGGTGCGTACGGATATGCTGAGGATTATGATTGTCACTGCCACAAGTACAATTGCAAGTTGTGTGAACCAGACAACTTCTGCAGCAAGTGCGGCTTACTAACTGTTTCTGCGGAGTAAGACTGAGAGTCATTTGCTTACCAGCCGCCACAGTGTGCAGACGTGTTATATGGACATGTGAAAGATGGATGTAGAAACGTGTTTCAAGGACAAGTATGTGGACTACATGATAAGTGAACTGGCACGTTTTGGATCTATTCAACAACAACTGCAGCACTTTGACATTTATTGGGAACTTGCTCATTCCACGTTGAACGTACCAAACTTACGCGAGGATTTCATCAAAGAGTGTATGTTTTCAAACATTGGTGGAGCTGAGGAGTTTGATGTGGAAGCAGCATATCACTTCGCTCGATTTGATCCAAGACTGTTTGATGAAGTGAGAGAGTGGTTAATCTACATTGCAGTATAATGGTGGACATTACATTGAGACAATATATTGTGCAAAAAACATATTGTGAAGAAATGTTATTAGCTGTAAAAAAGTTTGCATGTTTAGTATGTCCTGCTTGTCAAAATGAAGAGTGTTCAGAACATATGTGTCATTCTACATGTGTCTATACATATTGGAATGAAGCTAAATATTACATTCATTTAGATAAAGTGTTAGATAATGCAAATCAACGTTGTGAAAAATATGGTGTAGATGCTATCACATTTGATGAATTAAGTAGCTGGTTAATATACATTGAAGATCAATGGACTCCAATTATTCACACCATTGTATCAATACTTGATTTGTAAGACATGTTGATAAAAATAAAATTTAAGATGTGTTGATAAAAATGCAAGATATGTTGATAAAATGTTAGATGTGTTGATAAAATAAAATGCAAGATATGTTAACAAGTGTTGATCATTTAGTGTTAACGTGTCGACGTGGAAGGACTATTTAACCAATATTTACTTTAAACCTGGTCAACCCGGGGCATTTGCTGGTCCTTACAAACTTTATCACATATTAAAAAAACATGATCAACCAGTCACTCATTCACAAGTGAAGAAATGGTTACAGGATCAAGATGCCTTCAGTTTACTACAACCTGTAAAATACAGGTTTAAAAGGCAACGTGTCATTACACGTGGAATTGATGACATGTGGGATATTGATTTAGCTGACATGGGAAACATAGCTTCCTATAATGATGACACCCGCTTTTTATTGGTTGTCATTGATGTATTTTCCAAATATTTGTGGGTGCAACCATTACCTAATAAATCACATTCCAGCGTCATAGAAGCCTTCCAAAAGATTTTTCATGAAACACAACGAAGACCACGAACTCTAAGGTCAGATAAAGGAACTGAATTTAAAAACAGATGGGTAAAAGCATTTTTGAAGAAGGAGGGAATACATGCCTATACGACAAAGAATGAAACCAAAGCCAACTTTGCTGAGAGAGTCATTCGTACTCTAAAGGGAATGATGTATCGATATTTCCTTCATAATCAAACGTATCGATATATGGACATCCTTCCAGACTTAGTGTATAATTATAACCATAGACCTCATGGCTCCCTCCCTAATAAGTATGCTCCTGCAGATATTCGTAAAGACATAGAATCGAAAGTGTGGAAGTATATGTATGTAGACAAATTGAAATTAAAACCAAAGAAGAAAAAACCCTACGAATTTAAAATTGGTGATCAGGTTCGCATTTCTCACATGAAATATGTATTTCAACGGGATTATCATATAAAGTGGACGCAAGAAGTGTTCATTATCACACATCGTTGTAAGAAGCAAGGAATACACTTGTATCGTGTGAAAGACTTTTTGGATGAAGATATTGACGGACATTTTTATGAAGAAGAACTGCAGAAAGTGACAAAAGATATTGAATCAGTCTACAGAATTGAACAGGTCTTGAAAACACGAAAAAGACGAGGTGTTAAAGAATTATTTGTGAAGTGGTTAGGTTGGCTAAAGAAGTTTAGCAGTTGGATGAGAGAAACAGATATTCGAAAATGAAGCATCCATTCACGTGTTTGGTCTCTGGACCTACAGGCAGTGGTAAAACTTCTCTAGTTAGAGAAATTCTAGAACAAAAGTTAATTAAACCCTCTCCAAAAACCATTTTATGGCTCTATGCAGCAGATCAGCCTTTGTATAAGGGAATGAAAGGTGTGATATTTTACCAAGGCATTCCAGATAACATTGAAGAGCGTTTTAACCCGAAAAAACCAAACTTACTCATCATTGATGACTTAATGACCAAATGTCATAGTGATGAACGCATGACACGTCTCTTTAGTGTTGGCAGCAGTCATCAAAATCTAAGCATTATTTTTATTGTGCATAATTTGTTTCATCATGGTAGAGAAATGCGAAATATTAGTTTGAATACACATTACATCATTCTGTTTAAAAATCCTAGAGACAGTCAACAAATAAGTATATTAGCGCGACAAATGTATCCTGGAAAATCTCAATTTCTCATAGAAGCCTATCAAGATGCTACCAGCAAACCTCATGGCTACTTATTCATTGATTTGAAGCCGAAGACAAATGATCAACTACGTATTCGCACAGGCATTTTACCAAAAGATACACATTACGTATATGTTGATAAGGTAGCGTATGAACAAGAACCAAGTCACTTAACCATTCGCAGCCAAGATGAATCAACCTCTCCTTCACTTGCTCGCACGCAGCGGACCTAAACGACGTAAATCCTTACTACAACAAGCTACTAAGGAGGAATTAACTAGCTTGTTTGAAATTTATTTGAATATATTGCGGGGACATTTACCCTCAAGCTCAAAAAGGTATAAGTTATTCAAGCGTGAACGTCATACCCTACGTACACTGGCAAATAAGAAGATATCACTTCGAAGAAAAAAGAAGTTGGTTAATCAGAAAGGAGGATTTGTTGGAGCTATTGCTAAATTTGCATTACCCTTGTTAGCTCAGTTGCTGTTAAAATGAAACATACTTTGAAAATGGTTCTCATTCCTGAATATGAATATAAAATGTTGTTAGAAAAGAAGGAAAGATGTTGAAATCAAAACGAAAGTGAATAAACTTTTACGTGGGAAACGAACTCGTGAAAAAGCAATAGAAATGTCTCAAGTGCTTGGACGTCATTTACGAACAATTCAATCACAACAACAACGACAAAAGTCTGTTACAGCATCTAATGCAGAAAAATCAGAAAAGTCCCAACAGTTTCTAAACCATTTTCAACCTATTTATCATGTAAAACTAACACAACTTCTGGCAGAACTTAAGAAATATGGTACGAGATGGACAGATAAAAATGAACTTGTTTTAAAAACAGGTACTGTCATTACAAATTCTAACATTATTGATTTGTTGAAAGAAGCATTGGTTGCTACAAAAAGAAAAGAACGACGAGAACCACCACGTGGTTGGAAGCAGTTTATTGAGGAAATTGTAGACGCTAATATTCCAAAAACTGTTTTTGGCAAAAAGACAACTCGTGAAGATATTACAAAAGAGCAACAACAACGTCAACAAAGATTGTTTCCAGAAGGATGGAAAACTTTTTAACATGGATTAAAGAGTTATGGTGTTGTTGTTGTAAAGAAAATGGAAATAAAAATACTATTCCTGTAAAAATTAGGTGTGTTAGTGCTTGTTGTCAGGGAGAAGTAGTAGATACCAATTTAGATCATGTAGATAGCAATTTAGACAATAATGTACACAGCAATGTAGAAAGTGAGGATGAAGAGTGTCAAACATGAAGTAATGTATATACACATCTAGTCTATCTACATCACATAAACGATTTAGCTGTCATGGAGTCAACAAGTTTTTACATTACTTTACCCAGCAATGCTAGTATGAACTATTATCCCAACAACAAGACTTCGAATTATCAAATTCGTATGCCTCGAACCATCTATCTGAACGGAAAATATGAAGTGGCTTTAGCTGAAATTCAGTATCCACATACATGGACAACCATGAGACATGGAATGGACTATTCTATTCAATATCGACAACAATAACTGAATAATGTTGTTCTTGACACAATCAATATTCCTTATGGTTACTACAGATCCATACAAGAGATATGTCAGGCAGTCAATAAAGAAGCAACTAATTCTATGAAAGATGACCTTAAAGAAGCTATCAGATAAATTATGATAAAATTAGACGACGTGTTGTTCTATTTCTAAATTACGGCTTTAAAGTGTCATTCTCCACTGGATTAGCTGAGATTTTAGGATTTATCCCAGATCAATGGTATACTGAAACGTGCACAGCTGAACATAAAGCTGATGTGAAACAAGGATTTTATACACTTTATGTGTACTGTAGTATTTGTGAGCCACAAGTTGTTGGTGATTATTATGTCCCTTTGCTACGTTCTGTTGGAATACAAGGACATGACGGAACATTATCATGAAAAGTTATGGAGAACCTCATTATGTTCCTGTAAACACATCCAAATTTGACGTAATAGAAATGAATATTAAGGACGACACAGGCTATAATGTTCCATTTCAAACTGGAAAGGTGATCTGTAAACTTCATTTTCGACCAAAAGCATTATGAAAGCATACACACACAATCCATCTATATATCGCAACCATTTTCTTCGCCAAGTGGGTGGAGAATTACCAGGATTTAAAGGAGCGCGAATACAATATGGAGATGGTATTGGTTCAATACTGGGATCATTGGCTCGAAAAGCTATTCCACTGCTTAAGACAGGGGCTAAAATCGTTGCACCACATCTTAAAAGGGCTGCAAAAGATATCGCGAAAGATGTTACAGGTCGAGTAGCACAACGTATGTTTGGTGGTGGGTTACAAAAGAGACCGAAACGAGCAAAACGTGTCAGAAGGCGAAAGGCAGCTAAACGGATAACATCAAAAAAACATAAGAAAGATATTTTTTAATCATGTCTTTAATTCATAATCATGAATGTAGCCTTTCTCCATTAGAATGGTTTCACATACCACCAACGCAAACTGCTGTAGAAAAAAGTTATAATGTAGACTATCAACCAATGACTACCATTAGAGAGGGTGCTCCAAAAGAATTCTACATTCCTGCGAGTACAGAAGAATATCTAGATTTAAAGAACAGTAAACTCCATATTGTATGTCGCATTGTCAAGGCTGATGGAACACTGTGTGGTGTAGATGATAACGTGTCATGTATCAATGATTTGTTTAATGGGTTATGGTCCAATATTGAATTATTTCTAAATGATCGTTTGATATCACATAGTAACAATACCCATGGTTATACCAGCATCATATCTCATCTCATTCATGACTCGGAAGAAAGTCTCCATTCTGAGCGCTCTATGCGTCTCATCTTTAAAGATACTGCCGGGTCAATGAATACTCATGAGGTGAAAAGACCTAATCATGAAAGATATGCATCAGGTTTTCATGTAAATATTGAAGGTGGTGATATAGCTGAAACAGGAAATAATGGTTTACATAATCGCTATTTGTATACACGTCTAAGCCGTGAGTTTATGCTTACAGGCGGTTTAAGGGTAGATTTGTTTGAGCAGGATCGTTATCTTCCCAATGGTGTTAGTATGAAATTACGTTTACATAGACAAAAAGATGGATATGTATTAATGGCTGCAAATAATGGTTTTAAAGTAGAAGTGAGAGAAGCGTTTTTAACCATTCGCAAAGTGAGGGTTAGTCCAGGTATTCAGTTGGGACATGCAGATGCATTGATGAAAAGTCCTGCTAAGTTTATTGTTAATAGAAAAGAATGTAAAGTTTTAGCTATTCCAACTAGATTTCAATCTTTTGTGAAAGATAGCATCTTTTTAGGCCAATTATCAAAGCGTATTGTCATTGGAATGGTCCATAATGAATCCTTTGCTGGAACAGTATTGAGAAATCCATACAATTTTGAACATTTTAATCTTAACTTTATGCAGCTTTACTCTGATGGTGAACCAGTCCTATCCAAACCTCTCAAGCTTGATATCAATCAAGGCAAATATCTTGATGCTTTTGAAACTCTTTACAAATCTTTTGATAGATTGGATGGTGAGAAAAGTTCCATTATAAAACGGGAAGATTGGCCTAGAGGTTATTCTTTGTTTTCTTTTGACTTAACACCTGATTATGATGGTGCTGATCATTATGCCCTTATCAAACATGGGAATTTGAGACTAGAAATGAATTTTGCTGGTGCCTTGCAAAATACAGTTAATGTTATAGTGTATGCTGAATTTGATAACATTGTTGAAATAAGTGCAAATCGTAGCATTCAATTCGACTACCAGTCATGAACACGAAGCAGATAGAAGCCATCCTATCCCATGATGCCACGACAAAAGACTTGTTTCAAGGTGTGTTTGCCATGGACCAGTTACCATCTTTACAACGCGGTGCCTATGTCATCAACACAGACGATCATGATGAGCCAGGAGAGCATTGGGTGGCAGTATATTATGACGAAGACTCTGCAGAATATTTTGACTCTTATGGACTTTTACCTATAGACAGTCGTTTGAACAAGTTTTTAAAGTTTAATTTCATTTATAATTCAGTTCCATTACAAACACCGATATCCTCTACATGTGGATTTTATTGTGTGTATTATATAATTCAAAGAGCTCGAGGACATAGTCCTTTTGAAATCATTGATGTATGAAGAAGAAGTGATGGTGATTTTGTTGTAAAGGATTTTGTATATAGACATTATAAACCATTATTTTATTGATGTTGTATTAGTTAAGTTGCATTAGTTAAGTTGTTGGTAATTGTGAATTGTATTATGAATATTGTAAATAAACAAGACAGTTTTATACAATATTCTTTTTTTTTATTGTGTTATACATTATTTACATTTCACAATTATTTTACATTGAATTTTTATTTTACAAATACATTCAATACATCAATAAACATATGCCATTCATACCAATCTAAATTAATATATGTATCATAGACATTACATCCACGTTTGTAAATGCTTTGAAAACTAGCATAACACTGTCCACTACCAAACTTTATTATTTTAACATCTTCATGTTCAGACAGTTTCAGTTCATATGCATGATCATTCATGTCAATGTTCATCACCATAACACACATGGGATGCGTCAGTTCAATGGACTTGGTGCCTCGCATGAGTTGCACTCCTTCCTCTTTGAATTCAAGCGTCAGGTTCTTTCCAATCCAATGCTTGTAACAGAGCGTGCCATTCCACTGTGTTAAGGGTGATGTAGTCGTAGCATTCTGTAAGCTCGTCATATTGACGAAATTGTACAAACACGTCTAAGCAGTTCCCAGTCACACGCACTTCTAATTCATTTGAGACTGTCAGGAGAAAACCAGGTATCCTGAACTTCTCTAGATGGTCTTTCAACACAGATTGTTCGTCAGTTGATAGAATGTATACTTTCCAAAATGTCTTAGCACAATGTCATCATATACGTTTCTCAGATATGAGAATCCATGCGTAATTGGTGTATACTTTCCAAAATGTCTTAGCACAATGTCATCATATACGTTTCTCAGATATGAGAATCCATGCGTAATTGGTTCATATTCCGATAAAAAGTCTTCCATCTCGTTCAACAGTCAGATGAACTATGAGCTGTCTCCTTGTCTGCAAAGACGTTTTTATGCTCGCAAGATGGTGAAGAGTGGATGTTGTATAACTTCTAGGAATCGTAAGACTGCGCGCCAGTTCTTGATATCAAAGAGGATCAAATCTGTATATGGTGTATCTGGCACAACTCCCTTATAATCCTCTGGATAATCCTGTAAAAGATTTCTACAGATTTCTACACGTATGTTAGAATAATATTCAGCTACCGTCACTTCCACTTTATTTTCAAGTCTACGTTTAAACCCAGGTTCAAGTGGTATGTTTTTAAAGTCTTTCCACACTTCAGGTTTAAACCTTGTCTGAGAATCTAGTATCACTTCATTCCTCTCATTTACAGTAAGGTAAACACCACCGTTCAGCATGAGTGCATTCATGTTTTTACCTTGTTATGAGCCACCTTCTTGTCTACGAAGCCTTTTATCCACTTCTTTCACTTGCTTCTTCAGCATTTTCCATTCAGGTATTGTCAGCAAAATTCCCTTTTTCGTTGGACGGTTTTTTCCAGTCCCCTCATCTCTCAGGTACTTGTGAATGTTTACCACTCCTTCATTGCTTTGTTTCATAATCTTGATATACTTTCCATTTCCTAGAGAAAGCATTCCATCCCACGACTGTGGTGTTGGCACCTTCTCCACTTTCAATTTCTTGATGGTAGTGGTAGGATTTTTCACTTTTAAGTCTTTAACTGTATCTGCAAGAGTATCCATATCAATTGTAGATCTCTTACGACTTTCACGTTCCATGTTAACGCTTCAATGTTCACACCTCAAATAACTCTTCCGTTGGAGGACCTCCCTCTTTTATGCTATTGCTTTGTAATGTCCATGCGCTAAAGTGGAATAGCCATCATCCAATACATATCGCTTGTCGTCATATGGGGAGAGGGCTACTTTCCTCAACTTCTCCGAGAAAAGCTGGTGACTATGACTTCGAATAATGTGTCCTGTAGCCATCGTTTGAGTTTTCTTGAACAAACTGTCTCTATACTGCGCATGTTTAATGCGTCTTTGACAAGCTCGAGTGATGCCTTTAGCTGTATATTTTTCTTTCCCACCGCACAATAAACTGTACATTTTTGAGTCCAACAAACTCTTCAATGGGGATGCCTGCCGTCTCATCCTTCATTTTCCCAAGCACTTTTTTGTTCACGTTGGAATGTAGGAAGTGATCTGGCGGATAGTCACTTGTGTCGAACAGGTCAGCATCTTGCTGCATATCCTTGTAGATATCTTCCGTTTCTATGTCGTAACATAGACTGTCGGTGTCGCTGAACAACAACTTGGCATTGGGATACTTGACCATGATGTAGTTGTAATGAAAGTTGAACATAAGCACTTTGCTGAGGTCGAGAATGGTGAAGCCAACTTGAATGGGTTTATCCAAAAGCAAGTCCACTTTGCGTAAATGTACCGCGGTCAAATCTTCGTTGAAAATTTTGAATTTGTGGAATGAAGGTTTGGCTACAAGTTTCTTGAACCGCTTTTCCTTGTGAACAAGTTCAACATTGATTCGCTTTCTCACATTTTCCATGGTTTTGCTCTGTTCAAACATGATGGCGCGATGAACTTTAGTGACTTTCAACCCCAGTGAGACGTACTGTTGTAAATTCCTGTAATGAAGTACATATTTCTTCTTGTCAGACAAGTTAGGAATGAGCTTTTCGCTGGGTTTCTCTTTCATGTTTAGATCTTTCCGCAGCTTCTGACTGTACTCTGACAATTCTCCAACTTTGACACATTTCCGTTCTGGAGCCAGTGGGTAGTGATTATGACGATCATGGATTGAATTTGGATATTCTAAATCCACTTCCAAAATGAATCCAATGTCATCGTCTTCAGCTACATCCATGAAGTCGAGGGATTCTGGCTCGCTCACCCACATAAATCCTCTTTGCGGCATGCTTTGTGACATGGCCCAACCATACAAGTTGTTTGCGTCAAGGTACATCAGATAGTTGCTTGGTATCTGAGAATTGTAATCTGCTACGTAGGGATTATTCGCTTTCGCATACTTGTGTGTGATCACAGATATTCCTCCGCGTATGCCTTGCTCAACCATTTGATACATGTCAATGTCATTGATCAATTCCAACTTCACCTTTGTCGCTTTCAACATTGCATCCCACGACAGTCCTGGTGCTGTATAGTAGTGAGCAGGATCCAATTCATACGTGTTGAGGCATACTTGACGAAAATTTTCAAACACGTCAGCTAGTAATAACACATCTGATTTCAGGTACAGGTCGTGGTATTCACCAAATGTGGTACAGTTGAATGTATCCCACACCTTCTGTGCATGCGCATAATCCTCATCGCTAATGTCCTCTTCGCTAAGCTGACTATAAAACTTGTCCTTTGATGGCAGCTGTGTTTCAGCAAACTTGGATGGTTTGTCCACATAATCATAGGGGTACACTCCCTTTCTCAACAACAAATCTTGTTGGTCACTATCGTGAATGTGAGAGGTCATGTTGTATAAGTTATCTTTCCCTTCTGCTGCAAGGTTGGATACCAACTTCTGTAGAGAGGTACTCATGAACTGAAAGCTGTCTGTAAATTTCAGATTGCTCATGGTGAATGCAATATATTTTTCAATGGTGTTGGGAATGACTGTAATCGTTTCACCTTTGAATTTCCCAATTTCCTCCATGATCAGGTGACTGTCATAGCCTCGCAAATTGTGGAAAAACACGGGAATGATAAAAGAATCTTTATCCCCTTGCTGATCCTTTCTAAGTCGGAATTGTAAGTTGCATTCATTGTTCGCTGCTCCACGATATTTGCCATTGATATGGTCATGATCTCTCACACGATCTGCTCCTAGAGGTTCATGACAAATGTAGCAATCAACAGCGTTCTTGAAATTCCTTTTGTCTTCACGAGTCATCACCATTTCCTTTGGCCGCTCTAAACCACGTACAATACGATCACGTTCATCCACCATATGGTCTAAAAAGACTTTCACAGCATTGTCTCCTCGATACACAACTGGTGCACGTGTGTCGTACTGGCTTACAACCACATAGGCAAAGCTGTTTGGACGATGATGTTGATACTTGTCTCCTTCTTCATGCTTTTGCGTGAAACATTCAAAGTCGGCATAAATCACAAAAGGTGCTCGCTGTTGTTTAGCCACATTCTTGAACTTGATGAAGGGTTCCTTGGGAAATGATAAACGTTGTGCTCCATTCTTGTCACACACTTCACGATGTTTATCTAAAAGATCTTGTCGTACAAACCCGTGAAGACAGTTGAAACAATAAAAATATGCAGCCTTATGCTTTGATCGATAAGACATAAGTCTGCTAAAATTCTTGATGAGGCAGTAATACCTCGTCTTGTCATTGCTAATCAGAAGTAAGTTGATTTCTCTTGCACTGACGTTTCGACTAAGTTGTATTGGAACAACTACATCTTGTTCATATCCAAACACGTTGATGGCTACATCGTTCTCCTTTTCAAACTTTGACATGTCAGTAATTGGTGTCGGAAATGTCATACCCTCTACCTTTAATTCCTTCTCAAATGGCTTGTAATGATTCACGCGATTTGGGTTGTTGTCATGAGGGTGAAGGTAAGCCAATACTGACCATAAGAAACACTTGTTATCATCATTCTTAAAGTTTATCACACCTTCTGTTTTCTTCACTTTCTTCGGTAGTGGAACATAACTACTCGCTTCTAGAGGAACCAACGTAGCTGTATGTACTTCAATGTACAGTATGTTATCCAATACCCAGCCAGAGCCTTGTCGCTCATATTCGTCAAACTTGGTAAATAATTCTTTATAGGCTTCTGGCAGGTCCTGCTCAATATCTGCTGGATTGTATGTTGCATATGTTGGACTGCTGATAAATGCATTATCCACTTGTTCTACCATAACACCTTCATCATTTGCTGTCAGTTTCTTGAAACGTGCATGCACGACAATGTACCATTTCATTCCATGGTTTAAGGTCTCCAACAAATGTGTCTTGATACGGTTCTCTTGCTGTCGCATTTCAAGCAGTAAATCTGATCCATCCTCAGATTCAAACCGTTTTTCCTGCGCGTTTTCACCAAGACTAAGCCTTCTACCTCTCCCTACTTGTCCTGTCTTTTGTTTCTTTGAAACATGTTCTTCATTCTTCATTGTCCATCTCAGCTGGCATGCATGCAAGTGCCTCATAAGTATCCATAGATGGAAATTTTACATTGCATTCCATACACTGAACTTGACCGTATGGCCAAATGTCATCTTCTTCCATCCTTTGTCTCTTTGCTCCTTTCCCATGCTCTTCACTTTTCATCATAGCTGGTTGTTGTTCCGTCAACTGCTGAAACTGAAATGCTGAAATGTAATCTCAGACATACCCCTTTTATACACACTCATACATAGACAGAATTTGCGTTTTCATTTCACAGCAGAGGATGGCCCTTAGAAGGGCCGAAAGATGTTAGTGAGTTGGCTCTTCACCAACAAGTCGGATTTCCGCAATCACACTGATATCTGTAAAATTGTTCCATCGTGAAAGGTCTCCTGGAACACTTGAAAGGATGAAAATTATAATATCCAAAGTTTTTCAGCGTCGCACCGCACCAACAGCAGTCTGTGCATGGCTCCGGTCCAGGTAATCGTGCAGTAAACTTGTACCATAGCAAACCACCGCAGGTTTTACAACAGTACCGTCGTGGTGCATTGTGGTGTACCGGGCATTGTGGTTGTCCTGGATACTCTATCCACACCCAACACTTATAACATTCGGTCGTTAGCGTCACTGCCTTGCCGTTTCGCATCACTGTGATTTTACGAGTTGTCGACATCTTGCTGCTTGTGTTGGATAATGCAGCTGCAACCCGCCTTTATATACTACGAGCAGCCATCCTCGCATTATATGCTGACTGGGGGGTCCTTGCTTTAGGTCGACTGGCCAGGGGGGTCCTTGCTTTAGGTCGACTGGGCGGGGGGGGGGGTCCTTGCTTTAGGTCGACTGGCCAGGGGGGGTCCCTGCTTTAGGTCGACTGGGCGGGGGGGGGGGGGTCCTTGCTTTAGGTCGACTGGGCGGGGGGGGGTCTTCACTTCAGGTTGACTGGCCAGGGGGGGTCCGATCCTGACTTGAGGTGGTATATAACCCATGGTCATTTCAGTTTGGGCTCACACTCGCTTCCGTCAACATGGAGTGCTTCTTCGCGTTACATGATGCTCGCACCATTGCTGAAGTCAGAGAACTTCACCTGCCTGTCACACCGCCACCGACACCGCCAGAAAGAGTCTACTTCTTCCAGCTGCTGCCGGACCCGGCTCACGGAACAGTCCTATGCGTGCCCGTCTTTTTTAATAGAAGGGTCACACTTGGAAAGCGACTCAGGGACATCGAGGCTGGCGATTATGACGGGGCTTTCTTCAGGACAACCATGCTGGGGGAGACCATTCCATCGCGTCTTGAAGAAGAAGAGTATCCGGCCTGGGGGAGTTACTTCCTCCAACAGGACCTGGAGATTTGCGCGGGATGTGTCATCATGATCTCTCCAGACCAGGTACTGGCAGAATGTGGTCACCAGCTTTGCTTGATTTGTGCAGCCTATTGGACGCAGCTGTTGGCTCTGAACAACTATTACACAGTCAGATGTTACACCTGTGGCATGAGAGGCGATCACTTTCTTTTCAATGGACAGCAACTCACACACTGCAGCAGGCAAGTCCAAGACATCGTCGAATTTTTCTAAGTCCGGCAGCAAAAACCTGCCGGCCCTTCTAAGGGCCACCCACCAATACGAAATAAGCGCTAATCGTGCCATGGTGTTAGTATGTATGTGTATGCATGAGAGTGTGGGAAATGCTTTAAAAAAATGGCCGCCCGTTTGAATGGTCGTTTGAATGGCCGCCCGTTTGAATGGCCGCCCACTCTCCATATTACGTCATTATGACGTTCATATGACGTTCATATGACCTCCATATGACCTCCATATGATCTCCATATCACGTCAATAACACGTCCATATGACATCAATATGACGTCAATATGACGTCACTGTTTTCGGAACCCCATGGGGCTCCGAAAACACCTCCTGACGTCATTATGACGTCACTTCCTGTTTTCGGAGCCCCACTTTTACCCTACTACTGAACAAGTTATGACAAATACGAAAAAGTCACTGTATTTTATTTACCTTAAATATGCTGTGTTTTTCTCTCTCCCAAGCGTCGAACAACTCCTCTTTGCCTAGATCCGACGCCGCACCTGCTCCGCTTTGACCCTCCACACTTGCTACCCTTATCCCGCCACATTCTGTGAACTGAGTGTTTGCGGTGACCAACTTCTTCTGTACGCGGTTTGTGTAGTACTGTCTCAGAAAACTGGTTCTGTTTAAAAATAATAATAATTAAGTAATATCTGTAAGCAAATTTGAAGTTGGGTTTGGCCGTTTCGTGCATTTTTACTACAATTTGTAACTCATGCCACTTCGGATCGCTTGTAACTTTTGTAAACCCTCAGATCGTACCTACCTAATTAAAATGCTACCTGAGTTACGTTTAGATATCCAGATCTTTATCCTAGATGTCAAAAATGTTTTATGTCTAAAATTCAATTTAAAATATCAATAACTTTACTTTAGAAAATCTTATTTTCAATTTAAGTACCTTCAATTCAACTTTACATTGCAAAAATTTCTCTTAGATAAATCAAAAATTAAATCTCAAATTGCAATTTTAGATGTCTTTAAAAAATGATTGATATCTATATTCCGACAATAACTGTGAAAACAGAATTCTACATTTTTACCACAGTCTTGGTACCCGAGTTGTAATCCCTAGACAAAATTGTCATGATGGACTATTCAAAGTACAGTGCATCTAATCGAAAGTCGAGAACTTTGTTTTCACTCGCAGTTTTACCGTTCCATCCCTGTTTACGGCAATAACTGGCTGCAAGACCAAATCCAAACTTAACTGTTGGAAGTGTTAGCCTCAAAATAAAAACTTAAACTTTTCCGTAAGGTTGAAAATAAGCCATCGTAGAGATGACAGCCGTTTCCGCCCCAAACCGAGATTCGAGTGAACATTCAAGATAGGAGTCATTATAATAATAAACCAAGGTCAAAATAAATATAATGTGCACCTTCCCGCTATGACAGAATATCATAACAAACGGATTATCAGGGTGAGAGATACAGTGAGGGATGGGAGGGCGGGCGGGCACACTGACGGACAAGACTCAAACCTCCAAATCTCCTCCCGGGCCAATTAGCAGGGAGTCAATTATTTCACATTATCTAATGCCTTTGCTGGTCCCCCTCCGCCGGGGTGGGAGGGGGCAGGGGGGTTTGCCCACCTGCTCAAGTCGAATCACATTCTCTTTCTAAGCCAGAGGCGGGTATCTTATATTAACGCCCCCACCCCCGCCCCGATCGTGGGAGGATATCCCAAGTTAGGAGCCGCCCATGAAGTTCCTGTATAACGGGGAATGCAGGTCTGAAGCTGTGCTACACCAACAGTACAGGGGTAAATATTTTTGCTTACATTAATTTAGAAGACGGAGAGGATGACCTGCCTTTAAAAAAAAACATCCCTCTCCATGCTACTCGCCCCTCCCCCCTCCCCCCGCCATCCCGCCAAATGTAACGCCTCCTCTAAGCGACCCTAACACTCTAAGTTCTCACCTGAAAGGCCACTGTTCTACCATGATGACAATGCGCAAGACCTGCAAGGCCTCGTCATTGGTCATCATGTCGTCACGTGACATGCTGAGAGCCAATAGCATGACGTTGTAGATGCGCTTCAGGGAACGCGGATTTCCTTGCATCAGCTTCAATAGCTCTCTGTCACACAGCTGTGTGTTGACGAACTTCATCAGATCAGCTTAAACGCGAGGCCAAAAGACAGGGTTAGTCTTGTGAACTTTTTGAATCCGGTTCAGAATGTACATTGAAACTTAGTAGAGTAAAATATTAAGTCTGCTATGAATGAGATTCGGACCTTGAACTTAAAGCAACATTCATCCAGTTTGACAAGACGTAAGGATTATGGTTGCAAAGCCGATAATTAAGCAGAAAAAGCCACACACCTGTTGCTTGGGTATCTTCGCTATTTAAGGGCTGGCCCGCGGGCGTCGGTGAAATTCGGTTGCTCTGAGACTGGCCTAAAAGCGCATAGAAGAAATACCTGATTTTCGAAAGCTTGGCGAAGTAATCCCATTGGATCACTTAAATCCATGACGGATTCAGCAGGGGTTCGCCTGTCTACAGCCTGTCATTCGTCCCCATGGCCGGGAATTTAAAATAAAACTAGAGTAGTGTGCGTAGCCCACATATTCCCCACAGGCCCCCCATCAGTTAAACACGGCCATCAATAGTAAATCAAGAGCTGGTCCATTTTCCTTGGACGAACCTGACCCATTTACAATACCGATCTGTGTTTGTTCCATTAGAAGTTACATGCAAAGTTTCATGAAAATCCTTGCAGCAGTTTTTAAGTTATCGTGTTAACAAGCTCTTTATGACAGACAGACCGACCGACCGACACGAGGTCAATCGCATATATTCCCCCTGCGGGGAACAAATAAATTCATAAAAGCATAAAATTCGGTTGTGTTGTTTTTCGCCCCCCCCCCCACGCCCCCACCCGTTCGACCTCTTACACACTCTCTGAAGCAGTTCCTAACACCCCCTCCCCCGCCCCCACCCCTCCCCCTACCCCTCCCCCTCCCCCGCATCCCCCAACAAAGTTCTTCATTTTTCCGCCTTTTCATCTATACCCTTTTCTTAAAGCTTAAACACGATTCCGCCGCCCCTCCAAAGACTCCCATGAAAGTCGACGCCTACTTCGGCTGATACTATTTCAGTAACTTTGACATGGTTTTTGCCCATTTTAAGCATAAACACGTTCTTACACGTGCGGTTAGATTGGTCGATGCTGGCAGTGTTTGCAGTAGCTCTGGTGTGGCTTCGAGTAGAGCTTGGAGTTCCTGTAAAACGAGAAAAAAACACATATTTTAAGCGGCATGCACTCATTTCAACAAGTGATACCGTGTAAACGACATTAAGCAATTCTCATTATTAATGCGCGATATCAGAACTGAATCCAAGTTCCGTCGAAGACATCCTTAATGATCATTGTTTGCGCAGGATGCTATTGATCTTTCTCTTTTCACTGATTTTTATTCGAATCTAATGGTTTCGAATTTTCTGCATATTAAAATATGTGGCCTTAATTCTCGAAAATTGTTGCATCTAAGGCTTGGATGAGGAATTTCTTATGGATTTACCCTTCGCCAACGAAGTTATTTATGCCCGGCTAATCTTCTACTATAATCACCGTTATTAAGTAATGACGTAGTTAAGGTTTGGGAGTTCTACATAATAGCTACTCCCCGAATTGATGTATTTTAACAATACTCTAACATTTCTAACAAAATGGCGCAATTTTCCTAGGAATAAAATAGATTGATTCATTTCAGCTTTAAGTGTAAATAATTGAGATATTTAAGAAGTTTCCAAATTAGATTTGATTTAGGTTTATATTATAATACACAGAAGGATGATTACCAGGAAGATTCTGTAGAGAAACAGCTTGTGTGCTGGTGCTTGGGACGGGTTGGTTTTTGCTGGTCGTCCCTGTAAATGTAAACAATCCCCCTTGGCTAATTCTCACTCGGTTAAATGTCGCTGGGCTAAATGTCGGAGAGCCCAATATTCCCTTCTTTCCAGAAAAAAACAACAAGCCATCGTCGAAGGCGCAGACCCCAACCGGACACAAGTCGCCATTTTGGCAATTTTTTACCGACTTGAAAACTAACACGACGTTGTACAACTTCAATATATATTTTTTACTGTGCAAGGTAGAATATGTATAGAAAAAAAAAGTTTCGGAGAACTCGCGTGGAAATCACCCAAGTCTTACATTGCAGTTATCTCAAGAGATCACAATTTTTGACAACTCGCCATTTGGCAATTTTTTGCCGATTTGAAAAATAACACGACGTTGCACAACTTCAATATATATATTTTCACTGTGCAAGGTAGCATATGCCTAGGGTAAATAGTTTCGGAGAACTTGCGTGGAAACAAAACAACATCCAAAGTGTGACACACGGACAGACAGACCGACAGATGGACAGACAGAGAGCAATCCTATAGACCCCCCGGGCTCGCCCGGTTGAGGTCTAAAATTGTCCTGGATCAGTATGACCAGCCAAAATTTAGCTTGTCAACTTGATCACAAAATTTTTTGAAATGCTGGTACTAGGTCATTTTTAGAAGAACGCCAAAAAGTACTTTGTGAAGTAAAATTGACATGAAAAGTTTTCATGTGAGAGAACCAATCAAAACGGCAAGAGGCAACATATTTTCATATTTTTAACAAACACAGTAATTTTGGATAGTGTAGACTACTTTTTTGTAGCTGAAGGCAATCCGATTAAAACGGTCGGTGAAAAGAGAAAGTGAAAACTGGCTACCAAAACTTTTTAAGCAATGTCATCCTTTATCAAATTTTCAGCGGAACGCCAAAAAAATGTGCAAGAGAGAAATACCCTTTAAACATTCATATCAAATTTTAAAACTTTCCGATTAAACTGGTGAGAAAGGGAAAACATTTTGAAAACAACCTATCAAAAAAATGTAATAATAAATTCAGCCAGTTTGCTGATTTTAGGCAGATCGCCAAAAAAAAACCGCGAAATAGTCTTGTTTGCTTCGTCTTTTATATTCTTTTAATCATATTGGCCAACGAAAACACAACGGAAGTTACTACATAAACATCTGGAATACAACGCTGAGCGAAAATAAATAAATCCGCAATTATACTATTAAGCAAAATATAATTTCATCCCTCTAAATTGTAACTTTTAAACAAATGATACAGTTCTTGAGAATACAACATAATCTAACATTTGTCATTTCTAAACCCAACAAATTTGGTTTAAAATGAGAGGATTATATCTGTTTTAAAAACGTCAAAATAAAATGATTTATTTCTAAAGTACAAGTGCAGTTTTACCTAGCAACGGATCTTGTGCAGTGACATCTTTTTTCTACTAGTACCGACAGAATGCCCCCATGAAGCCAGAAAACTGTCCATTCATTGGCAAGAATAGAAGACTCAATAGACTGTGGCCCCCAACTATCCCTGCATTGCCAAGAGTGGAAGATCCCCCCCCCAAAAAAAAAGCTGAAACCAAGTTTGAGTCGATGTATAAAACAGTGACGACCACATCCCATACACGCTCTGTCCAGCTCCCACTCCTTAACTATCTTTCTGAGCAAAATAAAATCAAATTGGAGTTTATCAAATGAAGAGAAAAATGAAGCCATCTTCCATGGCTACTAAGTCCACCACTGCACGTGCCGGACACGTGTATCCTTGTAGTAGCTTACAGTTGTAATTGATAAGTTCGTGAATACCTTTTTCTTCGCCGTGAAGTATTTTCATGAACGCTATCTTTTCCTCTGTGACGGGCTCAGGCAAACAAAACGGCAGATGGATGATCTTCTTCAAATACTCATAGCTAAAATAATATCAAATGAAACACGCTATAACGTATTCTAAAAATTTGATGCATTCTAAAAATTCATCCCTGGGTGTATGTTTGTCAGTCCGGATGCTTTCTTACTCAGGGACGCTTCAATAGGAGAACAACCAAAAAAATTCAGATATTTGATTGTGGGCCTTTGAAATTTTTACTTAGTTCTCGGCAGCACTAAAAATAACTGCATTCGTCAATAATATTTTACGTTTCTAGTTGCTATCATGTCGATTTTCTTTACCCGTTCACATTAGCAAGTGTATAATCCTTCCTGTCATCTGGATCAAAATGTCTCTCGATCGCACCGAGTACGACACGTGGATCTACGGCTAATATTGAAATAAAAGGCGACTTGGTTTTAGCCCTCGGCTCAAGCAGCAGACCTACGGCTGACAGGACGCCCATAATGCGGTTAGGCTGGCAGCGGTCAAGGTCATCGATTATTATGAGGATGCGGAATTCTCGCCCATAGAGACGAGACATGTAGTTGACAATGTGTGTTATGTGGAGCACCTGCTCGGAGAGAAAAAAATCGATCATCCCAGGGTCGCTGAATAAAGCAGCTTGTACTGAGACAGATGGCAATGCTGCCCTTGTTTTCACTTTCCCAACCCTTACAGCTTTGCAAAAACTATTAATAATAGGAGCAATAATAATAACAATAATAATAATAATAATCAGGCCCGTAGCCGGGGGAGGGGGTTCTGTGGGTTCTATAGAACCCCCCCCCCTTCAATGCAAAAGTCATTAAAGAGTGGAAAACTTTGCAAAAAATTATACTAGAAAACTTGGGACTTAGGCATTTAACCCCCCCCCCCCCCCTCCCGCTTAAAATTTCCCTGCTACGGGCCGGAATTTGAATAATAATAATAATAACAACAATAATAATAACAACAATAATAATAAAAACAGGGACCGCGGTCTAATTTTGGGGGGAGGGCGGTGTCCCCCAATTGATGAATGTCTTTTGGCCCTGCAAACTGACAGAGTACAAGCTACAAACAGTTCCAGCTGAAACATTGTCGATTTTCGACCTTATTCCGACATCGGAAAGCGACAAATTCCCTGCTGGGTTGGGTCCTATACCTCTTGTTTGATTTTGTACATGAAGCCCAGCTCTTCCGTGAAGTTTCCTCCTCGCATTTCGTCCGTGATTGATTTCACGACCGATTCCGTGCTTTTGATGATTTTACTGAGCACCACACCAAACGCTGCAACAAAATTCAAACAACTACTTGGATGGGATCTTATGACAATACAATGATAGGGTACATAGTGCAAATGTTAATGGAATGGTTTTAATATTGTTGACCACGACATTAATCAGGCGTTGACCGGCATTGATCAGACGTTGACAGATGTTGATCAGACATAGATGCCGAAGACATTGACATAAATTAATCATACACTGACATATATCGATCAGATGTTGACACTACATCGAAAAGCCTTTCAAAAAAAGGACACTCCCGTTCATCTCTGTGTAATGCTCTGTAATAATATTACCTGTAACGAGTGCCCCTGTGCTTGCAACCACCCCAGTGATAGAAATGGCCATTATGACACGGACGCCTTGGACTAGTTCTTGGCGACTTGCCAACACAGCAATAACAGCGATCGCAGTAATCAACAGTGATATACACGTCAGCAAGAACACGTAGATCTTAATCCTCATCTTGCAACATGTGAAAGAGTTTGATGTGGATTTTGTATCACGTTGTTCATCTTCCTTTCCGTCTTTTAATCGATGCAGAAGAACCCTACATAAGCGTACCTTCCATTTTCCAAAATAATCTTCCACCGCTTGGCCTAAAGTAGTCACAATGCCTGCCCACAAATAATCACAGCCGGAATATTCCCAAGCATTGAAATCCACATTTATAACTATAATATCACCACAATTATCCCCACTGCTGCAAGAGACAGGAACGGTTTTGGCGAGTCGCTTAGGTGGGCTGAAGAAGGCTAAGTAACAGAAGGCTTTAGAACCAAGACAACATTCGGCCCCCCAGTTCTTGACAGCCGCACAACAATCGTCGTAAACTTTCTTCTGACAACAAAGAGTGCAAAGAACAGCGACTATTATAACTCCGGCTGCAGACACAAGAACAGGTACATATACCTCCTTAAGCCCCATGGAGGATGAACTGGAAGGCATAGCGGTGGTTGTATTTGTCTCACTTCGCGACTTCTCTTGCGTCACAACATAAGGTACGAAGGCTATCGCTACGACAAGCGCTATGGTAACAAGGAATGTGATGCATGTCCACAGGCCGAGCTTCAGCCACCACCGGAAGCCGCAGCTGCAGACGCTGCAGCAACAGCTGCAACAGCGCCGGAAACAGCAGCACTTGACGTTCTTATCGTCTATGTACAGTTTCTGGCCAGATGACTTTGCGCAGTGCTTTTCTGCAGAAAACAAACCACAGAAAATGTGATATTCAAACCCGGGCAGGGGTGGGGCTTGGTATGATATGTGTTACAATACGTGTCCAAAAAATGCGGAGAAAGGCGTTAAAAAGGGTTAAAAGGGGTGTAATTTTTCAGTACTGAGCATTTCGCACAAAAAGAGGAGAAATGCATTCCGCGTTTTGTTCCGTAAAGGGGGTATTTTTTAAAAGTCAAGTACACACATGGTAACCAGTTCGTACGTCAGTGCCCCCCACCCCCAGTTTCATGTACTATGGAACTATAAAAATGAACTTTTCTGGAAACGGGAGGAAAATATTTATTCTTTAGATTTCTATTTAGCAGGGGTGAAAGGTTTTTCCAGAAGTGACTATGAATGACTTGGCAATAGTACTGTTTCCTGATATTACGGTTCATTGTCAAAATCTTGCTGCTTTTACTGTACAGGAAACTCGCTTTTCGAATGCATTAGAATCAGTACCACGCTCCGCTTAACCTGACGAATAGAATACTGGTAAAGAAACGGGAGCAAAATCTGAGTCCGCGTGATTTTTTTTCCATTCTTACTAAAATATTGGGAATGTCAGAAGGCTCTTGAGTGGAATAATATCGTTCGATTACTTGTCGAGCGCGTTGACCCCAAAACAATTTATATGGTATTTATTCAATACCAAAATGCCGATGTATTGCTTTCGATAAAAACCAGAAGAAAAAAAAAAGAATTACCAATGACAATATCTTACTTATTAAATTGATAAAATGACTTTTGCCGCTGCCCCATGGAGCGAATACTCCGATTGTGCTTGGTGTTTCAAAGGTCTTTTCTGTGATCATCACCGTTGCTATTTTCTCCGCATATTTCTGCACAGACAGAACTGCAGAAGTTATTTAAATTCTCAATATAATTATTAATTATGATTACAGACAATGGTATATGTGAACCGAAAGTATTAACAATGACAAAAACTGGCTTTCTGATAAAATGTGCCATTAGTATTTAGAGTCAGCAAAAATGTTAAAATGCGACTTGCTTAGTACCTCGCGGTCAAGCCAATCGGAAACTCGGGTAGTTTCGGTTTTGATTCGAAAGCCCCCGGGAATTCCTTTCACACGGCTCCCAACTTCTGCCCCTGTGAAACAAAAACACACATTTTATATCACATATATAAACGTGAATATATATATATATATATATATATATATATATATATATATATATATATATATATATATATATATATATGTACAGTGAAACCCCGCTATTAGGGACAAAAATTGACTGAATAATTTTGTCCCTAATGGCGGGGTGTCCCTAATTTCGAGGTCATGTTATATCTGACATTGAACTACAACTAATATCTTTGGCCATTTTTCTTACACTTTTTCCATCACTAGCTTTGATTATTTTAACTTTATCAGATAGCGAAAGTTCGTTCCGTTTTCTTTTCACACCACCGATATTTAGACTTAACACTTTGTGTAACATCTTAACTGAATATAAAGACAATGAATTACTTGTTCTTTTATGCGCATTTTAAAAGACGGAGCACATGTCAATAGGGATTAGTCGTATAAAGCTTCTCTCTTAAGCACACATCTTTTGTAATAAGCCCTATTGTCTTTACATGCACTGTGTTCAATATAATGTACTCAACACCCACAGATAACAATAGCGAAAAAAAAAACAAACATTACCGAGTAACAAGCTGATAGGGGTTGTTTACATAACGCACAAAATATGGACAGCAATTTGACTGTCCACAATAGAGGGGTTGTTTTAAATGTGTAACCGTACTTACGGGATAAAAAGAGTGTCCCTAATTCTGAATAGAGGGGTGTCCACAATAGAGGGGTCTAAATATAACAGCACTGTATGGCTTTTTAAAACAGACTGAAAAATGATGTCCATACTTCAGGGGTGCCCATAATAGAGGGGTGTCCATATCCGGGGTTTTACTGTATATACGATATGAGCCTGAATATATATCACCTTACTGAACTAGTGCGGCTCGAGACCGGTATATCCCCCAGCTCACTGGATTAGTTCTTAAAGTAATAACAACGTTTTGAAACAAGTCATTGTTTACAAATGGGTTAATTGCCTAGGTGCGTCCACATGGCAAGTCTGCATCCAAATCAACAAAGTATTTTTCAGTAAATTTATGGTCTGTGCAAGAAATCTGTGCTTGTGCAAAAAATCAAAACCGTAGCTTATGCAGTTGCGAAGAATAGAAAACATATTCAGAACCTGAAGTTCAGGGAAAAATTAACACTTTAGCGCAATTCCAACAAAATACTTTTTAGCTATTTATTTATTTATTTTTCTTATTTCAAAATCATTTTGACAATGCACATGAAAAAAGGGAAAAGAATTATTTAATCATTAAATTAAATTAAATTAAATTTATTGACTGACACAAGTGAAAAGATAAAATGGCGTCAAAAATTCAAATGTGATATCAGTGTTTAACAACATTCTTGATCTAAATACATAATTCAATACGTTTACTATTTCACAAATTTATTTTAGGATTTAACTGTTCATTTATTTAAATGAAAAATAAATCATATCAAACTGGGAGATTCCAAATCAAAATGCAGTCAAACTCACTAATTTTTTTCTGGAATAAAAAAAAATCTTACTTTGTCTTTCATTTCTTCTTTGTATTTCCTCTTGCTGCAATCAGAGGTCAAATGCAATAGTTGAGGTTCAGTTGAAACTCGTCTTTTTTATCAAACTGAACCTCGTCTTTTTTTTGTTTTATAAAACTGCATGCAGATAAGCCCAAATAAATGTCGCTGGGGCACAGGCAAGCAAATCAGCATCTTTTCTACATCTCTACTTTTACTTTTCTAATTATTGGCTATTTCATACAATTATGTGTTTGTTTTATTCATTGAATTACCAAGCAGAAGAGATTCGGAACTCAATATATTTTTTTAGTTTTCATGCCTGACTTTTTTATTTCAATTCTTTGTGTTTCAATAAAATGTAAACGATCTTGGTCAACAATTGTTTTCAGTTCACGTTCGACCACACACCACGCCGGTTTTTTTTGTGAAAGAACCCCCCCCCCCCACCCCTCATCCAACTTCACGCGGCCCCAAATTATAGCAACAATGTCCTGATGGATATAACTTACTAATCTTTTCAGGTCTCACCTTTTTCGTTTTTTCGTCGATGACGCTGTTTTTGGTGTTGCTTCTTCTGAGGAAATTCTTGAAATCTTCACTTTTCACATGGTTTAAATCTTGACCCGTAATTCCCCCGCAGCCAGAAATCGAATTATATTTATCAAGCTTGATTAGGTCCTGCTTCCCTGGATTCAGCCAGACCGGAAAAAATGCAGCGTCTTTTTTAACACTTTGAAAAGCATCCTCGTAAATAGCGCCCCAATCGCTATTCGACACAACGAAGAATTTCGCAGCCACAGAGTTCAGTGTTTTTAAATCGTTTCTGTTTGAAAAAAAAACAACAAAAAACAAAACAAAAAAACAAAAACAAAAAAAGAAGAGATTGCATGTGATTTTGCATGTACCGGTATTAACACTCAGAAAAGTCAGGGCCAGAATTCACATAAACTCATTTCAGACATTTTGATTGGCCTGACCCCACATATTAATGAAGCAGCCTAGGCGAGCCGTTTATTGTATTATTTTTACCGCGATAAATATACAAAAAGAATGCCTTGACAAATTTTTGAATTTACTAGTGCCCACAATTTTAATGATTAAACAGTGTCTGAAAAAATTAGGTGGGTTAAAAAAACAAGAAACACATCTTACCAGAACACTCAGACGGATAAAGGATTGGTATCTTACTGCCGAATGAGACCGGTGTAATAGTATATCTTGCCCCCTGCACAGCTCCCCCCCCCCCTCACTGGGAACAACAGGGTAGGCTATCTTCCCTTCCCAACACCCCCTACCTGGTATTTTTTGCCCCCTCGCCCCCCCCCCCCGCTGCCTATTGGTATCATTTTCTAAAATGAAGATTAGGTTGAACATACGAGAAAGCGCTTCTTGGATAATGTGGATGTTATTTAGGAAAATCTTAGCGATTAGGAGTATCCACCTGGGCTCTTTAAAATGCTAAAAAGGATATTAAGAGAAAAATACAGAACTTTCTGATCAAGGATGCCTTTTTATATTTTGTTTGAATTATGTTTAACTGAGTCAATAAAGTAGTTCAAGTTAGTTTTATAAGGTTTAATTGAATCCATTTATTCTCATGATCAAATATTATCAAATATATTGACACGCAAAAAAGTTATGGGGGGGGGGGGAGGCTACATATACTGGAGGGGGGAGATAACCTAGTGTAGCTTCCCCCCGGGGGGGGGGCAGCTGTACAGGGAGGGTAAGATAGCCTGTTACACCGGTGTAATGAAACGTTTTGACCCCCAAACAAATCGACCCCCCGGTCGATATGTTTTAAAACAAACAGACCCCCCGGTCGATTTGTTTTAGGAAAGCCCACCATAACAAACAGACCTCCCCTATAATAAAATGACCCCCTCCAAAAAATCATGTTTAAACATAAAATGGAAGTAAAAAAGGTGCATATGGTTTTTAAATACTATTTTAAGTATTTTCTGCCTCTTGATGTAGAAAATTGTTATTCTGAGCCATTGAAATGCCATTATTGAGCTTGGACAGATTTTTTGGTGACTATATTTTAGTGGTGTTGGAAGTGTTTTCGTGTTTGAAAATCTAGATGTTAGTTGCTAGATAAATTGTTTTTCATGGATATAGTTTTTATTTCAATTAAAGAAAGTAAGAAGGTGGCCATATGTGGAAATAAATAAATAAATCAACAAAAAATAAGAAGGTTAACACATTTCAGGGGGGGGTCTGTTTGTTTTAAAACAAATCGACCGGGGGGTCTCTTTGTTTTAAAACAAATTGACCGGGGGTCGATTTATTTTGGGGGTCAAAACGTTCCCTTACACCGGCAGACGGGTAAAAAAATGACGCGTGACTTCTTACTAGTACTACCGGTAGTATAAATTGGATAACAAATGCTTACTCAGACGAGTAAAGACTGCCATTTAAGCCTAAGCCAGCCAGTTGTTCACAGAGTGCCTCTGCCACCGCCTTGTCTGCCGAGGGGTAAACTACGGCGAAGTCGATAACTTCTCTGTGCAGATAATTCCCGGCTCTTCAAAGAAAAATGTATAAAGTTTGTTGGGTGGATAACCCAGCAAACGCTGTAGTGTCCCTGACACATTTATTTCAAACTCTAACGCCATTCGATTCAATGATGACCGCTTGCGTATTTATTCACAGAGCGGCCATAATTTCAGCAGTCCGAGTCATCTATTTTTAGAATCAGGTGTGACATCTTACGAATCTATTCTATGTAAGGCCGATTCTTGTATTCTTGTGGGGCATGATTTTTGTTTCATTCCGATAGATGCACGTAGCACAGAACTTAATTCAGTTCATGCTCCATTAACGACATTACCGAAAAAAATTCATAACAAAACAGTAATTTTACGAAAACTGATTCACTGCTGGAAAGGAAACGTAAAATGCTATCCCACGTGTATATATATATTTGTCATACTACCTCGGAAAAGCACACGGCAATTTTTTATATGTAAATAACAATTTAACCGTTGTTATATAACAGCTGACCTCTGAAAGGATCGAGTCGCCGAACCGCCGTAGAGGTTGGCTGTTGAGCAGCAACGCAATTTACCCAGAAATCTTACTCCTTCGCGTTGTTGTCCAAGAGCCAACCTCTTCGTCAGTTCGCTTTTTTATAACATCTTTTTTAACCGGCAATCCCACTGCGGATCCCGCAGAAATTGTACTAATAAAAGAGAGGAACTACTGTTTAAAATATCTGTCCGTTGTGTGCTTGTACATAACAGATAGACCTGTCAATGGTCATCTGTGTTATAAGAACGAGTCCGGTGTTGCCATAATGTCACGTGCTCCCAGGTTCTTAAACTCAAGTGAAAAATTGGGTACAAAAAGCACGATGGGACCCAGTTACATTTTCCAAGAGAACGGTAGTTCGAGAAAAAAATTCTGCTGGTGGATAATAACACTGTCCAAAAGAACACAAGGAATTTCTATGGAAATATCTAATCTGTCGTGTTTACTTGAACTTAAGAATTTCTGACGTTTAAATGACTTTAGCATGTTCATTTGCTCTATTGCTGCCCAGTTGTGAATGAATTTAAATAGCGATACACCAATTTGCATTGTTCACAGTCACTAACTGAATGAATATATTTTGCTTGACTGCATATTCTCTTTATGTTGTAATTCAGCATTTTATTATAACCCCTAGTACTGCCACATCCTCTCACGTTAATCACGCGAAGAGTGTGTTCCACGAACGCTACAGCTGTTCAAAATGGCAATCAAATCAAAATCATTTAATAATGTAATATTTATAATTTAATAATAGTTATAAGATAATTACTGGCAACGTTTTTTTTTCACGTTGATATTAACATTGTTGCCAAGGCCTCGGGAGAGTGGCCTCTCAACAACATTGGGATCTCCTTGTACACAGCGAAATCCAAAATGACATCATCGTCGCTCAATGGAGGAAGGTGCCACAATACAAGCTAAACATTGGACCAAACGTAACAACCCGGGACCGAGCAAAAGTGCTTTTTCACCCTTTTTAACGTGAAATGGGATGATACCCTGGTGAGGGTTGTTCGATTGTTGTTCGATTGTTGCATGTAAATTTTCCCCTGGGTGATTGGAGGATGGGAAATGCACTTAGTACAATATATGTTGGTATGCGTGCCCAAAACAAAAGCGGATGAAGGCCAGACGCGCTCGGTGCGAGCTGCAAAATTTCATTAAAGGGGGAGGGCGAGCTAGTGCTCATAAAGTACTCCCATCAATGGGGAGAAGCGGGTTTTTTGGAAGAACACGTCGCGTCCAACAAAAGCAGGGACCAAACAACTGCATGCGCACACTTCCTAATTGAAGGGTCTGTCTAGTTTTCATTCTATGATAACAATGGCGTGTATTATACTGCGTCCGTACTCATGAATATGAATTTGGTGAAAATGGGATTTTTATTATTAAACTTGACACTCCTCATTTCTGGGATGAAATTTACAAGCGGCGTCTGCGTTTGGTTACAAAAAGGGTATTTTTCAAGCTTGCCACTCCAAGTTGGGGTGCAGAGGTCACGCCCCTTTTCAACGAAATTGGCACGCCGCGCGGACCTCTTCTGGCATCAGAATTACCCCTGTTTTTCGATACGTATGGCAACACATGATACTAAGTGCCCCCCCCTCCGAGTTTGTTGTCTTAAAAAGTCAGAAGCCGAGGAGGGCGGTGTATTTTGCCGGAAGTGTTTCAAAAGGCTTTTACTCTCTCTCCCCCTTCATTCCCCTTCCTCTCTCACTCCCTTCGTCTCTCTCACTCTCTCTCTCTCTCTCTCTCTCTCTCTCTCTTTTTCCCTTCGTCTCTCTTCCTCTCTCACTCACTCCCTTCGTCTCTCTCTCTCTCTCTCTCTCTCTCTCTCTCTCTTTCTTTCTTTCTTTCTCTCCCCATCCCTTTCTGGTCAATATACTATGGCATAAAAACTACAATGCTGGTTGTTTGGTTAATGCTTCTTTGATAACACACAGCAGATGGACTGCATTGGGTGGGTGGGTGGGGGGGATGGGCACAGCACTATCACAAGCACAACATGCTACAGAATGACTGTGTTTGCATTTGGGCGTTGCACATCTACATTATTTTATTATTCAAATGACTCTAAGTTAGTAATGCGTTCAAATATCTTTGGACAAGACTCAATTCTGTTGAAAATTAAAATAATAAAAACCAAATTTTTTATGGTGTTAACTTAAAATCCCTTCAGTATTACTTGCAATGTCAAGAAATGTTATGGGCAAACACCCAGAGGTATTCCATTTTTTCCACCAGGTGTGACAAATCCATGAAATAGATTCATGATAATTTTACTCTGCACGTCGAATCATCCCTCCAGCCGGCAGTGTGGGTGCAAGGATGGAGGGAGGTGGGGGTGGGCTACCAAGCATAACCAAAGAGGTAGTGTGTTTCTCAAGTGGATTGGATATTTGATGAAAAGGGAGGGTTATTTTATTTCACATTAACATTTTACGTTTCAGTGTCCCTGGTTGGTTAAAATGAGTGTATGTTAAGATATCCAGCCCCTCTCCTTTTCTTAGTGAAAAAAAATTCTTTAAAAAATTAGGCAATTGTGATGTCCCCGTCTACTTCTTCTCTGAAACAATTGATCTTCATTGATCTATTCACCAATATTGATCTTAGGAGAGACTGATCCGTACACTAATTGCAATTCTAATTGCAATTAGTTGCCTATTGGTGAATTGCAATTTACCGAGGTGCAATACAGTCAATAAAATAAATATAATTTATTTATTGTGTCTTTGTAAGCCCAGAACCCAAGAATAAATAATATATGGAGGGGGCAAGCGACCACTCCTCCACTTTAAAGGGGGGGGGGCAGTCGACCGGGTTGCAAAAAAGGGGGGGGCAGATGACCGGGGGGGGGGCAGATGACCAGGATTCAGCAATCACTGCCTTGATGTTTTATTCATTGTAAAGACATCCCAGATTTCGGAGTCATTGCGCCACAAAAGATAATCTCTGTCCTTTGTTTTGTTCCTCTGTGCTGTTTAAACACACGCGCTAAGCCGGATGATGTTGGCGTGTCAGTGTCCTGCCGATATGTGAGTTCTGAAGTTGAGGTCTTTATTTGAACTGTGACCAATAGCAATGGATATAAGACAAAGTAATAAAGAATAGCGAAAAATTTGTCTCGATGACTCAGGCAATAAAATCAATAAACTTTGTTTTTAAAGTTGTTATTTTGTTGCACAAAAAATAAAAATAATTTTGAGAAGCATATCCAAAAAAAAAATTCTTAAGGCCCTTTTGTCCAACTTTTCATTTAGGGCCGTTTTGGGAAAGGCCGTTTTGGAAAAGGCCGTTTTGGGAAAGGCCTTTATGTGTAAGGCCATTTTGTCCAGGGCCCTTCTGTCCCGGAATCCTCAATACCTCTTCTCTCTCACCGGGCCCTCTCTCTCTCACTATCTCTCTCTCTCTCTCTCTCTCACTCTGTCTCTCCCTCTCCCTCTCTCTTACTCTCCCTCCCCCTCTCTCTCTCCCCCTCTCCTCGCTCTCTCTTTGTCTGTCTCTCCCCCTCTCTCCCTTACTCCCTCCCTCTCTCTCTCTCTCTCTCTCTCTCTCTCTCTCTCTCTCTCTCTCTCTCTCGTTTACCACGCGGAAACACAGAGGAAAGGGCTAGTTTATGGGCCAGACAAAGTCCGCACAGATAGCAAATTTCGTTAAAATAAGGGGGGAGGGGTAGGTTTTTTAACTTAGCTAGAATTTCATACAGGAGGAAAGCGGGGGTATTTCGGAATTTCGCTCTGTGTTCAGTTGAAAATGGGGTGTTTTTTTAACTTAGCTCTCCCCGTTTAGGGTTTGTTTTAGAAAGTCATGAACACGCATGGTAACCATGCAATTGGTATATGGATTTGGGTATTCATCCTGCTCATTGAACTGTGTTTCTTCCGTTTACACCATCCACGGTACATGTGCCCTGTACTCAGAGAGTACTTGCAAGCTTTCAGCACTTTAGTACATTTGAAATGCTTGCAGTCGAATCTTGTGAATATCAGCTATAGAGTGTAATAATCAGGAAGAAACTTACCCAGAAATATTGTTTGTTGTGACTATGTCGTATCCTTGCTATGCGCTTTTCTAAAATTTCCTATCGTAAAAGCACAGTACATGTAAATCTAGGAGTGGTTTTAAGGGAAATGAACTTCTCTTCCAAATCGCCAAAACATCACTGGCACTGTGCCAGCACAGTGCCGTAAAGCAAATGTGAATGTGCAGTTGTATTGCTCGAGACATTCTTTTATTAGCAGGCCGGGGTGCTGAGTCACTTAGTAGATAGTGATCATTCATTGGTCGAGAAAATAGGCTCAAACCATGTGGAAACCACTTGATTGGCCAAGTTTTAATTAACCTGCCATGTGCTCGCTCACGGTGGGTCTCCCCCTATTGGGAAGTGTATAAACTAAAAAAAAACCAAAATTTTGCCCCAAAAATACACCAGGCGTTTCTGGAGACCCCTCTCATATGAAAGCCCATCTCTCAATATAAATCATGGTTATCATAACTCGGTTTTTGAATGTAGACCCTGGGTTTTGGGTCCGGTTTCACAAAAAAGCTCCGGTTTCACTTTGAGCTTACGACCACAGGCTCTGACTTCGCCGTGAAGACAGGAGCACACACCCACCCACACACACACATATATATATATATACAGGTATGTGGGAAACAAACGAGGAACCGCAATTTCTTCTCCAACTCGCGAAATGTACGCTAAAAATCTAACTTCGTTATTAGGGACTTTTCAGACATAAGTTGTATATGAAAATCTCGGTAGATTTTTTTTACATTCAATTCCGAAAGCGAAAATATATAAAAGACAACAGATTAAGAGAAATTTAACAAAGCATGAACCCTGCGAAACGGAATATTTTGTTTACATAATTTGCATATTTTACACCATTTTTTGATATCTGCAACTATAAGTTTGCTGTGAATCGAGACTGTGTAAAAAATGTAAAAAAAACCGATTTTGTTTATAAACAAAGGCCACGTGCTTTCTGTAAAAGAGTATTAGGGAAACACTAAATAAAAGCCAAACAAGCGTAGAGTTTGTTTTCTTTTATTTACACCATAATCCCAATGTAATATTTATTTTCTTTCATTTCTATACATAAACTATTTAACATTAATTGAAGAGTTACAAAATATTGAAGAGCAGTACAAAAGATATTAAAACAGATGAATGTTTAAAAACATAGATTTATATTATACAGATGAATTGTTTAAAAACAAAATACAGATTTATACAGATGAATGTTTAAAAACAACACTCTTTTAAAATATAACCAAAATACAGGAAAAATAATACAACAAAATTCTTTACTGATATAACCGTGGTGTGTAAATAACCAACTCTATCTTATTTTCAAGCTCAGTGTTATGTACACTACTTAAAATTTAATGATAGGCCGAAAAAAACGTGAGGCAATGAGATATAAACCACATAAAAGCTTCCTAAAGAAAACAAAATACACAGCAGAAACTTTCAAACTAACATGCGAAATGTACGTACACAACCATGCACAAAATTTGCAACACAACTTGGGTGTACTACCCCATTTCGTGACGTTCATAAAGTTAATGTCGGTGAGAAAAATGAACTGAAAATAACACAATTAAAACTTTCAAACTGACATGCAAAATGTACGTACAAAACCATGCGAAATGTGCGAACACCAAAATTTTTTAATCACGGAAACATCGGCAAATTTCCAAGTTTTGAGACCCTGTCACGTTTGCGCGTACGCCCTTCTCGCGACGTTCATAAATTTAAAGTCGGTCACTTCGTATAAGAACAGTGAATTGCAAATAAGAGGTAAAACTTTCGAACTGACAAGCGAAATGCACGTTTATACACAATCATGCGAAATGAACGTATAACAACCATGTGTGTGACACGGTCTCAAACTTTTGAAAGTTTTGTCGATGTTTCTGTAAATAAGCACATTTTGGAGTTCGCACATTTTGCATGGTTGTGTACGTACTAAAGTCGGTGACTTCGTATGAGAAAAGTGAACTGCAAATAACACAATTAAAACTTTCAAACTGACAAGAGAAATGTACGTACACAACTATGCGAAATGTGCGAACACAAAAATGTTCTTACTCACAGAAATATCAGCAAAATTTGCAAGTTTTGAGACTCTGTCACATATTATTTACTCGTACTACCCAATCTCGCAACGTTCATAAACTTTGGAATTGGTCACTCCGAAGAGAGAACTTTCGAACTGACAAGCGAAATGTACGCTAATACACAGCCATGCGAAATGTAGTGCAACCACGCGAAATCTACGACGCAAGTATTTCTTTTTTAAATACATCGGCAAACCTGGCTGCTTTTCTGACCCTGTCACATGAAACTTATCCGTACTACCCATCACCGCCACTTTCATAAATTTACAGTCTGTCACTTTATACGAGAAAAATCAAATGCAAATAACACACTGAAACCTGATACGCGAACGCACATAACCAAAACACTTCTTAATACCTCGGCAAACTTGGCACGTTTTGAGATCCCGTTACATGAAAATTGCCCGTACTACCCAGCCCCGTGACCTCCATCAATTAAAAGTCGGTCACTTCGTATAAGAACAGTGAACTGCATGGAAAAAAACTCCCCGCACTTGTGTAAACCAAAACAGAATCCCACAAACATGACATCACAGCGAAATGTCCCCAAAACAGTTTATTTTTTTTAAACGGATCTGAAGCTTTATCCGCCTTTTTATTTTTCTTGTAAAAATTTGAAAGGTATGCCCGCAACTGAACTTTGTTCCTGTGTCCTAAAATATCACATGCGAAATGTACGTCCACAAAGAGTTTGTAACAGGGTCTCAAACTTAAAAAATTTTGACGATGTTTCTGTGAATTAGAACATTTTGGTATTCGCACATTTCGCATGGTTTTGTACGTACCAAAGGCTGTCACTTGGTGTGAGAAAAGTGACCTGCAATTAACGCAGTTAAAGCTTTCGAATTGACAAGCCAAATGTAGGTACACAACCATGTGAAATGTGCGAACACCAAAATGTTCTTACTCACAGAAACATCAGCAAAATGTGCAAGTTTTGAGACCCTGCCACATATCATTTTCTCGTACTACATCATCTCGCAACGCTTATAAATTTAAAGTCGGTCACTTCTTATAGGAGCAGTGAACTGCAAATAACACAGCTAATACTTTCGAACTGACAAGCGAAATGTACGCACACATGTACAACCATGCGAAATGTAGTGCAACCACGCGAAATCTACGACACAAGTACTTCTTTTTTAAATACATCGGCAAACCTGGCAGCTTTTCTGACCCTGTCACATGAAACTTATCCGTACTACCCATCACCGCCACTTTCATAAATTTACAGTCTGTCACTTTATACGAGAAAAATCAAATGCAAATAACACACTGAAACCTGATACGCGAACGCACATAACCATGCGAAATGTACGAAACAAAACACTTCTTAATACCTCGGCAAATTTGGCAGGTTTTGAGATCCCGTTACATGAAAATTGCCCGTACTACCCAGCCCCGTGACCTCCATAAATTAAAAGTCGGTCACTTCGTATAAGAACAGTGAACTGCATGGAAAAAAAACTACCCGCACTTGTGTAAACCAAAACAGAATCCCACAAACATGACATCACAGCGAAATGTCCCCAAAACAGTTTCTCTTTTTTTAAACGGATCTGAAGCTTCATCCGCCTTTTTATTTTTCTTGTAAAAATTTGAAAGGTATGCCCGCAACTGAACTTTGTCCCTGTGTCCTAAAATATCACATGCGAAATGTACGTCCACAACCATGTATGTAACAGGGTCTCAAACTTAAAAAATTTTGCCGATGTTTCTGTGAATTAGAAAATTTTGGTATTCGCACATTTCGCATGGTTTTGTACGTACCAAAGGCTGTCACTTGGTGTGAGAAAAGTGACCTGCAATTAACGCAGTTAAAGCTTTCGAATTGACAAGCCAAATGTAGGTACACAACCATGTGAAATGTGCGAACACCAAAATGTTCTTACTCACAGAAACATCAGCAAAATGTGCAAGTTTTGAGACCCTGCCACATATCATTTTCTCGTACTACATCATCTCGCAACGCTTATAAATTTAAAGTCGGTAACTTCTTATAGGAGCAGTGAACTGCAAATAACACAGCTAATACTTTCGAACTGACAAGCGAAATGTACGCACACATGTACAACCATGCGAAATGTAGTGCAACCACGCGAAATCTACGACACAAGGGCTTCTTTTTTAAATACATCGGCAAACCTGGCAGCTTTTCTGACCCTGTCACATGAAACTTATCCGTACTACCCATCACCGCCACTTTCATAAATTTACAGTTTGTCACTTTATACGAGAAAAATCAAATGCAAATAACACACTGAAACCTGATACGCGAACGCACATAACCATGCGAAATGTACGAAACAAAACACTTCTTAGTACCTCGGCAAATTTTGCAGGTTTTGAGACCCCGTTACATGAAAATTGCCCGTACTACCCAGCCCCGTGACCTCCATAAATTAAAAGTCGGTCACTTCGTATAAGAACAGTGAACTGCATGGAAAAAAAACTACCCGTACTTGTGTAAACCAAAACAGAATCCCACAAACATGACATCACAGCGAAATGTCCCCAAAACAGTTTCTCTTTTTTTAAACGGATCTGAAGCTTCATCCGCCTTTTTATTTTTCTTGTAAAAATTTGAAAGGTATGCCCGCAACTGAACTTTGTCCCTGTGTCCTGAAATATCACATGCGAAATGTACGTCCACAACCATGTATGTAACAGGGTCTCAAACTTCAAAAATTTTGCCGATGTTTCTGTGAATTAGAACATTTTGGTATTCGCACATTTCGCATGGTTTTGTACGTACCAAAGGCTGTCACTTGGTGTGAGAAAAGTGACCTGCAATTAACGCAGTTAAAGCTTTCGAATTGACAAGCCAAATGTAGGTACACAACCATGTGAAATGTGCGAACACCAAAATGTTCTTACTCACAGAAACATCAGCAAAATGTGCAAGTTTTGAGACCCTGCCACATATCATTTTCTCGTACTACATCATCTCGCAACGCTTATAAATTTAAAGTCGGTAACTTCTTATAGGAGCAGTGAACTGCAAATAACACAGCTAATACTTTCGAACTGACAAGCGAAATGTACGCACACATGTACAACCATGCGAAATGTAGTGCAACCACGCGAAATCTACGACACAAGTACTTCTTTTTTAAATACATCGGCAAACCTGGCAGCTTTTCTGACCCTGTCACATGAAACTTATCCGTACTACCTATCACGGCCACTTTCATAAATTTACAGTCTGTCACTTTATACGAGAAAAATCAAATGCAAATAACACACTGAAACCTGATACGCGAACGCACATAACCATGCGAAATGTACGAACCAAAACACTTCTTAATACCTCGGCAAATTTGGCAGGTTTTGAGACCCCGTTACATGAAAATTGCCCGTACTACCCAGTTCCGTGACCTCCATAAATTAGAAGTCGGTCACTTCGTATAAGAACAGTGAACTGCATGGAAAAAAAACTCCCCGCACTTGTGTAAACCAAAACAGAATCCCACAAACATGACATCACAGCGAAATGTCCCCAAAACAGTTTCTCTTCTTTTAAACGGATCTGAAGCTTCATCCGCCTTTTTATTTTTCTTGTAAAAATTTGAAAGGTATGCCCGCAACTGAACTTTGTCCCTGTGTCCTATAATATCACATGCGAAATGTACGTCCACAACCATGTATGTAACAGGGTCTCAAACTTAAAGAATTTTGCCGATGTTTCTGTGAATTAGAACATTTTGGTATTCGCACATTTCGCATGGTTTTGTACGTACCAAAGGCTGTCACTTGGTGTGAGAAAAGTGACCTGCAATTAACGCAGTTAAAGCTTTCAAATTGACAAGCCAAATGTAGGTACACAACCATGTGAAATGTGCGAACACCAAAATGTTCTTACTCACAGAAACATCAGCAAAATGTGCAAGTTTTGAGACCCTGCCACATATCATTTTCTCGTACTACATCATCTCGCAACGCTTATAAATTTAAAGTCGGTCACTTCTTATAGGAGCAGTGAACTGCAAATAACACAGCTAATACTTTCGAACTGACAAGCGAAATGTACGCACACATGTACAACCATGCGAAATGTAGTGCAACCACGCGAAATCTACGACACAAGTACTTCTTTTTTAAATACATCGGCAAACCTGGCAGCTTTTCTGACCCTGTCACATGAAACTTATCCGTACTACCCATCACCGCCACTTTCATAAATTTACAGTCTGTCACTTTATACGAGAAAAATCAAATGCAAATAACACACTGAAACCTGATACGCGAACGCACATAACCATGCGAAATGTACGAACCAAAACACTTCTTAATACCTCGGCAAACTTGGCACGTTTTGAGACCCCGTTACGTGAAAATTGCCCGTACTACCCAGCCCCGTGACCTCCATAAATTGAAAGTCGGTCACTTCGTATAAGAACAGTGAACTGCATGGAAAAAAACTCCCCGCACTTGTGTAAACCAAAACAGAATCCCACAAACATGACATCACAGCGAAATGTCCCCAAAACAGTTTATTTTTTTTTAAACGGATCTGAAGCTTTATCCGCCTTTTTATTTTTCTTGTAAAAATTTGAAAGGTATGCCCGCAACTGAACTTTGTCCCTGTGTCCTAAAATATCACATGCGAAATGTACGTCCACAACCATGTATGTAACAGGGTCTCAAACTTAAAAAATTTTGACGATGTTTCTGTGAATTAGAACATTTTGGTATTCGCACATTTCGCATGGTTTTGTACGTACCAAAGGCTGTCACTTGGTGTGAGAAAAGTGACCTGCAATTAACGCAGTTAAAGCTTTCGAATTGACAAGCCAAATGTAGGTACACAACCATGTGAAATGTGCGAACACCAAAATGTTCTTACTCACAGAAACATCAGCAAAATGTGCAAGTTTTGAGACCCTGCCACATATCATTTTCTCGTACTACATCATCTCGCAACGCTTATAAATTTAAAGTCGGTCACTTCTTATAGGAGCAGTGAACTGCAAATAACACAGCTAATACTTTCGAACTGACAAGCGAAATGTACGCACACATGTACAACCATGCGAAATGTAGTGCAACCACGCGAAATCTACGACACAAGTACTTCTTTTTTAAATACATCGGCAAACCTGGCAGCTTTTCTGACCCTCTCACATGAAACTAATCCGTACTACCCATCACCGCCACTTTCATAAATTTACAGTCTGTCACTTTATACGAGAAAAATCAAATGCAAATAACACACTGAAACCTGATACGTGAGCGCACATAACCATGCGAAATGTACGAAACAAAACACTTCTTAATACCTCGGCAAACTTGGCACGTTTTGAGATCCCGTTACATGAAAATTGCCCGTACTACCCAGACCCGTGACGTTCAGAAATTAGAAGTCGGTCACTTCGTATAAGAACAGTGAACTGCATGTGAAAGTGATAAAAAGAAAACTCCCCCCACTTGTGTAAACCAAAACAGAATACCACAAACATGACATCACAGCGAAATGGTCCCGAAATAGCGTCTTTTTTCTAAACGGATCTGAAGCTTCATCCGCCTTTTTATTTTTCTTGTAAACATTTGACAGGTATGCCCGCAACTGAACTTTGTCCCTGTTTCCTAAAATATTACATGCGACATGTACGTCCACAACCATGTATGTAACAAGGTCTCATGATTTCATAAAGACACATGTCCTGACTTAATATTGGAAAACGAGAAAACATGCCCCGTAATTTTTGAAAGCTCTTGATAAATCGACAATCCCCTACCACCAATCCCACCCACCCACCCCAAATATTAAATGAGGATGTTTGTCAATACACCTTTTCCTGTCCACCTAGCAAGTGCTTTGTTTAAACCAACCGCACGAGTTTAAGTAATAACGCCACAACCGATGGACCCCGATGCCGACTTACAACACTACGTCCCATGTTACCATGAAAACACTGACATTACTAACACCATGGAAGACATCACGTTTCACCGCCAGAAAATGCAACGACAGAAACATAAGCATAAAAAACATGTTATACAATGAATAGCAACGAAGGAAGTGTATATTTATCCTTTCTACTCCGCTACCGTGCGCTTTGCGTCTTCAACATTTTTCCCTTCCCACTCAAGTTACACAGTTAGTCCCACACACGAACCCCGTGCCAAGGTAAGACTTGAACGTCACAGCACAGCCCCCTCCCTTACTTTCATTTCTAACAAGTACGCTTTCTGACAGCGAAACTAAAAACAAATTAAAACAAATACTCGCTGGGTCAAACAGCATGATTTCATAAAGACAGGTGTCCTGACTTAATATTGGAAAACGAAAAAACCTGCCCCGTAATTTTTGAAAGCTCTTGATAAATCGACAATCCTCTACCACCAATCCCACCCACCCACCCCCAATATTAAATGAGGATGTTTGTCAATACACCTTTTCCTGTCTACCTAGCAAGTGCTTTGTTTAAACCAACCGCACGAGTTTAAGTAATAACGCCACAACCGATGGCCCCCGATGCCGACTTACAACACTACGTCCAGTGTTACCATGAAAACACTGACATTACTAACACCATGGAAGACATCACGTTTCTCCGCCAGAAAATGCAACGACAGAAACATAAGCATAAAAACATGTTATACAATGAATAGCAACGAAGGAAGTGTATATTTATCCTTTCTACTCCGCTACCGTGCGCTTTGCGTCTTCAACATTTTTCCCTTCCCACTCAAGTTACACAGTTAGTCCCACACACGAACCCCGTGCCAAGGTAAGACTTGAACGTCACAGCACAGCCCCCTCCCTTACTTTCATTTCTAACAAGTACGCTTTCTGACAGCGAAACTAAAAACAAATTAAAACAAATACTCGCTGGGTCAAACAGCATGATTTCATAAAGACAGGTGTCCTGACTTAATATTGGAAAACGAAAAAACCTGCCCCGTAATTTTTGAAAGCTCTTGATAAATCGACAATCCTCTACCACCAATAAATATTAAATGAGGATGTTTGTCAATACACCTTTTCCTGTCTACCTAGCAAGTGCTTTGTTTAAACCAACCGCACGAGTTTAAGTAATAACGCCACAACCGATGGCCCCCGATGCCGACTTACAACACTACACCCAGTGTTACCATGAAAACACTGACATTACTAACACCATGGAAGACATCACGTTTCTCCGCCAGAAAATGCAACGACAGAAACATAAGCATAAAAACATGTTATACAATGAATAGCAACGAAGGAAGTGTATATTTATCCTTTCTACTCCGCTACCGTGCGCTTTGCGTCTTCAACATTTTTCCCTTCCCACTCAAGTTACACAGTTAGTCCCACACACGAACCCCGTGCCAAGGTAAGACTTGAACGTCACAGCACAGCCCCCTCCCTTACTTTCATTTCTAACAAGTACGCTTTCTGACAGCGAAACTTAAAACAAATTAAAAAAAATTGCCGATGTTTCTGTGAATTAGAACATTTTGGTGTTTGCACATTTCGCATGGTTTTGTACGTACTTAATTCGGTCACTTGGTGTAAAAAAAAGAACTGCAAATAACACAGTTAAAGCTTTCGAATTGACAAGCGAAATGTACGTACACAACTATCCGAAATGTGCGAACACCAAAATGTTCTTACTCACAGAAACTCTGTCACATATTATTTACTCGTACTACCCAATCTCACAGCGTTCATAAACTTTGAAATTGGTCACTCCGAACAGAGAACTTTCGAACTGACAAGCGAAATGTACGCTCATACACAACCATGCGAAATGTAGTGCAATCACGCGAAATCTAAGACGCAAGTATTTCTTTTTTAAACACATCGGCAAACTTGGCAGCTTTTGTGACCCTGTCACATGAAACTTGCCAGTACTACCCATCACCGCCACTTTCATAAATTTTCAGTCTGTCACTTCATACGAGAAAGATTAAATGCAAATAACACACTGAAACTTTCAAACTGATACACGAACGCACATAACCATGCGAAATGTACGAACCAAAACACTTCTTATTAAATACCTCGGCAAATTTGGCAGGTTTTGTGATCCCGTTACATGAAAATTGCCCGTATTACCCAGACCCGTGACGTTCATAAATTAAAAGTCAGTTACTTCGTACAAGAACAGTGAATTGCATGGAAAACCTGATAAAAAGAAAACTCCCCGCACTTGTGTAAACCAAAACAGAATACCACAAACATGATATCACAGCGAAATGTCCCCAAAACAGTTTCTCTTTTTTTAAACGGATCTGAAGTACGGTTTCGTATGAAGTACCTTCATTCTGTTCGATATGTGTTGGAAGAACTTGTCAATGTCTTGAAACATTGGCAGAATTTTTCTCTTGTTAAATTTTCGTCGCTTTAGCAGGAAGTTAGCTCGTCTGGACAAACATGTGTAATAACGATCGAGCACAGAATGGAACACAGAGGCAATCTTGTTTTTCGAGTAGTCTCCATTTCGTAGGCAATGCATCTCGTATTCGGTTGCAAGGGTTCTTAGAGTTCCTCCTAATCTCATAACCGCCGATGGATGGCTGAATTCTTCTTGTGATGCTGGTCCTTCGTCCTGGGACATTTTAATAACGCTCTCCATTAGCCTGTAGTGGCCAGGGTGGATTAGGTCTTCACTGCTTACGAAAACATCCGGATATTTCTCGAGACTTAAGTAACTAGTGTTATCATACTTTGCGCCTTCGACATATGACCATGTTTATCGGATAAAAATTCCATCAGCTCTAGCAGCGACTTGTCGTTCTTTATGATCTCCGTCGTATGACACGGGTGCATGCGTGCCAAAGCCTTTTTAACAGCTTCAGACTGGGTGTCCACTTGCATCATTTTAGCTCTTGCCTCAGGAACAAGTCGTTTTCGCGTAGTTTTTTTGGGCGTATCAATTTTCTCTCCTTTTTCCCGTCGATCTGCATTTTGCTTACATTCCCTCCTCTGATGACGTGCGAAGTTTTCTTTCGTTATCATTGCCTTGCAGTATGGACACAATAGGTACTCTTTTTCTTCAGTCGCTCTCTCCCTCTTCCTCATGGTGTTTCGGTATTTGACAATTAAGTCTTTCAACCCTTTCTTTTTGGCCTGTTTGTTGTACCAATAATCTCCCAATTTTCGAATTCTATCCCATTCCAATGCACGACAACGCTTGTCTTTGATTTCTTTTATAACTTTTATTTCGTCTTGGTTTCGATGGACGCCTGTGCAATGTTCGATTACACGTGCAATCAATTTGTGACAGAAGAAACAACAATGCTTTTTTTACTGGCTGGGTCCAGTCTTGGTAGATCGAAATCACTACCCGCAGTTGCTACCGTTGACGATTCAATTGCAGTAGCTGGTTCTGTATCCGAGGTTTCACTTCTTAAAGCTGATGGTGTTGAAACCGTTCGTTTCGCTGACTTGCGACGTGATTTCATTGGGGTCGATGTGACGGGCGTAGTTACAGATGTTTGTCGGTACTTGAACTAAACATCGGTCTCTCTGTTGTGTCTTTTTCTCCAACAGGTACCGATGGGTTCTCCATCTGACCGTGTTCGTCGCCTGAGATCTCGCTACTTTTCACTGATCTGCGAACCGTTGCTTTATCCGCTTTTCCTGGAGTTGTGACAGGGGTTTCATTAGACTCACTGCTACTTGTAGTAAATGTATGTTTTTTTTCTGGTAACCTTTTCTTTTTCGCATGGGTACGTAGTCTGAGTCACCATCATGAGCGTGGCCAGAGCTTCTGACGGACTTGGGCTGTAACTCTGACTTAGGATATTTCTGTCTCTCTCTTTTGTCTTTCTCTGGCGCCGATGAGGCTTTCAATTGACTGTGTTTGCCACCTGATCTCTGGCTACTTTTCACTGCTGGTCTGCGAACCATTGCTTTTGCACCTGATCTCTGGCTACTTTTCACTGCTGGTCTGCGAACCGTTGCTTTCGCTGCCTTTCGTGGAGTTGATGTGATAGGGGCTTCATCAGACTCCTCATCACTGCTACTTGAAGTAAATTTATGTTTTTTTCCTGAGAGCCTTTTCTTTTTTGGAGTGGGTACGTAGTCTGAATCATGGTCACGATCGACGGAAGAGCTTTCATCGGACTGGGGCTGTAGCTTTTTCTGTTTAGGGCGAATTCGCAGTGAGAAACTCTTTGGCTTTTCTATCTGGGCCACTGATACGGGAGAACTGTTTTCTATCTGAGCCATTGGTACGGGAGAACTTAATACCGATGAATCTGAGACGTGTTGTTCAACATTCGGTTCTAACGGAATGACCTCTCTTAGGGACACCTCGAACACCTCAGGATCACAATCTTTTCCCGCCTCTGCAATAAATATATTAACTTAAAATAGCACTGAAATTCAGACAAAGAAATCATGGCAAATGCAAAGCAAGTCATTTTTACACAAGTAGGACAAAATACTACCATACCACAGCGAATGTAACCCCCTCTCATATGTTTGCATCATGAGCTGGTTACTTCAATTTGTTAATAACATTAACTGCAACTGCTAAACCTCATATCGCACTTTTTGGTTAAAAAAATAAACATTGTTGTGTATCAACATGTAGCAGTGAAACGATCCGAATTTTTGAAAAAAACCACAGCAGACTCCAGATTAAGGGCACCAAGTGGCGAGTACTGAAACTGAGTTCAATCTATCTTTTTTTCTTTCAGAAAGGGGCGGGGTGAGGGGGGAGAGGGAAGGTTGCAACCCATCGTAGCCCCCTAATTACACCAAGTACACATTTTTCATTCTGGTGTATCAACATGTCGCAGTGAAACGAACCGAATTTCGAAAAAAACCACAGCAGACTCCAGATTAAGGGCACCAAGTGGTGAGCGCTGAATCTGAGTTCAATCTAATTTTTTTCTTTGAGAAAGGGGTGGGGTGAGGGGGGAGGAGAGGGAAGGTTGCAACCCATCGTAGCCCCCTAATTACACCAAGTACACATTTTTGATTCTGGTGTATCAACATATTGCAGTGAAACGAACTGAATTTTGAAAAAAAAACACAGCAGACTCCAGATTAAGGGCACCAAGTGGTGAGAGCTGAAACGGAGTTCAATCTATTTTTTTTCTTCGAGAAAGGGGCGGGGTGAGGGGGGAGAGGGAAGGTTGCAACCCATCATAGCTCCCTAATTACACCAAGTACACTTTCTTCATTCTGGTGTATCAACATGTTGCAGTGAAACGAACTGAAGTTTGAATAATAATAAACATAGGCATCGGAGATCCAGAGCCTTCAGCCAATAACAGCTACATCACTGTGGTCCAGTTACTCTTTTGAAATACCGCCCGGATAAAAACAACATACAAGGTGCAACGGATGAAGCGGCGGACGGGTGTTTGCACATTTACACTATATATACTTTCTTCCTGTAAAGTTTCGTGAAGCTCCGATAAATAGTTTTTGAGATATCGCCCAGACAAAAATATTTACGGACAGACGGACGGACAGACCGATAGCAATAGCTCCCTACTAACACCAATATTACGTCCTGCGATTTTGTGAAACAAGCCATTTGGGTGTGGGGGCGGTCTCGCCAGCAATAATGTCTTCGTTTAACGGTATTAATATTTTTCTGACCACTACACTTTACCACTGCACAAATGCTCAATACCAGCGAAATGGACATCGCATAAAAACTATTTTACTTACCACCTTTTGTTTCTTCTGTCAGCGCGCAAAACCTTTCCAAGACATGCTGCTGTTGCTCTTGCACAAGGTCCTCCTCCCTTACAGCTGTTGATGGAATAGACCGCTGCCGAGATATTACGGGTGCACTACAGGTCGTCAAGTGCTCTAGAAATTCAGGATCAGGTTCGGCGTCATCACGCAACATCTCAGAAAATGATAAATTTGGAAAAAAGTTTTGCTCTTGTGCTGTTGTAGCTTGTGACTGACAAAGTTCATGGCTAGTTTGCTCCTGCCCCTCCCCCTCATCACTTGCTTTGGTCAAGACATCTGCTGAAACAAAAGAAATAAAAACAAAATGCATTTCTAAATATCTTTTCTATATAAAACACACTCAACATGCGAAACGCGAGGTCGTGTTATGTTTTAGACTTGCACTTAACCTGGATGGTTTCGCTTGCTTGACGTCCTCATCAGTTTACAACCATACCGTAAAATGTATTATATTGTATTAAAGCATACAGCAAAAAAAAATGAAATACGTAAAACCTACCCAAAATAGCACTTGTATCTTCTGTTTGCAGTGAAGACCTGGGTTCAATGTGGGAAAAAGTTATGCCTTCAGGTTGCAGTCCCTCTACCACATCCCTCACAACACATGTCGCAATTTCCTGTCCCGCAAATACCTCCGCATCTACCCCTTCAGGCCTCTGTACCATCCTGCAAACAAGTCCGGCAGTTTCTACAACAAAACAAAATGATAGACATGAGAGTTACACAAGCAAATGGTAAATGCATTTATGTGATATACGCGAAACCAGATGCACTGCACACTTTTTTATGTTCAACTTACTTGATAACACGTCTAAAATGAGAAAGAAACAAAGCCAATAAATAACTCTGAGTTACCTTGTTGATTAAAGTGCAAGGCGAAAAGCGCTGTATTTTAATTGATAACAAAGCTAAATACGACTTACCCATTGCATTTGTAAGGTAGGTACTCCCTGGTTGGACCGTGTAAGTACCTTCCGTCTTGTGGGACAACTCAAAAATCTTGACTGGTTGAGGTACAGGTTTCACCACTCCTAAAAAAGTTAAAAGGATTTTGAATTTAAGTCATATTTTGTTTCTTTCCCAGCATTTTTCGTGGGCGCAAACACAAAATTATTTGGAACAGCGAAATGGGCTGCAGTTGCAAACCCTAAAAACAAAAATAAGCAACACACGAGGTGACCACTTTAAACACAGCTGGGCAACAGAACATCTTATGCTTCAATAGTTGAAAAAAAATACACTTACCAAGTAATTTGCCCTCAAACGACTCTGTAGCACCCAATTTCGCATCTTCAGCCAGTTTTGTGTCACTAAAATGTGTAGCTGCCCCCTCTTTCTTCGACTTGCTAGGAAACTTTTGTAAAAGGGCACCAACGCCCGTCATAACGGTATCGCTTCCCGGACTACATTCAAAAGTGTCCCTGTCTTCTGTCTCACGCCTTCCCCTTGCTACTACGGGAACATTTTCTGAAAATGTATCACATTCTAACTACATAAGCGAAATGAGCAGGACATCAAAGCTGGACACCCTGGCTTGCATTTGTTTTGCAAACTCTAAACCACTGCGGATTCGCACGACAGAGACTGACAACTTCACGTGAAATCAAAATGCCAACTACGCTTAAAGAGACCATGTAGCGGCCAGGAATAACCTTCACATTCAATCTTCAATTCAAAGCTGTACTGCACAAAACTCTTTCAATCACATTCGGAAGACCTGGAGGGCCACTGCTGCTGCTGCCCTACTTGAATTTTGCACGTGACATCCTGCTAAGGCAGTGCTTAAGCAATGCCTAAGCAGGACTTCACATGCAAAATCCAAATAGGATAGCAGCAGTAATTGCCCCCAGGTCTTCCGTAATCACAGCAGTGATAAGCAGTCCTTTTCGCCGACAACCATAATGCAAGAAAAAAGTTTTGAATTCTTTAAAATGCCAGCACCTGATTCCCTTGACCAAATCTGCACTACTGCTACATATATCAGGATACTCCTTCCGACACACCTCAGCAACAATTCTTACCCTTTATAAATGCAAAAGCATCACTTACCCATCGACTTCTCATAAGACGCCCCTTGAACAGCCGATTCCGCATTCGCGCTGTGTCTTTTTCGCCCTGCGATGAATGTGTGTGTGCCCCCTCTTTCCTTTTCACTGGTCTCTCACAAAGCTCCTTTGACATGATGCCGTAATGACGCAATCGCTGTCCGAACTACGTTCTTCGGATTGCGCCACCCCCTCCCCAACGGTGACCGTAACTTCTGTGTCACGGCTTCCGATTGCAGCAACGGGGACATTTTCTGAAAAAGTATAACACTGGTATTACAAACGCTAAATCACTGAATTCGTACGACAGAGACACTGACAACTTCACATCAAGTCAAAACAGCAACTACCTTTGAAGAGACCATGAAGCGCCCAGGAATAACCTTCACATTTCATCTTCAATTCAAAGCTGAACTGTACAAAACTCTTACAATCTTAGCAGTGGGCACCGATAAGCAGTCCGTTTTGCCGACAACCACAACGCACGAAAAATGTTTTGAATTCTTTGAAACGTCAGCACCTGGTTGGCTTGACCAAATCTGCACTAGTGCTACATATATCACGATACACCTTCCGACACATCTCAGCAACAATTCTTACCCTTTATAAATGCAAAAGCATCACTTACCCAGCGACTTCTCAGACGACGCACCTTCAACAGCTGATTCCGCATTCGCTGAGAGTTTTGTGTCTTTCTCGCCCTGCGATGAATGTGGTTTAGCCGACTCTACCCTTTTCACTGGTCTCTCACAAAGCTCTTTTGACATGGTTTTAACGCCTTGAATGGCGCAATCGCTGTCAGAACTACGTTCTTCGGATTGCGCCACCCCCTCCCCAACGGTGGCCGTAACTTCTGTGTCATGGCTTTCGATCGCTGCAACGGGGATATTGTATAAAAATGTAAACTATTTATTCTGTGCAAGCGAAATGAACAGATGTTTTAAAATTAATTTAAACTCTGTGATTCCAATGCCAATGTCAATGTTTCATTCTAATGTAACAGCCGAGTCATAAACCATGACGTCCTTATTTCATCCTTGAACAATTTAAAGCTTAGCCGCACAGGACATGCATGTTCAAAATTCTTACAACAGTCCGTTTCGCTCCAGTCTTACAAGTTCCGGTTCAGTAAAATAACGAAACTGCCCTTCGGATCACACCCACACACACACAAAAAAAGATGTCGAATGAAACGAGAAATACGCGTCAAGCAAAATATATGTTGTATATTCGTCCATCTGTTATTACCTGAAATCGGCGCAGGGATATTTTCCGCTGCTTTCTTAATCTGGCTACAGGCTTGGTTAACATCCGAACTGTCATCACTATCTTTAACCGGTCCCCCAACAATTTCACCCACAAAATGGGTCAAGTGGCTCTGATCCCTGCGGCATAACCTCTTTGCGGCTTCTGCCCAGGCCTTGATGTATCCCTTCCCGGGGTTTTTACACACCTCTTCTGCAGAAAAAAATGACGGAATACTTAATCATTCCACATTTCATTCCATACAAGTTTAGATGCACATAAATCATTCCCAAAAACCATGCGAAAACACACTGTGCGTAAAGGAACACGATACTTTTTTATCATTCCAAGGCGTGAGCACAAAAATTACACGTACGCAATGGTCTTTTAAATTTGTATTCCACGCAAGTTACAGAGAGAACAGATACCGAAGAGAAAATTTAAAAATAGGTGTTATACGAATAAGTACAATCTCGCATATACAGTCCGTTTAGCAATGAGAACGTGCAACTGGCAATACAGGGATTCGGCACTTCATCTAAAATACTGACAAATACAAGTCCTTTTGGGTCTGATGCTTCCAGTTAGATAATCGAACCTGCAAACTAATGAAGCATTATCATGCAAAACTCAACGGAAACGGGGATTTGCAAACCATAAAACGACAAAACAGACATTTAACCCAATCACAGGGAAGGAAAAAAATTGAATAAGTAAAATCTCGCATATACAGTTCGTTTAGCAATGAGAACGTGCAACTGGCAATACAGGGATTCAGCATTTCATCTAAGATACTGAAAAATACAAGTCCTTTTGAGTCTGATGCTTCCGGCTAGATAATCGAACCTGCAAACTTATGAAGCACTATCATGCAAAACGGAGATTTGCAAACCGACAAAACAGACATTTAACCCAATCACGGGGCAGGAAAAAATCTGTCATTTCTTAATAACATATTACCAATTGCCACAGCCATAGGAAACGGTTTGAGCTTCCTGGGATCGGAAACTTTCTCCGGACTAAAATGAAAGAATGTTTTGAAATCATGGATCACTCTCAGCTGCTGTAAGGACGTCACTTCTGTCCTTGTCAAGTTTTTTTTTCAGTTATTACAGGAGCAAAAACAATGTTACGATACACTGGTCTTTCAACTCTACAAAAGTATAATTTCTGCGAATAGGACGTCATCATTCCACAAGAACACGTAAAAACAAAAGGGAATCTCAATCAAACTGGTTGTACACGACGTCCACGACCTGGAAAGGAAAGCTATAGAAAAAAAGTTTAAGAACTTACGCAAAGTCAAAACCGCAAAACGAGACTTATATACTTCCGTCAGGGTCCCGGCCTTCCACACGTGCAGGCCACCACTTCCTTCTATACATGTGAAGCACAACGTCACCTGTTCTGTAGCGCTGCAGATCAACGAACTGTTCTAGGACCTTGGTCTTTTTAATCCACCCTTTTTTCCGCGGCATCTGTGAAAGCAATAACAGAATGATCATTAGCTGAATATATTGGGAATTTGAAATAACGTCAACACAATCCATAAATCTTAGCGAAACTAACCGACAAGTGACCGGATACATTTGGTGTAGCATTGTGATTTTCCTTTTCTTTCTTTTTTTTACTGCTATGGCCATATCGGGGCCCCCTGCCACATTATTCTGATATGGGGCATTCAAAATCTCTCTAACCGTGGAGTCCCTCACGGAGTAGCAAGAAGGAATCTCAATCTTAGGTATGACCCGACAGCATGAGCTATAACTGCGCGAAATTGACCTATTTTTTTTACATTCTAAGAGATTATCCATGCCGTTTTTTCTTCTATCATTACATCCTAATCCCACCTGAATTCAGCCGAAACGCAAAAGTTTTTCCGAAAAAGTCTAAGTGCGAATTGGCTTATTCTTTTAAGCGTTCAAGGTGGAGGGGGAGACAAAGCATCCGGACTGCGTTCAGGGTAGGAGGTTTAAAATTGGCAAAAGTCTGTGTACGTATTAACAGGGCTGGAAATTGACGGGGATCAGAGACCCTCCTTTTTGGCTACCCAGAGTCCGACTCAGCCGCAAAAAATCAGGTCTTCTTGCGCCCTATGTTATCTTAACACGGTTCGGATCCTCCTTAAATAGCTTTGGACCCTTTTTCAAAGTCCTAGGTCCCAAGGACCCGGACCAAAAGAAGCTAGTTTCCAGCAGTGGCCACTTACAAAAAATTGTAAACCAAGAAATTAAAGAAAAGACAACATCGACAGCATTTTCAAGCGAAACTGAGCAACAATTTTCTGAGCGAACATTTCTAGACACATAAATCCGTAAAATAAAAAGATGTGTTAGCTCAGAATGTGCCGTCCTCACAATCAAGCCTGTATTTTTACAGCAGCATCTTACACAAAAAAGTGCCACAAATCACACCAAACACGCTAAAACAACATTTTCTCGTGATTCACAAAATCACCGCGCTTTTAACATTTGTGTATTTACCTTTCAGGCGTATCCTTATTAACTTTGTATCCACTTTTAATTTTTCAAAAATTATCCACATGTAACCTGGACGCTTTCTGCATTGAAAGTGACGCCACCAAGAACAAAGCCGCGCGCATACACCTCGTGACAGGTTAATTTGCATACTGAGTAAAAAAACATTCAAGTTCATGTACACAGTGTAGTGTTTCGCAGATAATTTTATTCCAAACCTTACAATATTTTTTATAAACTAACACAAACTAAAAAATATCACCAAACAAGCATTTTAATGGCAGAAAACCTTGACAAAATAACGGATTATTTGGCGCGCAAACAGTAACAAGGCAAGTCATAAAAGTAGTGCACACACAATTAAAACAGCGCTCAGTAATATACAGTCAGCCTGTCATTAGCGTGGGAACCTCGAGCTTTTAGCCCGTTCAAAGATCAAAGCAAATCTACTGCGAAATAGAGCTTCTGATACGTGTTTGAATTGGCAATTCCGAAGGAGGACGGGGGCCTGGATGGAGAGGGGGGAGGGATCTGAGAAGCATATATGGAAGATAAATATGACATTTTTCGCGTGTAAATAGTAAAAAGGCAAGCCAATCTTAAAAGTAGTGCTCAAACAAATAAAACAGCGCACAATAATACACAATCACCCTTTCACATGTGCGTGAGAATCTCTCGCTTTAGCCCGCTGACAGATGCAAGCAAATCAACTACGAATAGTCGTTTCGGTGTGTTTATCAACTGTCAATTTCGCAGTTGGCGTGTACAAGAGAGGCGGAGGAAGGGTGAGGGGGATCTGGCCGTCAAAATTTTTTTTCACTTCTAGACTTTACCAGTGCATTTCGCTTTTTTGGGGAAAGGGTGGGGTTTACCCCCGAATGCCCCCAACCCCGTTGTTGCATCAATTTAACAGTACAAATACTACAATTTTTGGCTAAAAAAAGCCGTTTTGATGTGCCAAAACGTAAAGTCAACGTGAAATGAATCGATTCTCTCTCTCTCTCTCTCTCTCTCTCTCTCTCTCTCTCTCTCTCTCTCTCTCTCTCGCTCTCTCTCTCTCTCTCTCTCTCTCTCTCTCTCTCTTTTAAATAAAGCATACTCAAGATTAAGGACAGTGAGATAGTGAAACTCAGTTAAAGCGATATTTTTTGGATAAAGGGAGGAGGAGGTTTGCACGTCATTGTCTCCCACTAGCTACACTAATTGAGCAATATATTTTTGAAGGATTGCGTCCTGCAATGAATAAAATAAGCCCATTTTAATGCGATTTTCAACTACCAATTTCGCAGTAGTTGCGTATTGGAGAGGGGGGAGGGAGTTCTCGCCTGCAAAAATCTTACGTTTATTGGTGTTACACATTTTTTATGACTATTAGGCTTTACCATTGCATTTTGCTCTTGGGACGGGGGGGGGTGGGCGGAGGGAGGAGTGGGAGAGTCGCGCACCCTCTCTATTTGCGCTAATACAAAAATGCACTTTTGAAGTATTAGTTTCAGTCAAAGTGAAATAAGTCGAATTTGAAAAAAAGACAGCACAAGATTAAGGTCACCAAGCAGTGAGAAACGAAACTAGTTTAAGTGATATTGACGGAAAGACTGAGTGTATATTAGACTTGTACGCACATGACACACGCTTGTACACCCCAGAAAAATATCAAATGGCATCACACAAGAATCTGCCTCTACACAGCGAAACCAGGCGAACTTCGGAGAATTTGGAGAACACAGCACTCAAGTTTAATGGCATCAAGTAATGAGAGATTAAGCCAATTTCAGCGCTAGCCACAGAAAGATTGAGTGTAAATAAGACATGTACGGACACGAAACACGCCTGTTCGCACAACAAAAAGTTATAAATTGCACTGAGAGTTTATAGTGACTGCAATTCAAACACAACACGCGTACATGAGGCTTGCGAAACAGACCGGCTTACATAAAAAAACCGAGAATAATATGTCAAACAAATGACTTGGTTAAAAAAAACAAGAATCTACGAAGAATAACAAACTCTAACGATTGCTTAATAAAATATGTGACACTTTGCTTCAGTTAAACAAAAATATGTACTTAAAAAAATGAAGTGGAAACTTTCTGGTATTATCGTCCACTACCAAAGGGGTGTTGCCTTGTTTACCCTCAACTTTAACTTTGATTTTTGAGATTTATAGGCTACAAACAAAACAATAAATAACTTTAAAACGTATTTGCGATATTATTCTTCCTGTTTTAAATACAATTATACGGATATGCCACTCCAGAATCTACTAAAATGTAGGCCAAAAAGTAGACAACCACCCGGGGCCGGGTCCATTCCAACACGTGGTCGCGCTCCCCTGACACATGTGTTAGCACCTGATTGGTTGAAATGTGATATAAAAATAGATTTCACACAGATCGAAAGATGTGTACGCCTTCTGATTGGCTCTCGTTCCACGTGCTTTTCTCACACAGAGTTCATGGTAGGTAGCCACCTATATGTTGGTGTGAGAACTATTTTACACAGAAATTTTGAAGGTCTCTGTAAATTTCTGCGAAATAGGCATGTGGTCTCAGGTGAAAGAGCACGTCCTGTTTCGCAAAATGAGCCCCTTACACAGATTTGCGAAACGGACGAACCGGCTAAAATGCGAAACGGACCGAAATTCGGTCCGTTTCACTTTAACATTGCAACGTGATGCACATCAATTCGTCTTGTTTCCCGACGAAGCCGCATCCACACACACATACACACACACACACAGAGAGAGAGAGAGAGAGAGAGAGAGAGAGAGAGAGAGAGAGAGAGAAAGAGGGTAATTTTGTGGTCAGACGGTGTCCGTGCGCAGTGCCAATTTCGTTAAAAAAGGAGGGGGTGGGTATTCACTACGCCGCGTTACCCCCAAAAGGGGTTCATTCAGCACTGTACGCCGCATTTGGTAACAAAGGGGTCAGTTTTACTTTCCAGAAACTTTGAATTCGCTAAGCTCCGTTTAAGATGAGACTTAAATCCGGAGCAGGGGAGCCTGCCATTCTGAATTGCGCGGAAAAAAGATTGTGAATTACGCTTACACGTAATAGCCCGTCGACGAAGTCACAGGTGGAGAGGTGCTGAGATAAGTCTATATAAATAAATAAGTCCAAGTTCAGTGTTAAACTAGAACCGTATTTCGCTAGCGAAATATGTTAAACACTTGACAAAATTAAAACGCAAAAATACTGCCTTCAATGGGTTATTTCTTGAACAATATAAAGTATTTTACAACATGCACACCGTGTGTTATACATCTATGCACAGAGTTTATGACACAACATGTATGCGACTTATAATAATCTAAATAATCGGACCACAGTAGGGGGAAAGTGGGGGTTCTGGCGCAGAAAATCATCATAAAATGGGGGTTCTGGCGCAGTAAATCATCATATAATGGGGGTTCTGGCGCAGTCAATCATCGTGACGTCATCATGTGTATAATGGGGGTTCTGGCGCAGTCAATTATCGTGACGTCATCAATCACGTGATCAATTAAGCCAATTAAACCAATTGAGCCAATTAAGCCCGCTGTCACCTGTCAATCATTGTGACGCCATAATGACGTCATAGGCGGCGTCATAGGCGTCATAGACCATAGCAACAGAACAGACCAAAAAAAGTAATAACCCCACTAGGACATACTATGTACCGACCCCCTCCCCCAGGACATACTATTTACCGACCCCCCCCCCCCCACCCCCCCCTAGGCGGCAGTCGGGACAGACCCTATGGTAAAAAGTGATGACCTCCCAACCAGGACATACTATGTACCGACCCCCCCCCCCCCCACCTAGGACATACTATGTACCGACCCCCCCCCCCCCTAGGCGGCAGTCGGGACACACCCAGGTGAGTAACATTCTGTCAAGTCAGCATGAGTTACACACCACAATTTGATCACATAAGAGTGGTATGTAAGGGATGAGCACCTCACTCCCCCAAAAACAGTGACAGCCATATCGGTAAGTGGTTATTTGCATAAGTGGTTGTAAGCATTATTGGAAACTTTGTAAATAAAAATTTTCACTATAGGTGATTGATTTGAGTGAAAATATTATCACTGTTTGATTCAGTTTTATGTAAAGTTTTGTTATAAAGCAGTCATGGGCTAGTTGCACCGACGGCTGTATGCATTTTTACCGCCATTTTAACTTTGTAAAAATTGAGATAACTTTCGTTATAGTTAATCGATTTACATGAAAATTTCACTGTTTGATTCAGTTTTATATCTAGTTTTGTTATGGGCTATTTACGCAGCTAGCTTACATGCCGCAATTTTAACTTTGTAAAAATTGTGATAACTTTCGTTATACTTAACCGATTTGTATGAAAATTTCACTGTTTGATTCAGGTTTATGTAAACTTTTGCAATAAAGTGATCATGGACTAGTTGCGCAGCTGGCTGTATGCATTTTTACCGCCATTTTAACTTAAAATTGTGATAACTTTTGTAATAGTTGACCGATTTACATGAAAATTTCACCATTTGATTCAGTTTACAGTAATCCCGTGGAAGGCATGACATTTCCAACACCGATACGGACATTCCAAAGTTTGAAAAGGAGAATGATGTGTCTATCAATGTGTTTGGATATGAACATGATGTAGTTGTTCCAATAGAACTAAGTCGAAACACCAGCGCGAGAGAAATCAATTTGCTTTTGATTAGCAATGACAAGAAAAGGCATTACTGCCTCATCAAGAATTTTAGCAGACTTATGGCTTATCGATCAAAGCATAAGACTGCAGCATTTTATTGTTTCAACTGTCTTCACGGGTTTATACGACAAGATCTTTTAGACAAGCATCGCTAAGTGTGTGGCAAGCATGGAGTACAACGTTTATCATTCAACAAGAAACCTCTCATCAAGTTCAAGAATGTAGCCAAAAAGCAGCGAGCGCCGTTTGTGATTTATGCGGACTTTGAATGTTTCACGAAAAAGCATGAAGAAGGAGACAAGTATCAGCATCATCGTCCAAACAGCTTCGCCTATGTGGTTGTCAGCCAGTATGATACATGTGCACCAGTCGTGTATCGAGGAGATAATGCTGTGAAAGTCTTTTTAGACCATATGGTGAATGAGCGCGATCGTATTGTGCATGGTTTACAACAGCCAAAGAAAATGGTCATGACTCGTGAAGACAAAGAGGATTTCAAGAACGCTGTCGATTACTACATTTGTCATGAGCCTCTAGGAGCAGATCGTGTGAGAGATCACGACAATATCAATGGCAAATACCGTGGAGCTGCACATAGTGAATGCAACTTACAATTCCGACTTCGAAAGGATAAGCAGGATGTTAAAGATTCTTTTATCATTCCTGTATTTTTCCACAATTTACGAGGTTATGACAGCCATTTGATCATGGAAGAAATTGGAAAGTTCAAAATTGAGACGATTACAGTCATTCCCAAAACCGTTGAGAAATATATTGCATTCACCATGAGCAATTTGAAATTTACGGACAGTTATCAGTTCATGAGTACTTCTCTACAGAAGTTGGTATCCAACCTGGCGGCAGAAGGGAAAGACAACTTCTACAACATGACGTCACACATTCACGATAGCGACCAACAAGATTTACTGTTGAGAAAGGGAGTGTACCCCTATGATTATGTGGATGAGCCATCCAAGTTTGCTAAAACACAACTGCCGTCCAAGGACAAGTTTTACAGTCTGCTCACTGAAGAAGACATTAGCGATGAGGATTATGCGCATACCTGAAATCGGATATGTTGCAGCTGGCTGACGTGTTTGAAAACTTTCGTCAAGTATGTCTCAACACGTATGAATTGGATCCTGCCCACTACTATCCAGCGCCAGGACTGTCGTGGGATGCCATGTTAACAGCGACAAAGGTGAAATTGGAATTGATCAACGACATTGACATGTACCAAATGGTTGAACAAGGTCTACGTGGAGGAATATCTGTCATCACACACGAGTATGCGAAAGCAAATAACCCCTACGTAGCAGATTATGATCCCACGAAACGGACCAACTACTTGGTGTACCTAGATGCAAACAACTTGTATGGTTGGACCATGTCACAAAGCATGCCGAAAAGTGGATTTATGTGGGTGAGCGAGCCAGAATCTATTGACTTCATGGATGTGGATGAAGATGATGAGATTGGATACATTTTAGAGGTGGATTTGGAATACCCACAAGCCATTCATGTTCGTCATAATCACTATCCAGTGGCTCCAGAACGGAAAAGTATTAAGGTGGGAGAATTGTCAGAGCATAGTCAGAAGTTACGGAAAGATCTGAACATGAAAGGCAAACCTAGTGAAAAGCTCATTCCTAACTTGTGTGATAAGAAGAAATATGTGCTTCATTATAGAAATTTACAGCAATATGTCTCACTGAGATTGAAAGTCACTAAGGTGCACCGTGCCATCATGTTTGCACAGAGCAAATGGTTGGAGAAATACATCTCGTTGAACACGGAGAAAGTTGGCCAAGAACCCGTTTGAGAAAGACTTCTTCAAATTGATGAACAACTCTGTGTTTTGCAAAACAATGGAAAATGTGAGAAAGCGCATGAATGTGGAACTTGTTCACCAGGAAAAGCGGTTCAAGAAACTTGTAGCCAAACCTTCATTCCACAAATTTAGAATTTTCAACGAAGATTTGACCGCGGTACATTTGCGCTAAGTGGATCTGCTTCTGGATAAAGCCATTCAAGTCGGCTTCACCATTCTCGACCTCAGCAAAGTGCTCTTGTTTCACTTTCATTACAACTACATCATGACCAAGTATCCCGAAGCCAAGCTGTTGTTCAGCGACACCGACAGTCTATGTTATGACATAGAAACGGACAATATCTACAAGGATATGCAGGAAGATGCGGACTTGTTCGACACAAGTGACTATCCGTCAGATCATTTCCTGCATTCCAACGTGAACAAGAAAGTGCTTGGGAAAATGAAAGATGAGACGAAGGGCATTCCCATTGAAGAGTTTGTTGGACTTCGGCCGAAAATGTACAGTATGATGTATGGTGGGAAAGAAAAACGTACGGCCAAAGGAATCACTCGAGCGTGTCAAAGACGTATGAAACATAAGCAGTATAAAGACAGTTTGTTCACCAAACACAAACGATGACTACAGGACACATCATTCGAAGTCATGACCATCAGATTTTCTCGGAGAAGTTGAGGAAAGTGGCTCTCTCTCCCTATGACGACAAGCGATATGTGCTGAATGATGGCTATTCCACTTTGGCGCATGGACATTACAGTATATAAGGGGGAGACACTTCAGCTTGAGAGTTAGTTGAGGTGTGAACACTGAAGCGTGAACATGAATCGGAAAAGATCTGCAACGGATATGGATACTCTTGCTGATACAGTCAAAGACTTGAAAGTGAAATATCCTGACAATACCATCAAGAAATTAAAAGTGGAGACGACACCTACACCACAGTCGTGGGAGGGAATGCTTTCTTTAGGCAATGGAAAGCATATCAAGATTATGAAACAAAGCAATGAAGGAGTGGTGATCATTCGGAAATACCTCAGAGATGAGGAGACTGGAAGAAACCGTCCTACGAAAAAGGGTATTTTCCTGACAATACCTGAATGGAAAATGCTGAAGAAGCAAGTGGAAGAAGTGGATAAAAGGCTTCGCAGACAAGAACTCAGCGCATGACCAGGTAAAAACATGAATGCACTTATGTTTAACGATGGTGCTTACCTTACTGTCAATGATAGGAATGAAGTGATAATAAGTTCTCGGATAATTTCTGATTATCGGTTTAAACCTGAAGTGTGGAAAGACTTTAAAAACATACCGCTTGAAGCTGGGTTTGAACGTAGACTTGAAAATAAAGTTGAAGTGATAGTGACTGAGCATAATTCTAACATACGCGTGAGATTCTGGAGAAATCTTTTACAAGATTATCCAGAGGATTATAAAGGAGTTGTGCCAAATACTCCATATTCAGATTTGATTAACTTTGATATCAAGAAGTGGCACACAGCCTTACGATTCCTACAAGCTATACAACATCCGCTGTTCGCCATCCTCCGAGCATAAAAGTGTCTTTGCAGAGAAGGAGACAGCTCATAGTTGATCTGACTGTTGAAGGAGATGGAAGATTATTTGTTGGATTATAAACCCATTACACATGGATTCTCATATATGAGAAACTTATGTGATGACATTGTGCTAAAACATTTTGGAAAGTATATCATTGTATCGCCTGATGAACAATCTGTGTTGAAAGAACATCTAGAGAAGTTGAGGATACCTGGCTTTCTCCTAATACTCTCAAATGAATTAGAAGTGCGTGTGACTGAGAAATGCCTAAAAGTGTTTGTACAATTTCGTCAATATGACGAGCTTACAGAAAGCTACGACTACATCACCCTCAACAGAGTTGAATGGTACGCTCTGTTACAAGCATTGGATTGGAAAGAACCTGACGCTTGAATTCAAAGAGGAAGGAGTGCAACTCATGCGGGGCACCAAGTCCATTGAGCTGACACATCCCATGTGTGTTATGGTGATGGATATTGACATAAATGAATATGGATATGAACTGAAACTGTCTGAACACGAAGATGTTAAAATAATAAAGTTTGGTAATGGACAGTGTTATGCTAGTTTTCATAGCATTTACAAACGTGAGTGTAATGTCTATGATACATATATTAATTTAGATTGGTATGAATGGCATTTGATAATCGATGTATTGAATGTATTTGTGAAATAAAAGTTTAATGTAAAATAATTGTTAAAATGTAAATAATGTATAACACAATAAAAAAGAATGTTGCATAAAACTGTCTTGTTTATTTACAATATCCATAATAAAATTAACAATTAATAACAACTTAACTAATACAACATCAATAAAATAATGGTTTATAATGTCTATATACAAAATCCTTTACAACAAAATCACCATCACTTCTTCTTAATACATCAATGATTTCAAAAGGACTATGTCCTCGAGCTCTTTGAATTACATAATACACACAATAAAATCCACATATAGATGATATCGGTGTTTGTAATGGAACTGAATTATAAATGAAATTAAACTTTAAAAACTTATTCAAACGACTGTCTATAGGTAAAAGTCCACAAGAGTCAAAATATTCTGCAGGATCTTCGTCATAATATACTGAAACCCAATGCTCTCCTGGCTCATCATTTACATTTATGTGGGTGAGCGAGCCAGAATCTATTGACTTCATGGATGTTGATGAAGATGATGAGATTGGATACATTTTAGAGGTGGATTTGGAATACCCACAAACCATTCATGATCGTCATAATCACTATCCAGTGGCTCCAGAACGGAAAAGTATTAAGGTGGGAGAATTGTCAGAGCATAGTCAGAAGTTACGGAAAGATCTGAACATGAAAGGCAAACCTAGTGAAAAGCTCATTCCCAACTTGTGTGATAAGAAGAAATATGTGCTTCATTATAGAAATTTACAGCAATATGTCTCACTGAGATTGAAAGTCACTAAGGTGCACCGTGCCATCATGTTTGCACAGAGCAAATGGTTTGAGAAATACATCTCGTTGAACACGGAGAAAGTTGGCCAAGAACCCGTTTGAGAAAGACTTCTTCAAATTGATGAACAACTCTGTGTTTTGCAAAACAATGGAAAATGTGAGAAAGCGCATGAATGTGGAATTTGTTCACCAGGAATTTCCCACTATATTATACAGGGGAATGCCCACGGCGGGCGTTACGCGTTACGCGTGTATCTGAACGTGCATTTTATACGTGGGAAAGCCTATTTCGCGTTTTTATCCAATTAAAACAGATAAAGTTGGATCGAACCGACGCTTGAAAAGTATCATCCATACCTTTTCTCGCCCGTAAACTCATAGAATTGGATGACCCAAACTAAGTGAGGGTCTCCTATTCTTGAAATTTCCTTAACTGCTTGGTGCTCTCCTCTGAAAGTAACCCCCAGGTGGCGCCATTAACGTCACTTTGAATCCTGACGCTCCGAAGAAGTGGGTCCCTATGTAGGGGAGGAGAGGGCTGGTTAATGTTAGCGTCGGTTCAATCCAACTAAACAGCTACAACATTTGTACAAACAAAAATCCGTTTTAATTTGATGAAAATGCGAATTAGTTCATACAAATGACTGCCGTTGGATCGAACCAACGCTTGAAAATCAGATTAACTCAGATGGCTACATCTGGGGCGAACGAAGTGCGGGCGTCGCCCGTACCACATTAGCCAACGCAGCAACAAACACAGATAAGTTGATTGAAAATTTCCTCCATGGTGGCTCCTTTTACAGCTTTTAACGAGCAGGCCACCTGGCGGATTTCGTGTGGGTGGGCATAAATTGAGTTGGGTTGGGCTGCCCACTGTCTCGGTTGAATTCTTCATACGCTGAGACTATTGCTTGTCGCAGGTAGTTAGAAATTGTCGATTTCCCTACGTCTCTATTTATGTGAGGTAGGAAAGAGATGATGAGGACGTTTCTGCTGCGGGGCCCTTATGGCCTTGGTGGCCGTCAGATACTGTAACAGCGTTGCCACTGGGCACAGCAGATTCCGCTAACCCTCCGTTTCCCCTGTTTGCCCCTGCAACAATGGGAGAACAATCTCCGAGAAAGTGCTTTTCCCTTGTGTTATTATGTGGGTTTTCCCTAAGCATTCTGCCCAAAGCTTGATTCTTGGATGATTCTTTTGTGATTCTCTTCATATGTGTCATCCTTGTCTAGGGCATGTATTTCCCCCCCCCCGTCTCTTGCCTGACGCTAGAGCCAGCAGAAACGTAACTTTAAATGTCAGCTCCTTGAGCGGTGTGCCCTCTTCGCAGGTGAAGCTATTGCCGCTGAAATAATTCAGTACCACCCCTAGGTCCCACTGTACTATGAGTTTAGTCGGGGGAGGGCGCTGCAATTTAAAGTTACGGATTAGTTTCGTTAGGCAATCGTCTTGGCCGGGATCATAGCCGGAAGCATTTTTCAGCAGAGCCCACAACGCTGACCTATAACCCTCTATCGTTCGTACGCCCACTTGCCTAGACTAGAACAGGTGTATGAAAAAGTCGGCCAAAAGCGGGGCCGTCGCCGTAACGGGGTCGATGTGTTTTAGCAGGCTATGTGCAGCTGAGGGCGTCGTTGTCTTCTGCTTCCAGAGCCGGACACGGAGACACGAACCGATCAGCTGTTTTGAAAATCTGGTCGCAAATAGGTCCACTTGTGGTGGCCCCAGAGCCGAATGCTCCACCACCCACTGAAAGCAGCGCCGGCTTAGTCTCCCGACAGGACCTGCCTCTGTCTGGACGCCATATCTGCCAGCACAATGAGGTGACAGGGGATGTGATGTGGCAACAAAGTAATTTGATGTGCTGCCGCTAAATGCCACACTTGGCGTGTGGCTTCCATCAATTCCGGCGTCCTCGTTCCCCCTTGTTTCTTTATGTAGCTCACCGTGGTGGAGTTGTTTATGAGACACAGCACGGTTCGCTTCTGGAGTTTGCGCGCCAGCAACTGGAGAGCCTGTTTGACCTCAAGCATCTCCAACACGTTTATGTGTGTGTCTTGCAACTCGGAAGGCCAATCGCCTTGAAATAACATGCCTTCGAAGTGTTGTATCTGTGCCTCCGGCTGTGGGGCCACAAACCGATCGCCCCGCTGCGTGTTTGACCGGTTGCCCCACCACATTAAGTCTGCTCTCGCTTGCTCTGACAGTGTCACCAGACTTTGGGGCCCCCGTCCTCGCCTCACTGCTGACCGTACCGCTCTTTGGAAGTGCCGGAAATTCAACCGACCTAAGGGCACTGTCTTTTCTGTGGCCACCAGTAACCCCAATAGGGTTTCTGCTAACTCTAGCGGTACCGCTACTTTGACTGCGTCTTTCAAACCCTGGTGTCCGCAGCGTTCTTTCCTCACCATGGCAGGCCGCTTATCCCTGTAACACACGAGGAAATAGCTATTACTTTTCTGTAGGTCTACTAGGCGCCGCCCACACCATGAAGCCGGGGTCCCTAGTATAAATTCCGTGGTGCCCAAGAGTGGAGCCCCTACAGTGTTGTTGGCCCTTTCGCGCCAGAACGTGGGCCCCAAGCACCTGCTACTTCCAAGCGCGGGAAGGCGCCCGCAACCAGCTTCCTAATTTCTCTAGAGTTACCGATCTGAGAGCCGCCGTTACCGGCAGTGACAACGTAGGGAGGTAACTTCCCACGCAAAGCTCAACAATAAGGTCGTAGCAAAGAGACAAATGGCAGAAAAACTAGGTAGGTTGTGGGCGCATTCCCGCTCAAAAACCAAATGCCAGTAACAACAGAGATTAAGCAACTGTGAAGTCGTGCATCGAATCTACGCCACTATAGGCAGTTCTGAAGTGTCTGGGGATAGAAAAAAGTACGGATTCTGCTCTCGAACTAGCAGCAGTGTTGTAGCTCAGCAATGAGAGCGTAGTTCTGGGCACTGCGTTCAAAACTGGCCCTAGCTCCCACCGTGCCGTAGCTCTTAAATGCAACGTCGGTGATCGTACAGAGTCTTCGATTCGTGTGAAATGCTAGAAGGCGACTAGAAATGCCACTGCATTAACAACAAGACTTACCGATCACCAATTATCGCTCCGATAAAGGTCCAGTTCCGCTAAGCCGTTGAACCGATCGGGTCCTGTTAACAGCTACATGTCGTTGGTGTTCACTGGAAACTTCTACCGAAATCCTTTCCCCGTAATCCCCAGAAGATCTGGGTATAGTTCCTAAAATTCAGAAGCTTTCATCACCTAGACTGTTTGTTTGGGCGTAAGGATGAAAAGTGACGTTAGTGGCGCCACTTGAGGGTTACTTACAGAGGAGAGCACCAAGCAGTTAAGGAAATTTCAAGAATATGAGACCCTCACTTAGTTTGGGTCATCCAATTCTATGAGTTTACGGGCGAGAAAAGATATGGATAATACTTTTCAAGCGTCGGGTCGATCCAACGGCAGCTATAAGTCATTTGTATGAACAAAAGTATATTATATGTAGCCATGCCAACGTTCCACGTTCCCGCGTAAATCTCACCTAAAAACAACGCGTTTTATACGTTGGACGAAAGATTATGCTAACTGGGTCTTAACTAGTTCCCCAAAGCAAATATTGTGGAGCCCACAGAATGGCGTGTGTTTAAAGAATCACGCTTGAAGGGAATGCCATATGTTATCAGTGGTGTCATTCAAGAGGATTCCTCATTTTCTTTGGTCAAGGGATGTAGCGACAAAAGGTCATTTGTATGGCGTGGAGGTCTTCCAGCGGAAGGGACTCCCATCTAAAAGTGGAGATCAGCGAATTCAAAACTTTTTGCCATGTTAAACGGACATTTTACATTCAAAAGTGCGTATGTCTATTTTAATTTTCGGGTCATTTTTTTGTTCAACGTGAAGTGCATTTCGAAAACAATCCCTGCCTTTCCTTTTTTGGTGGGAATTGCGGAGGACTGGACGAAAATGACCCACTTCTTCACGAAATTGGCACTCCGAGCTGACCGCGTTTGACTCCAAAATGATTCTCCCTTTCTCCGCGTTTCTTGTTTTGTAAACGCATGATAACACATATGATACCAAGCTCGCAAATAGGGTTCGGTATTTCTGGTCTTTCCTTTTTCTTTTCTTTTCTATTGGAGTATCGAATCAATTTTCTCAGTGGAGTGGGGGAAAATTGTTGGCATTATGCCACTTTGTGTTGCCAGGTGACAATGGGTGACGCCACAACTATGGTTTAAAGGTTTGGAAAACGAAACCAGTCTTACACCGAAAACGAAACTTCCTCCAGGGGTGCACTTTTCAGCTCGACTTAAGTGGTCTGTGTAATAAAAGTGGCGATTAGAACATGATTTGCAAATAAAAAACTTATTTAAGCAGAAAAATCGCAGGGAACATTATTGCAATGTGGGCTCTTAATACAGAATAAATACACCATGCATTTCCAGTTTTTGTTAGAGCTTTGCTGCTTCATTGTCCTTAGACTCAACACCCCCCACCCCCACCCCCAAGATCAACTGGATAAATTTCCCCCAAAAGGCCAAGTACCGTGAATTCTAGCTAGATTATTTTAATGTGGATAAATCCTTCAATTTTAAGATTTTGAAAGATGTGATATTATTGTGATATTAAATAAAAGTTTGCCAATGTACAATTTTGCCAATCAACTTTATCGAATTATATGCAATCAAAACCTAAAGAGCACAAAATACGTGTTCAGCGTAGTCCTGTTGAAAAAACTTCATTTAATATATGCTTGTGTGCTAGTCTATTCTATGTGATAATGCTTTTTCGGTATCCAGACATTTGAGCTAGAGACATTTGGGTCAGAGACATTTGGGGCAGAAGTGAAAAGTGTAACTTTTGGGCCACTTCAAAAGTCGCTCAAAGTTTTGATACTCAATGTTATGACGTTTGTCACTTTGGGCAATTATGTATTTTTTGTTTAAATTCAGTGGGTTACTTCTGTCATTTCTAAGCCCGGCGAATGACAGGTGTATATATATTAGCTGATAATAGCCATGACAATTTGTGAAAGCTATGTGTGTTATCCAGCAACAGAGAATAATGGGTAAAGGCTACTCCGGTGTAACAGTAAATCTTGTCCCCTGTACACCCCCCCCAGGGGAAGATAGACTAGGCTATCCCCCCCACCTGGCATTTTTTGTCCCCTATTGGTATCACTTTCTAAAAATAAGTTGAACATACAAAAAGTTGAACACACAAGAAAGCTCTTCTTGGATAATGTGGACGTTATTTATGATAATCTTAGCGATCAGAAGAATCCACTAAAGTGCTAAAAAGATATTAAGTGAAGAATAAAGAACTTTCTGATCAAGGATGCCTTTTTACATTTTGTTTGAGTTATGTTGAATTTAGTCAATCAAGTAATTCATGATAGCTTGAATCAGTTCAATTGAGTCCATTTATTCTCATGAACAAATATTATCAAATATATTTACACGCAAAAACGTTCGAGTGTGGGTGTTTAAATATACAGGAGGGGGAGATAGCCCAGTACAGCTTTCCCCCGGGGGAAACTGTACAGGTTCGGGGGGGGGATAAGATAGCCTGTTACACCGGTACGTAAGACAGCGGCACATAACGGTACTGAAGGTATTTCTGTATAAGTTGTACGATGCAGGGGAATAGCCTTCTGTGGCTTGTGGCAGTGGTCGACGCAGAAATTCAGTGAAAGGACCTACCTCACCGGTCACTGAATAAAAGGGATACTTCTACTCGGTCCTCTTTTCAACGGGTTTAAAAACCATCATATAAAAATATAAATTTTCAAACCCCATTGAATCTGTTTATTGACTGAAGAAATTAATTTCTTTTTAATGTTTCAGAACATTCTGGCCTAAAACGCTTGTCACATGTGGCCGACATGTCTCTGTTTTGCATACCATCAAAATCGGTCAACTTTTGCTCAGTCTCAAAAGTGATTTTCTTAAGTCAAAAGGAGGTTTTTTAGATTCAAATAAAACAAAAATATTTGTTTATACTTCACACTTTAATAATATAAAAAGGGTTGCTATGCAACGTTTATATGGTACGCATCTATTTACAGATTACAGTGTTACTGAAATTAATATGAAATAATTATGTTTACACAATTCTTGTCCATTGTTCATATCGCTTGTAAATCATTTACACAGAGGCACTTTTGGGAGAGAAAAAGTCCGAACACAACTTTGTTTTTTTTAATGTCGTCCTTGATCAAAAATCATCTGTATATGTAGGCGTCGTCAAACAGTACTGAACAAACATAAGTAAGATTTTTACTCGTGAAATTCATGCTATTAAGTAGGTTTGATCCCCAATGCTATGTGACATTATTTCAACCGCTTTCTCCCATTTGGAGGCGATAACTCAGCCCGCAACAAAGTAAACATAACTTAATCCCCTCAACTAATATGGTCTACACTGCATAAGGGGTAAGATAAGGGGCTAGTTATTGTATAAACACTGTGAATATGTACCGATAAAATATCTTGTGTTCACTAATTGGAGGTTTGTTTGCACTGATATTGACCATTTGGGACCCCAGCAAATGTTCACTGTTCCGAGTGTAGAGGTGTTCACTAAACGAGAAATTACAATAAACTACCTATGGTTAAGCAAATGACAATATTTGGGACCGAAAAAAAAATCGTTCATTATATACAGTTATTCACTAACGAGAACAACGTAAAAAGCGTCAAAAGTTGAAAGAGCCGTCCGACTGACCGGTGGAATATCCAGGCAAATTCGATACGACCTTCCGTTATCGAGATGTTTTGAACACAAGATCTTTTAATATCAAATTATGTTATGCTTTTTATCATAGTACACCCCTTGCGTCACTCAAAAAATGTCCCTCACCCATCTCTTCAGCGCGGATCAACTTTACGAATCCTGCACAAATCTTGCACAAAAAACAACTAACAGCTATAAAACTGTTATAATTGCTTTAGTGAAGAAAGAAGTGCAATGTGTTTTTATGGCTACTTCAGGAATATTATTCTGTGGTTCGAGTGACCCAAGGGACATCCATATAAAATTTGAAGTCGATCCTTTATTGAGATATTTTACACACCAGATCTTGTTCAAAATATATACATATTTTACGACATGACGTCATATGCCGTACTTGTTTTACCCCCATAAAATTTTACAGAATCTTTCAGATCTACCAAGCCAAATTCCCACGATGTTTGAACTTTCTCCGATGTTCAGCGGCTGAGAACTGAAAGACGTTATGACGCCATACGCCTACCTTAGTAACGTACAACGCGTTGAGAGCCGGCAGAACAGTCAAACAAACCCAAGAATTGACAGACCAAGTTTGAAGAGGATCGGACTTCCCGTTTTTGAGATATCTTGCACACAACATTTTGTTCAAAACAGACTGACACACACACATACACACACACAAACACACAAGGTACAAACACTATATGCATCTCTTCGTCAGGGAGACATTACAGTACACGCGCAGCTAGGATCCATGAGTAACTACACAGCGTTAAAAGACAAGCAATTGGTGTGAGCTATTGTCGGATCCCCTTCCCATAGACCTACCTCCCCCCTACCCCCTCCCTCTTCCCAACCCTGATTCCCCTTCATGGGACGCTGACTTCACTTCGCAGCCCGAATAGTAAAAACAGTAAAACTTTCATTTACCACAAAAATATAAACCAGGGCTTTGGTCCGCCCCCGCGAAAAATGACCTCGGATTTTGTCCTAGCTGAAAAATACCGGAGCCGGGGCTTCTGTCCGCCGGAAATTTTGTCCGCACACCAATGTTGAACATGTAAAACATTTTAATACATGTGGCGCCGATGTCCTAAACAAATATCGCTTTACTTGGTAATGTTCTAGAGGCAATAACGAAACCGGAAGATACTTCAAATATCACATGACATTTTTGTGTCCGTGTGTCATCAGATCTGTTTTGAAGAGCAGAAAAAACTGGTATTTTCAGCTTTATCTGAGATAAATTAGGTGATCATTTAATCTTTAGGATATCTTGTAGTATTTAGGCAACTACTTCCGTCTGGACTTGGATAGCTTTGCGTTTTGTCTGTAACTGGAGTATCTAGTTCAACAGGGGGGGGGGGGGTACTCGCGTACCAGTTGGTTACCATACTTGTTCATAACTTTTTAAAACGCGCAATCAAAAACGATTGATGGGTTTCAAATAATGTCCCATTTGCTCACCAAAGGCGCCATGCAGTGCCGAAAGAACCACCTTTTGGTGGGAAACGCGGGGTATGAATGAAAATGAACCCACTTTTAAACAAAATTTGGCACTCTGCGCGGACTGACGTCACGTCTGACCTCAGTATTAACCCCCTTTTATGTGAGTTCTTTCTTTCTTTCATTTTTTCTTTTTTTTTCTTCTTTTTTTTCTTTTTTCTTTCTTTTTTTTGACACGCGTGTTTAGCACATAAGCTACCTAGAGGCCCCCTGCCGCCAAGTTATCCACACACTTCACTGTACTCCCAGAAGCGAAATTCAGTTAATCTAGTTTGTATCGCACAAATAATTTTCAGATAGACTCATTTGGTTAAACAGGACAAATTTATTGATTTACTTTTGGACATTCCGTTTGCTAACGGAGCAGTCAATGGGAATAAGTAAACTGTACAGTTAACTTTTGTGAATACGGCCACTGGGATTTAGCTACGATTCTTTGTTTGATTTATATAAAAAAAAGGAACACATATAGCAAATGCATTCATTTAAACGAGACGGGGGGTGCTTCAAGCCCTTAATGGAGTCACTCCTTCTACCTTGCTAAAACGCTCTTACCAGTGTCACCATTAGTGCCAATCACAAGTGTCATGCCTGGGGCAATCATTATGGAAATGGTATGAATTGCCAGTGGGGGAGGGGGGGCACTCCTTATCATATGTATTACCATGCGTGTCCACGATATCGCACCGAAGGGGGTTATTTTGAGGACAGGTGCGGTCTGCAGGGAGTGCCAGTTTCCTTAAAAAGGGGTGTTACTTTCATTCAGTACTTCGCGTTTTCCCACAAAAATAGGTTTCTTTCGGAACTCCACTCCGCCTTTGGTTTAATAGTGGGTATTACTTCAAACTTAATACTCCACGATTAGGGTAGTTTGAAAAAGTCATGGATATACATTGTAGCCAAATTGCATGTGAGTGCCTCTATCCCCCCTCCCCCCTCCCCCGGGAAATCAGTCGCTGCATTGCATCTCAATGAGAGTCTCAACACAAAGGCTGATTCGGTTGGTTTTACAAATCAAGCTTCGTCTGCGTCCTCGTTTGAAGCTCCGCCCTCGGAAGGCTCCGCCAGGCCTAACTCTATCACTGATTCGATGTTCGTGTCATGATTGACAGCATAGTCAATGTACTTGTGCAGATGTTCGAACGTCAGTCTGAACGTTCCTATGAACGTCTGGAAGACCTGGGGATCCCAGTCGTACGACACAAACTTATGCCAGCGGTTTACCTGCAAAATGTAACAAATAAATACTGCAGAGTGTGACAACAACCCCTCTTTCCCGAATGCCAAAAGAAGGCTGGTGATTTCCCCATTGCCTTTACTGTGTTTTATGAGTTACCGAGCCCATGTTAATTTTACACTTGGGACAACGTCCCAAGGAGATTTTAAATTACCTCGAATTCCGTACATTTCTCTTTTCTTCCCTTTTTTTATATTTTTTCATATTTTTTTGTTATTCTTCGTCACTTGGTTTCCGCGCTTCTCCTCCGAGACCGTTTGAGCTAGGAAACTGAAACTTGGCACACAGATAGGATGTGTGGTAAACTCGATCCACGCGAAAAATTTTTTACGTATGACGTCATCTTCCGCATCTTATGACGTCATGAATATTTTAGAGCTAAATATCTTTAAAACGGCTGGAGCTAGAGATTTGGCGTCAAATACGTTATGAGACTACTTTTTGACAAAGGACCTCGTGAAAGCCTTAATTTTAGCGTATGACGTCATAATGACGTCATTTTTCGATTTTTTTTCCTCATCGGTTTTTAAGCGGAAATTTTTGTTATTAGTATACAGAATGCTTAACTGAATACCAATTGACGGATAAAAGTTACTTTAAACTCTCCAATGCCCTGTAAAACGCCCCCCCCCGAAATGCACACAAGTGTATTAACACGCACACCACACAGTACAAGGTGCCTATGGTGGGCACACGATTATGTATAATTCATATCAATACGGCTGTATGTGGCTTGTGGCCTCTCCCATAATGAAAAGCTACTCTGTGGCTAGGTGACCATGCAGTATTGTTGTTTTGTAAGTAGGTGGCTGTGATAAGCTGGGCTTTTTTTTTTCAATGCTGCATTTTCAATGCTGCAGTCAGTCAAAAGTTGAGCACGGAGAGCAAATGTTGTTTTTTATTATTATTATTTTTTTTTACAAATAACTGCGTTATAATTCGTGAATATATTGAATGCTACGGAACTGTTTTAGTGATAACTGTGTAGTGTTCATTTGTTGATCACTCTTACTATTTGTGACGATAGATTATTTCGAAAACCTCAATAGGTGCATAATTCCCACTTGCAAACTTCGTTTGCAAATGGGTATAAATTTGTAGTTTTTCTCGAAATTTCAGCCCTTTTTTTCCTTTTTTCCGTCACGGGGATTCCCAGAAAACTTCTCCTATGCTATTAACGTAGGACGATGAAATTTGGTACAGTGATAGAGGGTGATGAGATGTCGTCAAATACACAACAAAATTTTGACCTTGAAGGTCAAGATCAAATTGGGGTCAAAGTGGTTGTCGTAGAAAGATGGCATGAGGCAGACACATAGAGTGTAATGAGTTGTCGTCAAATCCGCAAATTTTTCTGACCTGAAACCTCAGAGGTCAAGGTCAAAGTTAGATAAAGGTGCTCAAATCCCAGCTTGAATACATAAAACGTACTCTGTAGGAGGAAAACTTTGATCACTAATCTTGACCTTGAGGGTCAAGGTCAAAGGTCACGTGACTTCACGCGCCGTTAACGACAGGCCGACTTTATCTCGAAAACGGTTAGAGATAGAGCTATTATGAGCTCATATTCGACCCTTAAGGCTTAAACAACGTTACATAAGAAGTATCTCGGTGACCTTGACCTTCTGGGTCACGGTCAAGGTAAAAACCAGAAGTTGACTATTATCTCGAAATTGGTTAGAGATAGAGCGATTTTGAGCTCATTTTCGATCCTTTGGGCCTAAACAACGTTACATAAGAGATACCTCGGTGACTTTGACCTTCTGGGTCACGGTCAAGGTAAAAAACCGGAAGTTGACTATTATCTCGAAATTGGTTACAGATAGAGCGATTTTGAGCTCATTTTCGACCCTTTGGGCCTAAACAACGTTACATAAGAGGTACCTCGGTGACCTTGAGCTTCTGGGTCACGGTCAAGGTCAAAAACTGTAAGTGGACTATTTTCTCTAAAACGGTTAGAGATACAGTGAATTTCAGCTTATTTTCGATCATTTGGGCCTAAAAAACGTTACATAAGAGGTACCTCCGTGACCTTGGCCTTTTGGAGCACGGTCAAGGTAAAAAACCGAAAGTAGACTATTATCTCGAAAACGGTTAGCATGTGCTTCTAACATCGTTGATCTTCTATAAAGTATTGCTGTGTTCTTTAATGGTTTCCAAATGGCTAGGTTTTATTTAATATCTAATTTTAGCATCTAATTTTAAATTATAACAGGAATGTTAATTGTGTCTGAAAATTTTCATTCTCCATGCAGGCCTAAGCCGGAACAGAATCAAGAATCAAAATGCGAATTTAAAAACTGAAATAAGATAAGAAATTTTTAGCTCAGTCAATAAGTATTTTTTTAGCATCCCAAGTGTTTTTTCGCAACTCGGTTGCGAAATCGGTCTAGTTTTCAATCTGATATAAGAACAGTGTCTCACTGAATTTCGTCGCTCCGGCCGCAAGATTTTTTATTCAATGGTGGGACGTCCTTTGGCGTTAAGTGTTCGTGGAAAATTAATTTGTGAGCTCATGTACACTGTATTTGATTTGAACTAGGCACCCTTCGCTTACCAAGCGAACGTCTTTTACGAAATTTACTTCGCATTATTTTACTTCTCACCTACTATATTTTGACAGGATAAGAGTACACATGCCAATATTTGAATAAAAAATGGAACATAAAAGTGAATGAATATTCCTGATATTGTACTGGAAAATTGTGGGGTTCATGTGCTACCATAAAATATTCGATGCGAATGTATCGTTTCCAAAATTCACTTAGTAATGCTTTTCAATTCAAAAAGAAAGCCCCTGTATTTTGGACAAACTATTTCCAGACAGGGTAAATCAAAGCTAGAAAATGGAAATCGAGTGCTTCGCTGAACAAGTCATGACAAATACGAAAAAGTCACTGTATTATATTTACCTTAAATATGCTGTGTTTTTCTCTCTCCCAAACGCCGTACAACTCCTCTTTGCCCAGATTCGACGCCGCACCTGCTCCGCTTTGAGCCTCCACAGTTGCTACCTTTATCCCGCCATGTTCTGTGAGCTGAGTGTTTGCGGTGACCAGCTTCTTCTGTACGCGGTTTGTGTAGTACTGCCTCAGAAAACTGGTTCTGTTTAAAAATAATAATAATTAAGTAATATCTGTAAGCAAATTGGAAGTTGGGTTTGGCCGTTTCGTGCATTTTTACTACAATTGGTAACTCATGCCACTTCGGATCGCTTGTAACTTTTGTAAACCCTCAGATCGTACCTACATAATTAAAATGCTACCTGAGTTACATTTAGATATCCAGATCTTTATCCTAGACGTCAAAAATGCTTTATGTCTAAAATTCAATTTAAAATATCAATAACTCTACTTTAGAAAATCTTAATTTCAATTTAAGTACCTTCAATTCAACTTTACATTGCAAACATTTCTCTTAGATAAATCAAAAATTAAATCTCAATTGCAATTTTAGATGTCTTTAAAAAATGATTGATATCTATATTCCGACAATGACTGTGAAAACGGAATTCTGCACCTTTACCACAGTCTCGGTACCCGTGTTGTAATCCCTAGACAAAATTGTCATGATGGACTATTCAAAGTACAGTGCATCTAATCGAAAGTCGAGAACTTTGTGTTTACTCGCAGTTTTACCGTTCCATCCCTGTTTACGGCAATAATTGGCTGCAAGACCAAATCCAAACTTAACTGTTTGAACTGTTAGCCTCAAAATAAAAACTTAAACTTTTCCGTAAGGTTGAAAATAAGCCATCGTAGAGATGACAGCCGTTTCCGCCCTTAACCGAGATTCGAGTGAACATTCAAGATAGGAGTCATTATAATAATAAACCAAGGTCAAAATAAATATAATGTGCACCTTCCCGCTATGACGGAATATCAAAACAAACGGATTATTAGGGTGAAAGATATAGTGAGAGATGGGAGGGCGGGCGGGCACACTGACGGACAAGACTCAAACCTCCAAATCTCCTCCCGAGCCAATTAGCAGGGAGTCAATTATTTCACATTATCTAATGCCTTTGCTGATCCCCCTCCGCGGGGGTGGGAGGGGGCAGGGGGGGGGGGTTTGCCCACCTGCTCAAGTCGAATCACATTCTCTTTCTAAGCCAGAGGCGGGTATCTTATATTAACGCCCCCACCCCCGCCCCGATCGTGGGAGGATATCCCAAGTTAGGAGCCGCCCATGAAGTTCCTGTATAACGGGGAATGCAGGTCTGAAGCTGTGCTACACCAACAGTACAGGGGTAAATATTTTTGCTTACATTAATTTAGAAGACGGAGAGGATGACCTGCCTTTAAAAAAAAACATCCCTCTCCATGCTACTCGCCCCTCCCCCTCCAACGCCATCCCGCCAAATGTAACGCCTCCTCTAAGGGACCCTAACACTCTAAGCTCTCACCTGAAAGGCCACTGCTCTACCATGATGACAATGAGCAAGAGCTGAAAGGCCTGGTTATTGGTCATCATGTCGTCACGTGACACGCTGAGAGCCAATAGCATGACGTTGTAGATGCGCTTCAGGGAACGCGGATTTCCTTGCATCAGCTTCAATAGCTGTCTGTTACACAGCTGTGCGTTGACGAACTTCATCAGATCAGCTGAAACGCGAAGCCAAAAGACAGGGTTGGTCTTGTGAATTTTTTGAATTCGGTTTAGAATGTACATTAAGACTTAGTAGAGTAAAATATTAAGTCTGCTATGAATGAGATTCGGACATTGAACTTAAAGCAATATTCAATCAGTTTGACAAGGCATAAGGATTATGGTTGCAAAGCCGATAATTAAGCAGAAAAAGCCACCCACCTGTTTCTTGGGTACCTTCGCTATTTGAGGGCTGGCCCGCGTGCGTCGGTGAAGTTCGATTGCTCTGAGACTGGCCTAAAAGCGCATAGAAGAAATACCTGATTTTCGAAAGCTTTGCGAAGTAATCCCATTGGATCGCTTAAATCCATGACGAATTCAGCAGGGGATTCGCCGGACTATATCCTGTCATTCCTCCCCATGGCCGGGAATTTAAAACAAAACTAGAGTAGTGTACGTAGCCCACATATTCCCCACAGGCCCCCCATCAGTGAAACACGGCCATCAATAGTCAATCAAGAGCTGAAATTTTCTAAGTCCAGCTGGTCCATTTTCCTTGGACGAACCTGACCCATTTACAATATCGATCTGTGTTTGTCCCCATAGAAGCTACATGCCAAGTTTCATGAAAATCTTTGCAGCAGTGTTTAAGTTATCGTGTTAACAAGCTCTTTATGACAGACAGACCGACCGACCGACACGCGGTCAATCGCATATATTCCCCCTGTGGGGAATAAATAAATTCATAAAAGCATAAAATTCGGTTGTGTTGTTTTTTGCTGAGTTCCTACGCCGCCGCCCCCCACGCCCCCACCCGTTCGTTGTATTGTGTTTCGCTCAGTGACCTCTTACACACTCTCTGAAGCAGTTCCTAACACCCCCTCCCCCCTCCCAATTCCCCCTCCCCCCTTCCCCCTCCCCCGCATCCCCCAACAAAGTTCTTCATTTTCCCGCCTTTTCATCTGTAACTTTTCTTAAAGCTTAATCACGATTCCGCCGCCCCTCCAAAGACTCGACGCCTACTTGGGCTGATACCATTTCAGTAACTTTGACATGGTTTTTGCCTATTTTAAGCATAAAGACGTTCTTACCAGTGGGGTTAGATTGGTTGATGCTGGCAGTGTTTCCAGTAGCTCTGGTTTGGCTTCGAGTAGAGCTTGGAGTTCCTGTAAAACCAAAAAAAAAAACAGATATTTTAAGCGGCATGCACTCATTTCAACAAGTGAGGCCGTGTAAACGCAGGATGCCATTGATCTTTCTCTTGTCACTGATTTTTATTCGAATGTAATGGTTTCGAATTTTCTGCATATTAAAATATGTGGCCTTAATTCTCGAAAATTGTTGCATCTAAGGCTTGGATAAGGAATTTCTTATGGATTTACCCTTCGCCAACGAAGTTATTTATGCCCGGCTAATCTTCTACCATAATCACCGTTATTAAGTAATGACGTAGTTAAGGTTTGGGAGTTCTACATAATAATAGCTACTCCCGGAATTGATGTATTTTAACAATACTTTAACATTTCTAACAAAATGGCGTAATTTTCCTAGGAACAAACAGATTGATTCATTTCAGCTTTAAGTGTAAATAATTGAGATATTTAAGAAGTTTCCAAATTAGATTTTATTTAGGTTTATATTATATTATACAGAAGGAGGATTACCAGGAGGATTCTGTCGAGAAACAGTTTGTGTGCTGGTGTTTGGGACGGGTTGGTTTTTGCTTGGCGTCCCTGTAAATGTAAACAATGCCCCTTGGCTATTTCTCACTCGGCTAAAAGTCGGAGAGCCCAATATTCCCTTCTTTCGAGAAAAAAAACAACAAGCCATCGTCGAAGGCGCAGACCCCAACCGGACACAAGTCGCCATTTTGGCAATTTTTTACCGACTTGAAAACTAACAGGACGTTGCACAACTTCAGTATATATATTTTCACTGTGCAAGGTAGCATATGCCTAGGATAAATAGTTTCGGAGAACTCGCGTTGAACGCACCCAAGTCTTACATTGCAGTTATCTCAAAAGATCCCAATTTTTGACAAGTCACCATTTTAACAATTTCTGGCCGATTTGAAAAACAACACGACCTTGTACAACTTCAATATATATTGTTTCACTGTGCAAGGTAGAATATGTATAGGATAAGAAGTTTCGGAGAACTCGCGTGGAAAGCACCCAAGTCTTACATTGCAGTTATCTCAAGAGATCACAATTTTTGACAAGTCGCCATTTTGGCAATTTTTTGGACGATTTGAAAAATAACACGACTTTGCACAACTTCAATATGTATATTTTCACCGTGCAAGGTAGCATATGCCTAGGGTAAATAGTTTCGGAGAACTTGCGTAGAAACAACATCCAAAGTGTGACACACGGACAGACAGACAGACGGACGGACGGACGGATAGACAGAGGGCAATCCTACAGACCCCCCCCCCCCCCTCGGGCTCGCCCGGTTGAAGTCTAAAAATGTCCAGGGACAGTATGACCAGCAAAAAGTTAGCTTGTCAACTTGATCAAAAAAATTTTTGAGATGCTGGTACCAGGTCATTTTTAGAAGAACGCCAAAAAGTACTTTGTGAAGTAAAATTGACATGAAAAGTTTTCATGTAAGAAAACCAATTAAAACTGCAAGAGGCGACATATTTTCAACAAACACAGTAATTTTGGCAAGGGTAGACTACATTTTATAGCTGAAAGCAATCCGATTAAAACGGTGGGTGAAAAGAGAAAGTGAAAACTGGCTACCAAAAATTTTTAAGCAATGTCACCATATATCAAGTTTTCAGCGGATCGCCAAAAAAATTGGCAAGAGAGAAATACCCTTTAAACATTCATATAAAATTTTAAAACAATCCGATTAAACTGGTGAGAAAGGGAAAACATTTTGAAAATAACCTATCAAAAAAAATGTAACAATAAATTCAGCCAGTTTGCTGATTTTAGGCAGATCGCCAAAAAAAAAAAAACAAAAAAAACCGCGAAATAGTCTTGTTTGCTTCGTCTTTTATATTCTTTGAATCATATTGGCCAACGAAAACACAACGGAAGTTACTACATAAACACCTGGAATACAACGCTGAGCGAAAATAAATAAATCCGCAATTATACTATTAAGCAAAATATGATTTCATCCCTCTAAATTGTAACTTTTAAACAAATGATACAGTTCTTGAGAATACAAACATAATCTAACATTTGTCATTTCTAAACCAAACAAATTTGGTTTAAAATGAGAGGATTATATCTGTTTTATAAACGTCAGAATAAAATGATTTATTTCTAAAGTACAAGTGCAGTTTTACCTAGCAACGGATCTTGTGCAGTGACATCTTGCGGTTCTAAATGTGAAATGAAGCATAAGATTACATCAGCGATAGCAAGAATGACGTGAAACAGCATCACTAAACAACATTTTAAACACATTTAATCAAATAACGCCTTAAGGTCCAATAAATTATTTCCAGTAGTACGGAGAGAATGCCCCCATGAAGCCTCCCCCAACTGCACATTATTGGCAAGAATAGAAGACTCAATAGACTGTGGCCCCCAACTATCCCTGCATTGCTCCTCTCCCAAAATAAAAACGAAAAAAAATGCTGAAACCAAATTTGAGTCGATATATAAAACAGTGAAGACCACATCCCATACACGCCCTTCCCAACTCCCACTCCTTAACCATCTTTCTAAGCAAAATAAGATCAAATAGGAGTTTATCAAATGAAGAGAAAAATGAAGCCATATCTTCCATGGGCTGCATTATAGCCTACTAAGCATACCACTGCACGTGCCGGACACGTGTATCTTTGTGGCAGCTTACAGTTGTAATGGATAAGTTCATGAATACCTTTTTCTTCGCCGTGAAGTATTTTCATGAACGCTATCTTTTCCTCTGTGACGGGCTCAGGCAAACAAAACGGCAGATGGATGATCTTCTTCAAATACTCATAGCTAAAATAGTGTCAAATGAAACACGCTATAACGTATTCTAAAATTTGACGCATTCTAAAAATTGATCTCTGGGTGTATGTTTGGCAGTCCGGATGCTTTCTTACTCAGAGACGCTTCAATAGGAGAACAACCAAAAAAATTCAGATATTTGATTGTGGGCCTTTGAAATTTTTACTTAGTTCTCGGCAGCACTAAAAATAACTGCATTCGTCAATAATATTTTACGTTTCTAGTTGCTGTAATGTCGATTTTCTTTACCCGTTCACATTAGCAAGTGTATAATCCTTCCTGTCATCTGGATCAAAATGTCTCTCGATCGCACCGAGTACGACACGTGGATCTATGGCTAATATTGAAATAAAAGGCGACTTGGTTTTAGCCCTTGGCTCAAGCAGCAGACCTACGGCTGACAGGACGCCCATGATGCGGTTAGGCTGGCAGCGGTCAAGGTCATCGATTACTATGAGGATGCGGAATTCTCGCCCATAGAGACGAGACATGTAGTTGACAATGTCTGTGATGTGGAGCACCTGCTCGGAGAGAAAAAAATCGATCATCACAGGGTCGCTGAATACAGCAGCTGAATACTGAGACAGATGGCAATGCTGCCCTTTTTCAGTTTCCCAACCCTCAAAGCTTTGCAAATAATAATAATAATAATAATAATAATAATAATAATAATAATAATAATAATAATAATAATAATAATAATAATAATAATAATAATAATAATAATAATAATAACAATAATAATAATAATAATAAAAACAGGGACCGCAGCCTAATTTTTTTTGGGGTGGGGGCAGTGTCCCCCAAATTTATTGGCCCTGCAAACTGACAGAGTATAAGCTACAAACAGTTCCAGCTGAAACATTGTCGATTTTCGACGGTATTCTGACATCGGGAAGCGACACATTCCCTGCTGGGTTGGGTCATATACGTATACCTCTTGTTTGATTTTGTACATGAAGCCCAGCTCTTCCGTGAAGTTTTCTCCTCGCATTTCGTCCGTGATTGATTTCACCACCGATTCCGTGCTTTTGGTGATTTTACTGAGCACCACACCAAACGCTGCAACAAAATTCAAACAACTACTTGGGTGGCTCTTGTGACAATACAATGATAGGGTACATAGTGCAAATGTAAATGGAATGGTCTTAATATTGTTGACCACGACATTAATCAGGCGTTGACCGGCATTGATCAGACGTTGACAGATGTTGATCAGACATAGATGCCGAAGACATTGACATACATTAATCAGACACTGACATATATCGATCAGATGTTGACACTACATCGAAAAGCCTTTCATAAAAAGGACACTCCCGTTCATCTCTGTGTAATGCTCTATAATAATATTACCTGTAACGAGTGCCCCTGTGCTTGCAACCGCCCCAGTGATAGAAATGCCCATTATGACACGGACGTCTTTGAGGAGTTCTTGGCGACTTGCCAACACGGCAATAACAGTAGTCGCAGTAATCAACAGTGATATACACGTCAGCAAGAACACGTAGATCTTAATCCTCATCTTGCAACATGTGAAAGAGTTTGATGTGGATTTTGTATCACGTTGTTCATCTTCCTTTCCGTCTTTTAATCGATGCAGAAGAACCCTACATAAGCGCACCTTCCATTTTCCAAAATAATCTTCCACCGCTTGGCCTAAAGTTGTCACAATGCCTGCCCACAAGTAATCACAGCCGGAATACTCCCAAGCATTGAAATCCACATTTATAACTATAATATCACCACAATTATCCCCACTGCTGCTGGAGACAGGAACGGTTTTGGCGAGTCGCTTAGGTGGGCTGAAGAAGGCCAAGTAACAGAAGGCTTTAGAAGCAAGACAACATTCGGCCCCCCAGTTCTTGACAGCCGCGCAACAATCGTCGTAAACTTTCTTCTGACAACAAAGAGTGCAAAGAACAGCGACTATTATAACTCCGGCTGCAGACACAAGAACAGGTACATATACCTCCTTAAACCCCATGGAAGATGAACTGGAAGGCATAGCGGTGGTGGTTGTATTTGTCTCACTTCGCGACTTCTCTTGCGTCACAACATAAGGTACGAAGGCTATCGCTACAACAAGCGCTATGGTAACAAGGAATGTGAAGCATGTCCACAGACCGAGCTTCAGCCACCACCGGAAGCCGCAGCTGCAGACGCTGCAGCAACAGCTGCAACAGCGCCGGAAACAGCAGCACTTGACGTTCTTATCGTCTATGTACAGTTTCTGGCGAGATGACTTTGCGCACTGCTCTTCTGCAGAAAACAAACCACAGAAAATGTGATATTCAAACCCGGGCAGGAGGTGGGACTTGTGTTACCATAAGTGTCCAATAAATGCGGAGAAAGGCGTTAAAAGGGTTTAAAGGGGGTGTAATTTTTTTCAGTACTCCGCATTTCGCACAAAAAGAGAAGAAGCGCATTCCGCGTTTTGTTCCGTAAAGGGGTATTTTTTTTAAAGTCACGGACACACATGGTAACCAGTTCGTACGTGAGTCCCCCCCCCCCCCCCCCCCACCGCGGGTTTCATGTACTATGGAAATATAAAAATGAACTTTTCTGAAAACGGGAAGAAAATATTAATTCTTTAATTTCTATTTAGCAGGGGTGAAAGGTTTTTCCTGAAATGACTATGAATGACTTGGCAATAGTACTGTTTCCTGATATCATGGTTCATTGTCAAATTCTTGCTGCTTTTATTGTACAGGAAACTCTCTTTTCGAATGCATTAGAATCAGTACCACGCTCCGCTTAACCTGACGAATAGAAAACTGGTAAAAAGATGGGAGCAAAGTCTAGAGTCCGTCTGATTTTTTTCCACTCTTACTAAAATATTGGGAATGTCAGAAGGCTGTTGAGTGGAATAATATCGTTCGATTACTTGTCGAGGGCACTGACCCCAAAACAAGCCTTTCTATTTATTTATTCAATACCAAAATGCCGATGTATTGCTTTCGATAAAAAAGAGAAAAAAAAAACAGAATTACCAATCACAATGTCTTACTTATTAAATTGATAAAATGACTTTTGCCACTGCCCCATGGAGCGAATACTCCGATTGTGCTTGGTGTTTCAAAGGTCTTTTCTGTGATCATCACCGTTGCTATTTTCTCCGCATATTTCTGTACAGACAGAACTGCAAAAGTTATTTAAATTCTCAATATAATTATTAATTATGATTACAGACAATGGTATATGTGAACCGAAAGTATTAACAATGACAAAAACTGGCTTTCTGATAAAATGTGCCATAAGTATTTAGAGTCAGCAACAATGTTAAAATGCGACTTGCTTAGTACCTCGCGGTCAAGCCAATCGGAAACTCGGGTAGTTTCGGTTTTGATTCGAAAGCCCCCGGGAATTCCTTTCACACGGCTCCCAACTTCTGCCCCTGTGAAACAAAAAACACACATTTTATAGCACATATATAGACGAGAATATATTTATATATATATATATGATTTGGATATATATATATATATATATATATATATATATATATATATATATATATATATATATATATATATATATATATATATGAGTCTGAATATATATCACCTTAATGAACTAGAGCGGCCCGAGACCGGTATATCCCCCAACTGACTTTAGTAAAAATCCACAGGATGAGTTCTTAAAGTGATAACAACGTTTTGAAACAGGTTATTATTTATGAAATGGGTTAATTGTCAAGGTGCGTCCACATTGCGCGTCTGCATCCAAATAAACAAAGTATTTTTCAGTAAATTTATGGTCTGTTGCTTGTGCAAGAAATCAAAACCGTAGCTCATGCAGTTGCTGAGAATGGAGAAGATGTTCAGAACCCGAAGTTCAGGAAAAAATTTTCAACACTTTGGCGCAGATCCAACAAAATACTTTTCAGCTATTTATTTACTTATTTTTATTATTTCAAAATCATTTTGACGATGCACATGAAAAAAGGGAAAAGAATTATTTAATCATTAAATTAAATTAAATTAAATTTATTGACTGACACAAGTGAAAAGATAAAATGGCGTCAAAAATTCAAATGTGATATCAGTGTTTTTAACAACATTCTTGATCTAAATACATAATTCAATACGTTTACTATTTCACAAATTTATTTTAGGATTTAACTGTTCATTTACTTAAATGAAAAATAAATCATATCAAACTGGGAGATTCCAAATCAAAATGCAGTCAAACTCACTGATTTTTCTGGAATAAAAAAAAATCTTACTTTGTCTTTCATTTCTTCCTTGTATTTCCTCTTGCTGCAATCAGAGGTCAAATGCAATAGTTGAGGATCAGTTGAAACTCGTCTTTTTTATCAAACTGAACCTCGTCTTTTTTTATAAAACTGCATGCAGATAAGCCCAAATAAATGTCGCTGGGGCGCAGGCAAGCAAATCAGCATCTTTTCTACATCTCTACTTTTACTCTTCTAATTATTGGCTATTTCATACAATTATGTGTTTGTTTTATTCATTGAATTACCAAGCAGAAGAGATTCGGAACTCAATATATTTTTTTTAGTTTTCATGCCTGACTTTTTTATTTCAATTCTTTGTGTTTCAATAAAATGTAAACGATCTTGGTCAACAATTATTTTCAGTTCACGTTCGACCACACACCACGCCGGGTTTTTTTTGTGAAAGAACCCCCCCCCCCCCCCCCTCATCCAACTTCACGCCGCCCAAAATTATAGCAACAATGTCCTGATGGATATAACTTACTAATCTTTTCAGGTCTCACCTTTTTCGTTTTTTCTTCGATGATGCTGTTTTATTATATTGCTTCTTCTGAGTAAATTCTTGAAATCTTCACTTTTCACACGGTTTAAATCTTGACCCGTAATTCCCCCGCAGCCAGAAATCGAATTATATTTATCAAGCTTGATTAGGTCCTGCTTCCCTGGATTCAGCCAGACCGGAAAAAATGCAGCGTCTTTTTTAACACTTTGAAAAGCCTCCTCGTAAATAGTGCCCCAATCGTTATTCGACACGACGAAGAATTTCGCAGCCACAGAGTTCAGTGTTTTTACATCGTTTCTGTTTAAAAAAAAAAACAACAAAAAACAAAACAAAAAACAAAAACAAAAAAAGAAGAGATTGCATTTGATTTTGCATGTACCGGTGTAAGGAAACGTTTTGACCCCCAAAATAAATCGACCCCCCGGTCGATTTGTTTTAAAACAAACAGACCCCCCGGTCGATTTGTTTTAAAACAAACAGACCCCCTCTGAAATGCTTTAACCCTCTCATTTTTTTTTGTTGATTTCTTTATTTCTTTCCATATATGGCCACCTTATTAGTTTCTTTAATTGAAATAAAAACTATATCCACGAATAACAATTTATCTAGCAACTAACATCTACATTTTCAAACACGAAAACACTTCCAACACCACTAACATACAGGCACCAAAAAATCTCTCCAAGCTCAATAATGGCATTTCAAAAGCTCAAAATAATAATTTTCTGCATCAAGAGGTAGAAAATGTTTGAAATAGTGTTTAAAAACCACATGCACCTTTTTTACTTCCATTTTATATTTAAACATTATTATTTGGAGGGGGTAATTTTATTATGGGGGAGGTCTGTTTGTTATGGCGGGTTTTCCCAAAACAAATCAACCGGGGGGTCTGTTTGTTTTAAAAGAAATCGACCGGGGGTCGATTTGTTTGGGGGTCAAAACGTTTCATTACACCGGTATTAACACTCAGAAAAGTCAGGGCCAGAATTCACATGAACTCATTTCAGACATTTTGATTGGCCTGACCCCACATATAAATGAAGCAGCCTAGGCGAGCCGTTTATTGTATTATTTTTACCGCGATAAATATACAAAAAGAATGCCTTGAATTTACTAGTGCCCACAATTTTAATGATTAAACAGTGTCTGAAAAAATTAGGTGGGTTAAAAAAAAAAGCAACACATCTTACCAGAACACTCAGGCGGATAAAGGATTGGTATCTTACTGCCGAATGAGACCGGTGTATTAGTATATCTTGAACCCTGCAAGCTCCCCCCCCCCCCCGGGGACGACAGGGTAGGCTATCTTCCCTTCCCAACGCCCCCTACCTGGTATTTTTTGCCCCCTCCCCCACCCCCCCCCCCCCCCCGCTGCCTATTGGTATCACTGTCTAAAATGAAGATTAGGTTGAACATACGAGAAAGCGCTTCTTGGATAATGTGGATGTTATTTAGGAAAATCTTAGCGATCAGGAGTATCCAACCTGGGCTCTCTAAAATGCTAAAAAGGATATTAAGAGAAAAATATAGAACTTTATGATCAAGGATGCCTTTTTTTTGATATTTTGTTTGAATTATGTTGAACTGAGTCAATAAAGTAGTTCAAGTTAGTTTTATAAGGTTTAATTGAGAACATTTATTCTCATGAACAAATATTATCAAATATATTTACACGCAAAAAAGTTCGGGGGGGGGGGGAGGCTACATATACTGGAGGGGGAAGATAACCTAGTGTAGCTTCCCCCGGGGGGAGGTGTACAGGGAGGGTAAGATAGCCTGTTACACCGGCAGACGGGTAAAAAAATGACGCGTGACTTCTTACTAGTACTACCGGTAGTATAAATTGGATAACAAATGCTTACTCAGACGGGTAAAGACTGCCATTTAACCCTAAGCCAGTCAGTTGTTCACAGAGTGCCTCTGCCACCGCCTTGTCTGCGGGGGGTAAACTACGGCAAAGTCGATAACTTCGTCCATAACTGTTCTCTGTGCCGATAATTCCCGGCTCTTCAAAGAAAAATGTATAAAGTTTGTTGGGTGGATTAACCCAGCAAACGTTGTAGCGTCCCTGACACATTTATTTCAAACTCTGACGCCATTCGATTCAATGATGAACGCTTGCGTATTTATTCACAGAGCGGCCATAATTTCAGCAGTCCGAGTCATCTATTTTTAGAATCAGGTGTGACATCTTATGAATCTATTCTATGTAAGGCCGATTCTTGTATTCTTGTGGGGCATGATTCAGCTCACGCTCCATTAACGACATTACCGATATATATATATATATATACATATATATATATATATATATATATATATATATATATATATATATATATATATATATATATATATATATATATATATATATATATATATATATTTGTCATACTACTTCGGAAAAGCACACGGCAATTTTTTATGTGTAAATAACAATTTAACCGTTGTTATATAACAGCTGACCTCTGAAAGGATCGAGTCGCCGAACCGCCGTAGAGGTTGGCTGTCGAGCAGCAACGCAATTTACCCAGAAATCTTACTCCTTCGCGTTGTTGTCCAATAGCCAACCTCTTCGTCAGTTCGCTTTATTATAACATCTTTTTTAACCGACAATCCCACTGCGGATCCCGCAGAAATTGTACTAATAAAAGAGAGGAATTACTGTTTGAAACATCTGTCCGTTGTGTGCTTGTGGATAACAGATAGACCCTCTCAGAGGTCATCTATTTTATAAGAACGAGTCCGGTGTTGCCACAATGTCACGTGCTCCAAGGTTCTTAAACTGAAGTGAAATTGGGTACAAAAAAGTATGATGGGACCCGGTTACATTTTCCAAGAGAACGGTAGTTCGAGAAAAAATTCTGCTGGTGGATAACAACACTGTCCAAAAGAACACGAAATATCTAATCTGTCGTGTTTACTTGAACTTAAGAATTTCTGACGTTTAAATGACTTTAGCATGTTTATTTGGTCTATTGCCGCCCAGTTGTGAATGAATTTAAATAGCGATACACCAATTTGCATTGTTCACAGTCACTAACTAAATGAATATATTTTGCTTGACTGTATGTTCTCTTTATGTTGTAATTCAGCATTATGTTGTAATTCAGGTTAATCACGCGAAGAGTTCTACGAACGCTTACAGCTGTTCAAAATGGCAATCAAATCAAAATCATTTAATAATGTAATATTTATAATTTAATAATAGTTACAAGATAATTAGAACGTTTTTTCCACGTTGATGTTAGCATTGTTGCCAAGGCCTCGGGAGAGCGGCCTCTCAGCAACACTGGGATCTCCTTGTACACAGCGAAATCCAAAATGACATCATCATCGCTCAATGGAGGAAGGTGCCACAATACAAACTAAACATTGGACCAAACGTAACACCCCGGGACCGAGCAAAAGTGCTTTTTCACCCTTTTTAACGTGAAATGGGATGATCCTCTGGTGAGGGTTGTTCGATTGTTGTTCGGTTGTTGCATGTAAATTTTCCCCTGGGGGATTGGAGGATGGGAGATGCACTTAGTACGATATATATTGGCATGCTTACCCAAAACAAAAGCAGATGAAGGCCAGACGCGCTCGGCGCGAGCTGCAAAATTTCGTCAAAGGGGGAGGGGGAGCTAATGCTTATAAAGGACTCCCATCAATGGGAAGAAGCGGGTTTTTTGGAAAAACGCGCCGCGTCCAACAAAAACAGGGACCAAACAACTGCATGGTCACACTTCCTAATTGAAGCGTCTAGTTTTCGTTCTATGATAACAATGGCTTGTATTATACTGCGTCCGTACTCATGAATATGAATTTGGTGAAAATGGGATTTATATTATTAAACTTGACACTCCTCATTTCTGGGATGAAATTTACAAGCGGCGTCTGCGTTTGGTTACAAAAAGGGTATTGTTCAAGCTTGCCACTCCAAGTTGGGGTGCAGAGGTGACGCCCCTTTTCAACGAAATTGGTACGCCGCGCGGACCTCTTCTGGCCTCGGAATTACCCCTGTTTTTCGATACGTATGGCAACGGGGTACGGAAAAAATGGCAACGGAAAAAATGACAACGGAAATAATGGCAACGGAAAATAATGCAAGTGGAAATAATGGCAACGGAAAAAATGGCAAAGTGAAAAAATGAAAAAATGGCAAATTTTGCAGGTTTCACTGAAGTTTAGTCGAAACAAAGAAATCGCCTACCTTGACTACTCAGGATCAAAGAAAGTCCAATCGAAACCACTTAATGCCACTTGATGTCAGGGTATGTGGGGTGCAAGCAAAATTGGCAAAACGTAATCCCTGTGTGCAGCACCGTTAATCCTTTGGATGCTCGGGTGCCAACGTAACAATACATCTATAGGGGGTTTATCAGGCAAAACTTATTCGCTGTGTGTACAATGCGGTTAATCTTTCGGATGCTCGGGTGTCAACGTAACAAAACGGTATCCGCCCAAAATGACTCCGCCCAAAATGACTCCGCCCAAAATGCCTCCAAAAACTGCAAGGGGGGACAAAATGACTCCGCCCAAAATACCTCGAAATCTTATTTTTTCAAAGTGAAGGGAAGAATGAAAAAGATCCACTGCTCTGGACTTCAACTCGGATCTTGCCTTCACGGCATCTACCTCTTCTTGACACGAATCATGATTATGACCATTTCCAAGACGAGGATCGTTCATTTCGGATGACGTTGACAATGTGCCTTTGCAATGATTTGTACGCCGGCAACATCGCCATGAAATCCTACCAGTCTTCAACTCTCTGTTTTTGACATAAAGGAAGCCATTGTGTGAAACTTTCAGTCCACCTTTATTGCTTTCGAACACTTCCATTGCAATATTACCAATGGACATTTGATAACTGCTATGTATCCCACCCCCCATATATATGCATCCTGACCAGAGTCGGGGTAACGTGCGTCTACTCAAGGCACAGATTCTGGCAGATTTATGAAAACAAAAAAAAAGCGCCTCTATGTCGCCAGCGTTTTTTTTTTTTTATTTCAAGCCGGCATTACACTGCTGCGGGATTAAGTGTGTCTACTCAAAACAGTTTCTGGCAGCTTTGTGGAAACAAAACCACGCTTATCAAAGTCCTCCGGAGTGGGATTAACATGCGTTTCAGGCCGGCAGTGCACTGCAGGGGGATTAAGTGCGTCTACTCAAAACACCGTTACTGGCAGCTTTGCGGAAACGAAGCCACACCTCTCACACTCCCCGTGATCAGGATTAAGCCCGTCTACTCAAAACACATTTTCTGGCACTTTGCCAGAAATAGTTAAAAAAAATTCGAAATAATATTTCGGGGCATTTTGGGCGGAGTCATTTTGTCCCCCCTTGCAGTTTTTGGAGGCATTTTGGACGGAGTCATTTTGGGCGGAGTCATTTTGTCCCGGATTCTAACAAAACATTTATTTGGGCTGCATCAGGCAAAACTTAAACCCTGTGCATACAGTATTGCTAATCCTATGGATGTTCGGGTGCCATCACAACAATGCATTTATTAGGGGCGTTGTCTAGAATGAACAACATGCTCGTGATATTACGCTTAAGAATAAATTTGACAATTGTGATAAAATTTTCATTTTGTTATTTTGCCATTTTTTCCGTTTTTTCAATGTGCCATATTTTCCGTTGCCATTATTTCCACTTGCCATATTTTCCGTTGCCATTATTTCCGTTGCCATTTTTTCCGTTGCCATTTTTTCCTACACCCATGGCAACACATGATACTAAGTGCCCCCCCCCCCCCCGCCTCCGAGTTTGTTGTCTTAAAAAGTCAGAAGCCGAGGAGGGCGGTGTATTTTACCGGAAGTGTTTCAAAAGGCTTTTACTCTCCCTTCCTCTCTGACTTACTCCCTTCGTCTCTCTCTCTCTCTCTCTCTCTCTCTCTCTCTCTCTCTCTCTCTCTCTCTCTCTCAATCTCTCTCCCTTTCGTTCCTCTTCCTCTCTCACTCACTCCCTTCGTCTCTCTCTCTCTCTCTCTCTTTCTTTCTTTCTCTCTCTCTCTCTCTCTCCCCATCCCTTTCTGGTCAATATACTATGGCATAAAAACTACAATGCTGGTTGTTTGGTTAATGCTACTTTGATAACACACAGCAGATGGACTGCATTGGGTGGGTGGGTGGGTGGGGGGAGGGGGAGCACAGCACTATCACAAGCGGGGTCCACCTCATTTTCTCACAGGTCATTTGCTCACCGGTCATTTGCTCACAGGTCGTTTGCTCGGGTGTAGGACAAAATACCACCGGACATAATACCACCAGACAAAATACCACCGGACAAAATACCACCGGACATAATACCACCAAGGAAATGAAAACTAGGACAAAATACCACCACAATCTTTTATTGCTTTCTCTGATCACCGGAGCTATTCCTCACTGAATGTAACTAAAACAGACGTAAAATTACATTCACTGAGGACATTCTACTTTACTGTGACTGTTCTTAAATTCTCTACAATTCATATGCCCATTATGACAGAGCTTTTGCCCGCCCTTTTGGGAGGTAATTATTTACACTTTTTGTAGATCCTAGTTAATTTATTGTCGTGGTTTATTGCTGTTGATATTGGTTTAAATTCTGCTCATTTTAGTGCCCTATTATATGCGAAAAATCTCGTGCTATGGTAATCCCTTATCAATAATGACATAACGGAGTATATACTCTTATTCTCTGCGACCTACTGCATTTGATTTTTACAATACCTAAGCCGTCTCCGTCATGCATATCATGTTTTCCGCGATGACTGGACGCCACCCTGTCTGGGTTGTTACGCTGCATGTTGAGTCACATGAGTATGTATTTCTTATAACCCCTAAGCCGTCTCCTTTTCGCGTCTTATTTGAGCTTCTTGCATGACTGGATGCCACCGAGTCTGCGTTGTGACGTTGTATAATAAAAAGATATCTTTGGTGGTATTTTGTCCTAGTTTTCATTTCCTTGGTGGTATTATGTCCGGTGGTATTTTGTCCGGTGGTATTATGTCCGGTGGTATTATGTCCGGTGGTATTTTGTCCGGTTCCCCGTTTGCTCACCAAATAGTGGAAAAATGTACCGTTTGCTCACCAACGTAAAATTCTTATACATTTCAATTTTTCTCAGATGTTTTAAATATCCGCTTCCTGGTGTTAGACTGTTAGATACAGTTCATAGATGAGTTGTAATCAAAGTTTATCAATATCCTCCTACTCTGCTTTTGGGGTGCGGGGTGGCGCGGATATTTTGTTTGTGACATGAAATTACATAACTTTTTAATACTTTTAGATCAAAGAGCATACGCAGCAGTGGGGTGCGGGGTGGCCCGGATATTTTGTTGTTCTTATCTTTTCTTATCTTTTAAGTCAGAAATCTTTGCTCATCCGTATTTCAAAATGTATTATAAAAGCAGCAAACAATGCATCCCTATGAATGGGATCATATGCATAGTTAGATTTTGTTTTCAAGTTGTGTTCTAGTATGTCGATAAAGTTGATTAATAAATAATGGATCATTTGAATAAAATGTGTTAGGTGAGCAAACGACCATTTTTTTAATTTTCCTGGTGAGCAAAACGACCTGTGAGCAACTGGTCGGTGAGCAAATGACCTGTGAGCAAACTGTCAGGTGAGCAAATGACCTACACCCATCACAAGCACAACATGCTACAGAATGACTGTGTTTGCATTTGGGCGTTGCACATCTACATTATTTTATGATTCAAATAACTCTAATTTAGTAATGCGTTCAAATATCTTTGGACAAGACTCAATTCTGTTGAAAATTAAAATAATAAAAACCAAATTTTTTATGGTGTTAACTTAAAATCCCTTCAGTATTACTTGCAATGTCAAGAAATGTTATGGGCAAACACCCAGAGGTATTCCATTTTTTGGGTGTAGGATATTTGACCAACCGAAATTTGACCAACCGAAATTTGACCAACCGAAATTTGACCAACTGCAATTTGACCAACCGCATTTTGACCAACCTCTTAATGAAAAAACGGACATTTGACCAACTTCATAATTTATTGTTTTTCGTACCACTTATCAGTAAAAGATTACCAATCACAAATGTTCCAACAATAGCAACATTTAAACAGTTATAACACCGGGATGGCAGTAATCTCATATGCTCTCAAAACTTCACATAAAACACCTACCTGAGATGACACTAAAGCTTCCACCAGGTCTGGGTTTGTTTGTATAACGCCTTGTATAACGCCGGATTACGGAGATTAACGGGGTACGTGGAACTCAACCTTATGACGCTCAATGACAGAGAGGGGATTAGCACAACATCTCTTTGATGCGAATGAGCACTTCTTTGAAATTACTTTTTCTTACGAAACCGCGAACTCCTAGATTTATAAGGTTATATATGTCTAAAACTGAAAGTTGGTCAAATGTCAGTTTTTCCATTAAGCGGTTGGTCAAATTGCTGTTGGTCAAATTTCTGTTGGTCAAATTGCGGTTGGTCAAATTGTGGTTGGTCAAATTGTATGTACCCCCATTTTTTCCACCAGGTTTGACAAATCCATGAAATAGATTCATGATAATTTTACTCTGCACGTCGAATCATCCCTCCAGCCGGCGGTGTGGGTGCAAGGGGTGTAGGACAAAATACCACCGGACATAATACCACCGGACAAAATACCACCGGACATAATACCACCGGACATAATACCACCAAAGAAATGAAAACTAGGACAAAATACCACCACAATCTTTTATTGCTTTCTCTGATCACCGGAGCTATTCATAACTGAATGTAACTAAAACAAACGTAAAATTACATTCACTGAGGACATTCTACTTTACTGTAAGTGTTCTTAAAGTCTCTACAATTCGTATGCCCATTATGGCAAAGCTTTTGTCCGCCCTTTTGGGAGGTAATTATTTCCATTTTTTGTAGATCCTAGTTAGTTTGTCGTGATTTATTGCTGTTGATATTGGTTTAAATTCTGCTCATTTTAGTGCCCTATTTATATGCGAAAAATCTCGCGCTGTGGTAATCCCTTATCAATAATGACATAGCGGAGTATATGTTCAGGGCCGTTTCAGGACCGGGGCCGTTTTGAAACGGCGCCGGTGCCATTTTGGGACCATATTCCAGGATTCAGAGGTCCCAAAACGGCGTTGCCGTTTTGAGACCGTCTGCGATTCGGCACCATCGCCGTTTTAGGACCATTGTTACAAACACCGCACCGGTGTCGTTTTAGGACCAGGTGTAAATTATTTCATTTAAAAAGTTATTGCAATTGCTGTTAAGATGCGGTAAAATGGATAAATTTAAAGAAAAATGTGGCGAAAAAAATTAAAGAACTTGAAAACTCAAAAACCTCCAAAGTTATCAGTCGTGAGAAATATGACAGCGCCTCCTACTTAATCCCTTAATGCTCCCCTAATCTACTGACAGTTTCTACTCTGGACCTGCAGAATCTGCTGCTTTCTGCAAATCAGTCTTAATCCCCTAATCTCCCAAGTTACTGTCCATTTTCGGAGTACGATGCGCAGTCTGCCCTCACTAATCATAATCCCAAGGCTCAGGCGTACACAGTGTTAATCCCCTTATCCCAAAAGTAATTGACAATTGCGACTCGATTTAAAATATAAACATTGATATCAAAACTTAAACAAATGAAAAAAAGTTATCGAAAATAGTGTGACAGCGCAATCTGAATAAACGTTAAAAAAAAGTAAAATGTCCCTTTTTTTGCTTCTTAAAATTGAACAGTAGTTTTAAAATGGCACATGCGCCGTCTCAAAACGGCGCATGTGCCATTTAATGACTCAGACGGTCCCAAAACGGCCCCTCGCCGACTCAAAACGGCCACGCCATTTTGGGACCAGCATCGGTCCCAAAACGGCGCTAGTGCCGTTTTTAAACGGCCCCGGTGCCGTCTTAAAACGGCGCCGGTCCCAAAACGGCGCGTAACATATATATCCCTATTCTCTGCGACCTACTGCATTTGATTTTTATAATACCTAAGCCGTCTCCGTCATGCATCTCATGTTGAGTCTTTTCCGCGATGATTGGACGCCACCCTGTCTGGGTTGTTACGCTGCATGTTGAGCCACATGAATATGTATCTCTTATAATCCCTAAGCCGTCTCATTTTCGCATCTTATTTGAGCTTCTTGCATGACTGGACGCCATCGAGTCTGCGTTGTTACGTTGTATAATAAAAAGATATCTTTGGTGGTATTTTGTCCTAGTTTTCATTTCCTTGGTGGTATTATGTCCGGTGGTATTTTGTCCGGTGGTATTATGTCCGGTGGTATTATGTCCGGTGGTATTTTGTCCGGTTCCCGGGTGCAAGGATGGAGGGGGAGGGGGGCTACCAAGCATAACCAAAGAGGTAGTGTGTTTCTCAAGTGGATTGGATATTTGATGAAAAGGGAGGGTTATTTTATTTCACATTAACATTTTACGTTTCAGTGTTCCTGGTTGGTTAAAATGGGTGTATGTTAAGATATCCAGTTCACGTTTAAGGGACACTTTTAAGAATTCGCGCAGGTCAAGTGATATACAAATAAGTCCCCTCTCCTCCTCACGAGTAGCATGCGCTCAGTCTCAGGTATTCGTACCCCCGGGGTGGGGGCATTGGTATCTTGGTGTTATGGTGTGTTGAAAAAAAAATGACGAGAAAAGGTACGTTTGGCAATAAGAAGCGGTCTGCACTGAGTGCCAATTTCGTTAAAAGAAGGAGGGGGTAATTTTCATCCAGTACTCGGCTTTTCCCACAAAAATGGGAGTTCTTTCCGAACTGCACTCAGCGTCTAACAAAACGATTTACCCAAAATTATGCACACGTATCTCTCAATGGAAGTATCCATCTATTTTTTTTTATCCTATGGCTGCGGCTGCGCCTGCACTCAAATATATAATATGGCTAACGGGGAGTGTCGTGGACCGGCAATTTTAGGATTTTTCTTCGTGGCGTAATTTATTATTTGATTATTAAAGCAACTAAAACTCATATCTACAAATTATTAATACTGACCTGTTTTAGCGAATCTTAAATGCAGCGCCAATGACAATATCCACAAATGCATCAACATTTGTCGCGAGCGAACTTAACACTTATATTCCAATAAACAAATTTCTTCTACGTCATCAGTTCCAGCATCTCTTCTTTTCGTTTCCTTCCTTTTTTTCTCCCTTTTCCCTCACTAAATCTGTCTTTCATTACCCCCAACCAAAGCCTCAAAGTTGGCATTTAATTAAATACACAAACTTCGTAATTAACACTCCTGGTCCCTTTCTGAACAAATATCTTTCAAGACAACACGTAATTATCCCTTAAAGAAAAAAAAGTGGGGAGCCGGGATTAGTATTATGATTAGAGACAATTGCCACTTTAAACATCTCCCCAGTCTGAGTCACCGCTAACAAGGCTCACCTTTTATTATAATACATACATTAAGAGCACAAGGACTGCCTAGAATAACGTAAAAACAAGACTTTTAGTATTTTGATAGCAACGAGTTATTACATTTTCCTAAATCTTATAAGTAAAAAAAAAAAAAACGATAAAAAATACGGGAGCTGAAATACGGAGTTCGTCAGGTTCTATGAATAAATGTATGGTACCGGAAGTTACAGAATATTATAAAGCCAAGAAAAATAACTCAGTTTCAAAATATTTACATAAGGTTTTGTGGCATTGTTCTGACATCGTCTGAACTTGGAGAAAAGCCGGAAAAAGCGTCAACTCTGCAGTACCGACTTCGCTATATCAACATAATCTTTTACAACAGAACAGAAAATGGGGCGGCAAACGGCATACTGGAATGGACGTATTACACAAGCAAATCAATGCAAGTGACGACCACTAGAGACTCGGTGAACAGCCATTTTGCGCCACCCCTTCATACTTGTGTTTTCGTGACCTAAGTGTGGTTTTAAACAGCAATATAAGCGATTATTTATGTTGACTCGTCCCGAAAAATGACCCTCTCTCTCTCTCTCTCTCTCTCTCTCTCTCTCTCTCTCTCTCTCTCTCTCTCTCTCTCTCTCTCTCTCTCTGACTCTTTCTTTTTATCGCCCCCCTCACTCTCTTTCTCCCTCAAACTCAGTCTCCTCTCTTCTCTGTCTAGGTGTATGCGTGCATCTCTGTTTGTATGTCTGTTTGCCTATCTCCTCTCTCTATCTCTCCCTACCCCCTCGTTTTTTCCTCTCTCCCTCCCTTACTCTCCCTCGCTCTTTCTATCTCTCTATCGCTCTCTCTACCTCCCTCTCTCTCTCCCTGCTCCCTCTCGTACTCTCTCTCTCTCTCTCTCTCTCTCTCTCTCTCTCTCTCTCTCTCTCTCTCTCTCTTTCTCAGTCTCTTTCTTTTTTATCACCACTCGTCTCTTTCTCTCTCTCACTCAGTCTCGTCTCTTCTCTGTCTGTGTATGCATGCATCTCTGTCTTCCTTCTCTGCATCTACTCTGTCTGGCTCTCCCTCAATACCGGTATCCAGACAGAAGGGCCTTGGATAAAAGAGTCTTGGACATTAGGGCCTTTCCCAAAAAGGCCTTTCCCAAAACGGCCCTAAATGAGAAGTTGGAGAATAGGGCCTTGAGAATTTTTTTAAGATTTTGATTTTTATTTATTTAATGAAATATGTAATAACATAACAAGTAAAAAAAAAAAACAAACTTTATTGTGTTTTTAAAGATAGCTGCCTTGATGTTTTGTTTCAATTACTCCCCATCCCTCCCTTGAGATTTCCGAAGCACTGTGGCACAGGTTCATCCCGGTAAACGGTCATCTGCCCCCCCGGTCAACTGCCCCCCGAGTCAACTGCCCCCCCTTTTTTGCAACCCGGTCGACTGCCCCCCCCCCTTGCATTTTGATGGGGTCGTCATCTGCCCCCCCCCTCCTTTTTTTAATGGAAAAAAATTCTTCAAAAATTAGGCAACTGTGATGTTCCCGTCTACTTCGTCTCTGAACGATTGATCTTCATTGATCTATTCACCAATATTGATCGTAGGAGAGACTGATCAGTAAACTAATTGCAATTCTAATTGCAATTAGTTTCCTTTTGGTGAATTGCAATTTTCGAGGTGCAATACATTCAATAAAATGAATATAAATTTATTTATTGTGTCTATGTAAGCCAAGAACCCAAGAAAAATAGTAAATGGAGGGGGCAAGAGACCACCCCTCCACTTTGAGGGAGGGGGGGGCAGTCGACCGGGTTGCAAAAAAGGGGGGGCAGATGACAGGGGGGGGCAGCTGACCGGGGGGGCAGATGACCGGGATTCGTTGATCCCTGTTTGTACAATCACGATAAACGGTCATCTGCCCCCCGGTCAACTACCCCCCCCCCTTTTTGCAACCCGGTCGACTCCCCCCCCCCCCCCACCTGCAATTTGACGAGATCGTCATCGGCCCCTCTCCTTTTTTTAGTGAAAAAAAATTCTTTAAAAAATTAGGCAATTGTGATGTCCCCGTCTACTTCTTTCTGAAACAATTGATTCTTCATTGATCTATTCACCAATATTGATCTTAGGAGGGACTGATCCGTACACTAATTGCTATTCTAATTGCAATTAGTTGCCTATTGGTGAATTGCAATTTACCGAGGTGCAATACAGTCAATAAAATAAATATAATTTATTTATTGTGTCTTTGTAAGCCCAGAACCCAAAAATAAATAATATATGGAGGGGCAAGCGACCACCCCTCCACTTTGAAGGGGGGGCAGTCGACCGGGTTGCAAAAAAGGGGGGGGGGGCAGATGACAGGGGGCAGTTGACCGGGGGGACAGATGACCAGGATTCAGCAATCACTGCCTTGATGTTTTATTCATTGTAAAGACATCCCAGATTTCGGAGTCATTGTGCCACAAAAGATAATCTCTGTCCTTTGTTTTGTTCTCTGTGCTGTTTAAACACACGCGCTAAGCCGGATGATGTTGGCGTGTCAGTGTCCTGCCGACATGTGAGTTCTGAAGTTGAGGTCTTTATTTGAACTGTTACCAATAGCAATGGATATAAGACAAAGTAATAAAGAACAGCGAAAAATTTGTCTCGATGACTCAGGCAATAAAATCAATAAACTTTGTTTTTAAAGTTGTTATTTTGTTACACAAAAAATAAAAATATTTTGAGAACCATATCCAAAAAAAAATTCTTAAGGCCCTTTTGTCCAACTTTCATTGAGGGCCGTTTTGGAAAGGCCGTTTTGGAAAAGGCCGTTTTGGGAAAGGCCTTTATGTCTAAGGCCCTTTTGTCCAGGGCCCTTCTGTCCCGGAATCCTCAATACCCCTTCTCTCTCTCCCCGGGCCCCTCTCTCTCTCTCTCTCTCTCTCTCTCTCTCTATCTCTCTCTCTCTCTCTCTCTCTCTCTCTCTCTCTCTCTCTCTCTCTCTCTCTCTCTCACTCTGTCTCTCCCTCTCCCTCTCTCTTACTCTCCTCCCCCTCTCTCTCTCTCTCCCGCCCCTCTCCTCGCTCTCTCTTTCTGTCTGTCTCTCCCCCTCTATCCCTTACTCCCTCCCTCTCTCTCTCTCTCTCTCTCTCTCTCTCTCTCTCTCTCTTTCTCTCTCTCTCTCTCTCTCTCTCTCTCTCTCTCTCTCACAGAGGAAAGGCTAGTTTTTAGGCCAGACAAAGTCGGCACAGAAAGCAAATTTCGTTAAAATAAGCGGGGAGGGGTAGGTTTTTTAACTTAGCTAGAATTTCATACAGGAGGAAAGCGGGGGTATTTCGGAATTTCGCTCTGTGTTCAGTTGAAAATGGGGTGTTTTTTTAACTTACCTCTCCCCGTTTAGGGTTTGTTTTAGAAAGTCATGAACACGCATGGTAACCATGCAATTGGTATATGAGTGTCACCCCCTCCCCACCCCCCACCCCCCTGTGCACAGCACTCGGCACACGCAAAAGCGCATCAGTCATATGGATTTGGGTATTCGTCCTGCTCATTGGACTGTGTTTCTTCCGTTTACGCCAGCAATCATCAACGGTACATGTGCCCTGTACTCAGAAAGTACCTACAAGCTTTCAGCACTTTAGTACATTTGAAAAGCTTGCAGTTGAATCTTGTGAATATCAGCTATAGAGTGTAATAATCAGGAAGAAACTTACCCAGAAATATTGTTTGTTGTGACTATGTCGTATCCTTGCTATGCGCTTTTCTAAAATTTCCTATCGAAAAAGCAGAGTACATGTAAATCTAGGAGTGGTTTTAGGGGAAATGAACTTCTCTTCCAAATCGCCTACACATCACACTGGTGCTTTACCAGCACAGCACAGGCGATGTGAATGTGCAGTTGTATTGCTCGAGCCATTCTTTTATTAGCAGGCCGGGGTGCTGAGTCACTTGGTACATAGTGTTAACCATGCTTGTCAAAAAAAAAAAAAAAAACACACACACACACACACACACACACATAAAGAGAGAAAGAGGGTAATTTTGTGGTCAGACGGGGTCCGTGCGGAGTGTCAATTTTGTTAAAAAGGGGGGGGGGTATTCACTACGCCGCGTTACCCCCAAAAGGGGTTCATTTAGCACTGTACGCCGCATTTGGTTACGAAGGGGTCAGTTTTACTGTCCAGAAACTTTGAATTCGCTAAGCTCCGTTTAAGATGAGACTTAACTCCGGAGCAGGGGAGCCTGTCATTCTGAACTGCGCGGAAAAAAAATTGTGAATTACGCTCACACGTAATAGCCCGTCGACGAAGTCACAGGTGGAGAGGTATTGAGATAAGTCTAAATAAATAAATAAGTCTAAGTTCAGTGTTAAACTAGAACCGTATTTCGCAGTAAGGGTTGTCGTCTGCTCGGGTCCTCGGTACTGAGGTCTCGAAGTGGCACTGAGGACCCGGTGGCACTGAGGTCCCGACAAACTTTTCATATGAACTCCCCCTATATATATATATATATATATATATATATATATATATATATATATATATATATATATATATATATATATATATATATATATATATATATATATATATATATATATATATATATATATATATATATAGCCTCCACCCCCCCCCACCCCACCCCTCCAACAAAGACCAATTGCGTTTTTTTTTTTTTTTTTTTTTTTTTGGCCTTTCCCATCGGCTTTGCAATTATTAAGCCTTGAGCGGCTTCATCAAAGCAGCACTATGGGCAGCATTGACGTTTTCACACGGCATGTTTTTGTTCAATCTTTTTATGCATTCTACATTTTGGTGTGCCATTTTAGCCAATTTAGCCTAAATTGGCTAAATTGGGTGCATTTTTTAATTGTTTTCCACAAAATATATACAAATACATATGTCTATTCATAAAATTAAAAAAAAGCGAAGTTTCCCTTTTTGGCATCGGAGGGGGGGGGGAGAGAGAGCGGGGAGGAGGGGGGAGGCTAAAATGCAATTTATCTTTTTGGCGTGAGAGGGAGGGCATATATATATATGGGAGCGGGGGACATAAAAAAATTTTCGATTGTTAATTCCCACTTGCAAACTTCGTTTGCAAATGGGTATAAGTTTGTAGTTTTTCTCGAAATTTCTGTCCTTTTCTTCCTTTTTTCTTCTCTTTTTTCCGTCACGGAGGTTTCCAGAAAACTCCTCCTAGGGTATTTGACGTAGGACGATGAAATTTGGCACAATGATAGAGGGTAACGAGATGTCGTCAAATCCGCAAATTTTTTGACCTTGACCTTGAAGTTCAAGGTCAAATTGAAGTCAAAGTTTTTCTGACCTCAAGGTGGTTTCCAGAAAACTCCTCCTACAGGGTTTCTCGTAAAAAGACGGCATTTGGCAGAGACATAGAGGGTAATGATTCATCGTCAAATCCGTAAAAATTGTTGACCTTGAACCTCAGAGGTCAAGGTCAAATTGAGGTCAAAATATTTTTGGAAACACCTATTAATCACGAAAAGTAGCCATAAAGGTGCTCAAATCCCAGTGTGAATGCATAAAACGTACTCAGTAAAGGGTAAACTTTCATCACTAACCTTGACCTTGAGGTCGAAACACTGAACCTTGAGGGTCAAGGTCAAAGGTCACGTGACTTCACGCGTCCTTAACGACAGGCCGACTCATCTTGGAAACGGTTAGAGATAGAGCGATTTTGAGCTCATTTTCGACCCTTTGGGCCTAAACAATGTTACATAAGAGGTACCTCGGTGACCTTGACCTTCTGGGTCACGGTCAAGGTCAAAAACCGGAAGTTGACTATTATTTAGAAAAGGGTTAGAGATAGAGCGATTTTGAGCTCAATTTCGACCCTTTGGGCCAAAAAGACGTTAGATCATGGTCCTCCATCATGGTCAAGGTCAAAAACTGTAAGTTGACCAGTATCTCAAAAACGGTTAGAAAACTGAATTTGATTTATTTGTGCCCAAATGAGGTTACATTATATTCACTTCGATAGCCTCGTTCAAGATAATAATCCGGAAGCTGACAATTATGTCGAAACACTGAAAAATGTGTCTTTGACCAAATATGTTGTGTCTCTGCCCTTGCAAGTGGGTACTATTTCGCCACGTGTAACGAAATTCGGTCTAGTTTTCAAAAAGCTTCTTCTCCCACAGTATTGGTAAGATTTTCTTAAAATTTGTAAGAATATTTTTAGGTAGGCCTCTCTTGAAAAATTACTTCATTTGGAGATCCGCCTAATATTGGCTAAGTGGGGGCATTTTCTATTTTAATTTTTGGCGTCGAATTTTCAAAATGCTTCTTCTCCTGGATTGGATTTCTTTCCAATTTTGTTCTTTTGATACTTCTGTGTTGAAAATTTACTTGTTTTGACCAAAAATTGACCAAATGAGGGTCATTCTTTAATTTATTTGTAGCCAATTGTCAAAATTCTTCTTCCACAATTTCGATCGGATGAACTTCCAATTTTGAATAAATGTTCACCAGGCTTTTGTCTCTTGAAAAACCGATCATAAAGAAAATTGGGAAAATTGGGGGGGGGGCATTGTAAATTTTTGGGGTGCTAATTTTGAAAATGCTTCTACTCCCGCGATCGGGACTGACAACAATTGGCCAAATAGGGGCATTTTTAAATTGTTTGGAAGCATATTTAAAAAGGTTTTTTTTCTCACAGTTTGGATCGAATTGTCTTCAAATTTTGCAAAGTTGTTCAGTGGGCGGTATGCTTTTGGAAAGTTATTTTTGGCGATGTACTAGATTGGTCACAACGTCCCTGGACATTCTTGCTTTATTTTCATTTTACATGTTAGATTTGTAATGTTTGAGAGTGAAAATAAACCATTATAACAATAACAAAAATCATACTTTTCGAAAAACTCTTAGTGGTGGCATCGATGACCTGTTGGTGGCCCTGAGGCTCGGTTGGTGGTACTGAGGATTCGGTAGTGGTAATGAGAACCCTGTGGTGGTAGTGAGGACCCGGTGGTGGTATTGAGGACTCGACGGTGGTAGCGAGTACCTGGTGGTGGTCCTGAGGCCCCGGTGGTGGCCCTGAGGACCAGGTGGTGATACTGAGGACCCGATTATTTTAAATTTTAGATTACGTATTTTACGTTTCTTCCAGCTTATAACCACCTAATATAGCATTTTGAAGCGAAAAAAAGTTTGGGTCCTCAGTACCACCATCGGGCCTCAGTGCCACCACCGGGTCCTCAGTACCACCACTTTACTTTTTTTCTGAAAGTAAGCATTGATTTTTGGTTTTGAACGTTTCTTTCAGCTTAAAACAACTTAATCTAGCATTTTGAAGCAAAAAAAAGTTTGGGTCCTCAGTGCCACCACCGGGTCCTCAGTACTACCACTTTACTTTTTTCTGAAAGTAAGCATTGATTTTTGGTTTTGAACGTTTCTGTCAGCTTAAAACAACTTGATCTAGCATTTTGAAGCAAAAAAAGGTTTGGGTCCTCAGTGCCACCACCGGGCCGTCACTATCAAATCTTCACTTTTTTCGGAAGGTAACATTGATTTTTGGTTTTGAACGTTTCTTTCAGCTTAAAACAACTTAATCTAGGATGTATAAAGTAAAAAATATTTTGGGTCCTCAGTGCCACCGGGTCCTCAGTGCCACTTCGGGACCTCATTACCACTGGTGGTACTGAGGTCCCGAGCAGACGGTGACCCCGCCTCGTATTTCGCTAGCGAAATATGTTAAACACTTGACAAAAATTAAAACGCAAAAATACTGCCTTCAATGGGTTATTTCTTGAACAATATAAAGTATTTTACAACATGCACACAGTGTGTTATACAACTATGTACATAATTTATGGCACAGCATGTATGCGGCTTATAATTGTGGATCAGTCGGGCGTTCACAATAAAAAAGACACAAATCGAGCACGCATCAGTTTATTGCGGTCATGACGAAGGCGATGATGGTTCTCTGTTGAAACATACAGAATCCAAAATACCACGTGAGATATTGCCACAGCAACCAATGCGTATGCAAGGCATCCCTGAAAAATGCGTTTTCCCATGAGAAACGCACGCGCAGCAAATGATTAGTAAACTGTTTTACAATTTGAATTTTTTACAACAACCAATGCGGATGCAAGGCATCCCTGAAAAATGCGTTTTCCCATGAGAAACGCACGCGCAGCAGATGATTAGTGAACTGTTTTACAATTTGAATTTTACTTATTTATAAACGTGGTGCTGAAACGAGACTACGTAATTCTCAATTCAGTGTTAAATCACCGCTCAACACAATAACAACTTCAATATTAAACTCGATATCTTAAGTGCACAGACACAATTTACAAAGGCATAAATTACGCCGTCGTTAATAAATAACACTACTTCGACTTACCGAAATTTTGGCTCTCTGGCCTCAAACTGATCCATAAGTGTCGAACCACCACTACTACATTTCTATTATTTCACTTCTCGCTGTGTTTATCCTTTGCTAGTGCTTGCTTATCCGTTTTCTTATGCTGAGCAGGTGATAGTGATGGACAGCAACCCAGCACCTCTATATATACTCAGGGTCCGGACGTAGAGCCAAACGCAGCTTAAACACACTAATTGCACTGATCTGGACCCTGTTTTGGCTAGGTTTTGTGTTTCCCCAAAGGGGGTTTATTGAGGATTACAGCCGATGTACGCAACGTACAGATGTTAACGTTACACTAATGGAAAGATAAAGTTGTCGACTAATGTCTGTGAAAATTTCATGTGCGTGAACGAAATAGATTTTAAGCCAGACCCGATTTAATCTAAAGAACCGGCGAGAAACAACAAATCACACATCGGTAAGACTCAGTATGGGTCATAGGTCAAGAGCGCGTTATGACTGGGTAGTGCGTCTTACACCGGCCCCCGATAAACCTTTCAGGTTCATCCAAACTACATCAACAGACGCACTTATGACCAGCATACACAGAATACATATAATACAAGGAATACGTAGAATACATGAAGCACACTTTACTCCGAACCCTCGAGTAAACAGATTTTCGTAATCGGACGTACCACTGTGGACGATTGCGATCTAACCTTACAGCTACGGACCAACCCATCCCTGCCCTTTTTAGCTTCGGTAACCATCCCAAGGGGCCAGTCGCCTCGAGGCATGCTCTCGTCTTCTATCAAGACGAGATCGCCAACTCTGACGTTGTGGTGTGGCCGTTGCCACTTTTCACGGATTTGGAGTGTGGGCAGGTACTCCTTCGTCCAGCGTTTCCAAAAAAACCCTGCTAAATACTGTACTTGGCGCCACCATCGCTTGGCGTAACAATCCGTGCGGAGGAAAATCCCCGGGGGCAAAAATTCGATTGGGTCTGATGAGTAGAAGTTGGCTCGGGCTCAATGGCTCGGGATCACGACAGTCGTCGCTGACCTGTGTAATGGGTCGGTCGTTGAGTATTCTCTCAACTTCCGCCAGGAACGTCAGAAGGCTTTCATCCGTAAGCAACTGCTGCTTCACAAGCGCCTTGATGATGTCGCGGGTTGAGCGGATCATGCGTTCCCAGACGCCACCCATGTGGCTCGCATGGGGCGGGATGAAATGCCATTCGATCTCTCTTTGTAGAAGTCTGTGGCCGATAACATCTTGATTCGACGCTCGAATGCACTCTCGAAGTTCGCGTTCCCCGGCCACGAGATTCGTACCATTATCGCTGAAGACGGCATCCGGTTGTGCCCTACGGCTGACGAATCGGTTAAACGCTCCAAGAAATGAGTCCGTGTCAAGGCTGTGTGCCAGTTCTAGATGCACGGCTCTAGTTGCCAGGCAGGTAAACAAACACCCATAACGCTTAGCCGTTCCGCGTTCAAACTTAACGTGGAGGGGGCCGAAGTAATCGATGCCAACGTAAGTGAATGGGGGTTTGTCGGGCGTCAGCCGCTGACTGGGAAGAGGAGCCATCTGCTGCTTACATGGCCCTTGACGTCGCCTTTTACAGCCGAAACAGTTGCCTGCTACACGTTTCACGGCTGCCAATCCTCGTAGGATCCAGAAGCGGGACCGAAGAAGCGTCAATACGTTTCGCGTCCCAACATGCCCATTGGTTTCGTGGAAATGACGAATAAGGAGCGTCGTCACGTGGTGCCTTTCGGGTAAGACAACTTGGTGCTTGGCTCCACGATCCAAGTCGCCTTCGAGTCGCCCGCCGACCTTAATGAGCCCATCTTCTATGATCGGACTCAGCTTTGCTAGCCTGCTGTCAGAAGGCACTGCGCGATTCACCGCCAGGCGCTCTAAGTCCCTCTGAAACGACCGGGTTTGGACGTACCTAAGCACCGCAGAGGCTGCGTCCCTAAACTCTGCCACTGAGTTGTTTACCCCCTTGACTTCGCCCCTGGTGCGTTTCAAGAATTTCCTTTTGCAATATTCCTTGAACCGCAGAAGCCAAGCGACGGCCCTGACCAATCTCGGCCAGCTCGAGTAGCGCAGGATCATGTCATCTAAAGTGGTGTCTGTCACAAGGGCGTTGACCAGGGCCAGGGACGTAAGTTCTATGTCGTCGTCACAAAGTCCAGGAAGGGCGACGGGTCCCTTAGGCCACTGGCTTACGTGCTTCCAGATGAACTCTGGGCCAGTCAGCCACCGGTTGATGCTGTCAAGGTCGTCTGGGCTAATTCCTCGCGAGGCCAGATCTGCGGGATTTTGCTCCGAGGGCACGTGCCGCCACTGCGAAGGCGTACAACTTCCGTGGATAACGCTGAGGCCATTCGCCACAAAGGTCTTGAAGCGTTTGGTTTGGTTATTAATATAACCGATCACGATCATGGAGTCGGTCCAGAACACTGTTCGCTTTACTTCGAGTTCCAACTCCTGGGCAACCATCTCCTTGAGACGACAGCCGACCACGGCAGCACAGAGCTCTAGGCGCGGGATTGACACTTGTTTTAGCGGAGCTAGCCTGGACTTGACAATGACAAGCGCGCAATTAACATTGCCATTTTCGTCTTCCAGGCGAAGGTAGACGCAGGCGCCGTATCCAACCTCGGAGGCATCACAGAAAATGTGAAGCTCTGCGGAAGCCAGTGTTCCGAAATCGGTTGCCTTGTAACATCTGTCGATATTTACTTTGCTCAAGCTCGGAAATTTGTTGATCCATTCTAACCACAAGTGTCTGTCTTCTTGGGGGATGTCGTCGTCCCATCCAAGGTTCTGCCTGCACAGGTGCTGCAGAATCAATTTGGCCGGCAGGGTAACCGGAACGACGAGTCCGCATGGGTCAAAGAGGGAACTGACTACGGACAGGATTCCACGTCGCGTCAACTGCTTTTCCTTAATCTTCACGTCAAACCGAAGACTGTCACTCTCTACGTTCCACTGGATACCCAATGCTCTCTCGACATTGACCACAGAGGGGGCTCTTTCTGATTCCGGGATTGAGGATAGCACGTCCTTGTGATTGCTTATCCACTTAGTGAGGCGAAAACCTCCGGCATGTAGCAGCGACCGGAGGTCCGAGGCGATTTTGATGGCCTCCGGTACCGATGGCACGGATTTGAGGCAGTCGTCAACGTAGAAGTTCCTCCTCACGGTATCGGCTACGTAACTTCCATACTCGGTCACGTTGTCTGACGCCGTTCGTCTTAAGGCGTAGACAGAGCAGCTGGGCGAAGACGTCGCTCCAAACAGGTGCACAGTCATGCTGTAGTCCACGGGAGTCTTCGTCATGTCACCATCTTGCCACCATAAGAAGCGAAGTGCGTCGCGGTCGCGCACTTTCACCTGGTGAAACATTGCTTCGATATCGGCTGAGAGGGCGATCCGCTCTTGTCTGAAGCGCATAAGCACCCCAACAAGGCTGTTCATCATGTCCAGACCCTGCAAGAGTTGGTCGTTGAGCGAGGTTCCCCTGTACTTTGCTGCGCAGTCGAAGACCACACGGACCTTCCCAGGCTTGTTTGGATTGACGACCGGATGGTGAGGGAGGTACCACACTAGTGTCTCGACGTCTCTGCGGGGATCACATCGTCGGGCGTGTCCCTTCGCGATGTAATCATTGATGGCGTTGACACACCTCGCCTTGAGGTCCTTGTCCTTCGCAAGTTTCTTCTCCAGATGTCGCAGTCTGGTACTTGCCAGCGCCCGGTTGTTAGGTAGTTTGACATCTTCGTTACGCCACGGCAGCGCTAGCTTGTAATGGCCGTCTTACAGTGTACAGGTCTGATTCATGATGGCTAAGGCCCGACGGTCTTCTTGTGACATGCCCGGTTTGTCACAGGCGAGATCGTCTCCAAAGTCCGCGCGCCACATCCGCTCTACCTGTTGGTGTAGCAAGTCATCGGACCGCTGGAAATTGACGTTACCATGGTCAGGACCTCGCTGGCTTGAAATCGGCCCAAGTACCGTCCATCCCAGCAACGAGCGAATGGCTGACGGTTGTCCGCGTTCCCCGCGCCGCTCTTCAAGTGCCCAAAACACCTCCGGTACGTCGCTGTCGATAAGCAGCATGACTTGGTTCGCTCTAGTTTTGGGGACGGAGACTCCCTGTAGGTGGGGCCACTTGCTGATCTCCGTGCTGCTGGGCATCCCCCTTAACGACACCGGTAGGCGACTGACAGACCACACCCTAGGAAGGTGCACTCTCTCGGTACCGTCGACAGGACTGACTTTCTATTATTTCACTTCTCGCTGTGTTTATCCTTTGCTAGTGCTTGCTTAACCGTTTTCTTATGCTGAGCAGGTGATAGTGATGGACAGCATCCCAGCACCTCTACATATACTCAGGGTCCGGACGTAAAGGCAAACGCAGCTTAAACACACTAATTGCACTGATCTGGACCCTGTTTTGGCTAGGTTTTGTGTTTCCCCAAAGGGGGTTTATTGAGGATTACAGCCGATGTACGCAACGTACAGATGTTAACGTTACACTAATGGAAAGATAAAGTTGTCGACTAATGTCTGTGAAAATTTCATGTGCGTGAACGAAATAGATTTTAAGCCAGACCCGATTTAATCTAAAGAACCGGCGAGAAACAACAAATTACACATCGGTAAGACTCAGTATGGGTCATAGGTCAAGAGCGCGTTATGACTGGGTAGTGCGTCTTACACCGGCCCCCGATAAACCTTTCAGGTTTATCCAAACTACATCAACAGACGCACTTATGACCAACATACACAGAATACATATAATACAAGGAATACATAGAATACATGAAGCACACTTTACTCCGAACCCTCGAGTAAACAGATCTTCGTAATCGGACGTACCACTGTGGACGATTGCGATCTAACCTTACAGCTACGGACCAACCCATCCCTGCCCTTGTTAGCTTCGGTAACCATCCCAAGGGGCCAGTCGCCTCGAGGCATGCTCTCGTCTTCTATCAAGACGAGATCGCCAACTCTGACGTTGCGGTGTGGCCGTTGCCACTTTTCACGGATTTGGAGTGTGGGCAGGTACTCCTTCGTCCAGCGTTTCCAAAAAAACCCTGCTAAATACTGTACTTGGCGCCACCATCGCTTGGCGTAACAATCCGTGCGGAGGAAAATCCCCGGGGGCAAAAATTCGATTGGGTCTGATGAGTAGAAGTTGGCTCGGGCTCAATGGCTCGGGATCACGACAGTCGTCGCTGACCTGTGTAATGGGTCTGTCGTTGAGTATTCTCTCAACTTCCGCCAGGAACGTCAGAAGGCTTTCATCCGTAAGCAACTGCTGCTTCACAAGCGCCTTGATGATGTCGCGGGTTGAGCGGATCATGCGTTCCCAGACGCCACCCATGTGGCTCGCATGGGGCGGGATGAAATGCCATTCGATCTCTCTTTGTAGAAGTCTGTGGCCGATAACATCTTGATTCGACGCTCGAATGCACTCTCGAAGTTCGCGTTCCCCGGCCACGAGATTCGTACCATTATCGCTGAAGACGGCATCCGGTTGTGCCCTACGGCTGACGAATCGGTTAAACGCTCCAAGAAATGAGTCCGTGTCAAGGCTGTGTGCCAGTTCTAGATGCACGGCTCTAGTTGCCAGGCAGGTAAACAAACACCCATAACGCTTAGCCGTTCCGCGTTCAAACTTAACGTGGAGGGGGCCGAAGTAATCGATGCCAACGTAAGTGAATGGGGGTTTGTCGGGCGTCAGCCGCTGACTGGGAAGAGGAGCCATCTGCTGCTTACATGGCCCTTGACGTCGCCTTTTACAGCCGAAACAGTTGCCTGCTACACGTTTCACGGCTGCCAATCCTCGTAGGATCCAGAAGCGGGACCGAAGAAGCGTCAATACGTTTCGCGTCCCAACATGCCCATTGGTTTCGTGGAAATGACGAATAAGGAGCGTCGTCACGTGGTGCCTTTCGGGTAAGACAACTTGGTGCTTGGCTCCACGATCCAATACCGCGCCTTCGAGTCGCCCGCCGACCTTAATGAGCCCATCTTCTATGATCGGACTCAGCTTTGCTAGCCTGCTGTCAGAAGGCACTGCGCGATTCACCGCCAGGCGCTCTAAGTCCCTCTGAAACGACCGGGTTTGGACGTACCTAAGCACCGCAGAGGCTGCGTCCCTAAACTCTGCCACTGAGATGTTTACCCCCTTGACTTCGCCCCTGGTGCGTTTCAAGAATTTCCTTTTGCAATATTCCTTGAACCGCAGAAGCCAAGCGACGGCCCTGACCAATCTCGGCCAGCTCGAGTAGCGCAGTGGTGTCTGTCACAAGGGCGTTGACCAGGGCCAGGGACGTAAGTTCTATGTCGTCGTCACAAAGTCCAGGAAGGGCGACGGGTCCCTTAGGCCACTGGCTTACGTGCTTCCAGATGAACTCTGGGCCAGTCAGCCACCGGTTGATGCTGTCAAGGTCGTCTGGGCTAATTCCTCGCGAGGCCAGATCTGCGGGATTTTGCTCCGAGGGCACGTGCCGCCACTGCGAAGGCGTACAACTTCCGTGGATAACGCTGAGGCCATTCGCCACAAAGGTCTTGAAGCGTTTGGTTTGGTTATTAATATAACCGATCACGATCATGGAGTCGGTCCAGAACACTGTTCGCTTTACTTCGAGTTCCAACTCCTGGGCAACCATCTCCTTGAGACGACAGCCGACCACGGCCGCACAGAGCTCTAGGCGCGGGATTGACACTTGTTTTAGCGGAGCTAGCCTGGACTTGACAATGACAAGCGCGCAATTAACATTGCCATTTTCGTCTTCCAGGCGAAGGTAGACGCAGGCGCCGTATCCAACCTCGGAGGCATCACAGAAAATGTGAAGCTCTGCGGAAGCCAGTGTTCCGAAATCGGTTGCCTTGTAACATCTGTCGATATTTACTTTGCTCAAGCTCGGAAGTTTGTTGATCCATTCTAACCACAAGTGTCTGTCTTCTTGGGGGATGTCGTCGTCCCATCCAAGGTTCTGCCTGCACAGGTGCTGCAGAATCAATTTGGCCGGCAGGGTAACCGGAACGACGAGTCCGCATGGGTCAAAGAGGGAACTGACTACGGACAGGATTCCACGTCGCGTCAACTGCTTTTCCTTAATCTTCACGTCAAACCGAAGACTGTCACTCTCTACGTTCCACTGGATACCCAATGCTCTCTCGACATTGACCACAGAGGGGGCTCTTTCTGATTCCGGGATTGAGGATAGCACGTCCTTGTGATTGCTTATCCACTTAGTGAGGCGAAAACCTCCGGCATGTAGCAGCGACCGGAGGTCCGAGGCGATTTTGATGGCCTCCGGTACCGATGGCACGGATTTGAGGCAGTCGTCAACGTAGAAGTTCCTCCTCACAGTATCGGCTACGTAACTTCCATACTCGGTCACGTTGTCTGACGCCGTTCGTCTTAAGGCGTAGGCAGAGCAGCTGGGCGAAGACGTCGCTCCAAACAGGTGCACAGTCATGCTGTAGTCCACGGGAGTCTTCGTCATGTCACCATCTGGCCACCATAAGAAGCGAAGTGCGTCGCGGTCGCGCACTTTCACCTGGTGAAACATTGCTTCGATATCGGCTGAGAGGGCGATCCGCTCTTGTCTGAAGCGCATAAGCACCCCAACGAGGCTGTTCATCATGTCCAGACCCTGCAAGAGTTGGTCGTTGAGCGAGGTTCCCCTGTACTTTGCTGCGCAGTCGAAGACCACACGGACCTTCCCAGGCTTGTTTGGATTGACGACCGGATGGTGAGGGAGGTACCACACTAGTGTCTCGACGTCTCTGCGGGGATCACATCGTCGGGCGTGTCCCTTCGCGATGTAATCATTGATGGCGTTGACACACCTCGCCTTGAGGTCCTTGTCCTTCGCAAGTTTCTTCTCCAGATGTCGCAGTCTGGTACTTGCCAGCGCCCGGTTGTTAGGTAGTTTGACGTCTTCGTTACGCCACGGCAGCGCTAGCTTGTAATGGCCGTCTTACAGTGTACAGGTCTGATTCATGATGGCTAAGGCCCGACGGTCTTCTTGTGACATGCCCGGTTTGTCACAGGCGAGATCGTCTCCAAAGTCCGCGCGCCACATCCGCTCTACCTGTTGGTGTAGCAAGTCATCGGACCGCTGGAAATTGACGTTACCATGGTCAGGACCTCGCTGGCTTGAAATCGGCCCAAGTACCGTCCATCCCAGCAACGAGCGAATGGCTGACGGTTGTCCGCGTTCCCCGCGCCGCTCTTCAAGTGCCCAAAACACCTCCGGTACGTCGCTGTCGATAAGCAGCATGACTTGGTTCGCTCTAGTTTTGGGGACGGAGACTCCCTGTAGGTGGGGCCACTTGCTGATCTCCGTGCTGCTGGGCATCCCCCTTAACGACACCGGTAGGCGACTGACAGACCACACCCTAGGAAGGTGCACTCTCTCGGTACCGTCGACAGGACTGACTTTCTATTATTTCACTTCTCGCTGTGTTTATCCTTTGCTAGTGCTTGCTTAACCGTTTTCTTATGCTGAGCAGGTGATAGTGATGGACAGCATCCCAGCACCTCTACATATACTCAGGGTCCGGACGTAAAGGCAAACGCAGCTTAAACACACTAATTGCACTGATCTGGACCCTGTTTTGGCTAGGTTTTGTGTTTCCCCAAAGGGGGTTTATTGAGGATTACAGCCGATGTACGCAACGTACAGATGTTAACGTTACACTAATGGAAAGATAAAGTTGTCGACTAATGTCTGTGAAAATTTCATGTGCGTGAACGAAATAGATTTTAAGCCAGACCCGATTTAATCTAAAGAACCGGCGAGAAACAACAAATTACAGATCGGTAAGACTCAGTATGGGTCATAGGTCAAGAGCGCGTTATGACTGGGTAGTGCGTCTTACACCGGCCCCCGATAAACCTTTCAGGTTTATCCAAACTACATCAACAGACGCACTTATGACCAACATACACAGAATACATATAATACAAGGAATACATAGAATACATGAAGCACACTTTACTCCGAACCCTCGAGTAAACAGATCTTCGTAATCGGACGTACCACTGTGGACGATTGCGATCTAACCTTACAGCTACGGACCAACCCATCCCTGCCCTTGTTAGCTTCGGTAACCATCCCAAGGGGCCAGTCGCCTCGAGGCATGCTCTCGTCTTCTATCAAGACGAGATCGCCAACTCTGACGTTGCGGTGTGGCCGTTGCCACTTTTCACGGATTTGGAGTGTGGGCAGGTACTCCTTCGTCCAGCGTTTCCAAAAAAACCCTGCTAAATACTGTACTTGGCGCCACCATCGCTTGGCGTAACAATCCGTGCGGAGGAAAATCCCCGGGGGCAAAAATTCGATTGGGTCTGATGAGTAGAAGTTGGCTCGGGCTCAATGGCTCGGGATCACGACAGTCGTCGCTGACCTGTGTAATGGGTCGGTCGTTGAGTATTCTCTCAACTTCCGCCAGGAACGTCAGAAGGCTTTCATCCGTAAGCAACTGCTGCTTCACAAGCGCCTTGATGATGTCGCGGGTTGAGCGGATCATGCGTTCCCAGACGCCACCCATGTGGCTCGCATGGGGCGGGATGAAATGCCATTCGATCTCTCTTTGTAGAAGTCTGTGGCCGATAACATCTTGATTCGACGCTCGAATGCACTCTCGAAGTTCGCGTTCCCCGGCCACGAGATTCGTACCATTATCGCTGAAGACGGCATCCGGTTGTGCCCTACGGCTGACGAATCGGTTAAACGCTCCAAGAAATGAGTCCGTGTCAAGGCTGTGTGCCAGTTCTAGATGCACGGCTCTAGTTGCCAGGCAGGTAAACAAACACCCATAACGCTTAGCCGTTCCGCGTTCAAACTTAACGTGGAGGGGGCCGAAGTAGTCGATGCCAACGTAAGTGAATGGGGGTTTGTCGGGCGTCAGCCGCTGACTGGGAAGAGGAGCCATCTGCTGCTTACATGGCCCTTGACGTCGCCTTTTACAGCCGAAACAGTTGCCTACTACACGTTTCACGGCTGCCAATCCTCGTAGGATCCAGAAGCGGGACCGAAGAAGCGTCAATACGTTTCGCGTCCCAACATGCCCATTGGTTTCGTGGAAATGACGAATAAGGAGCGTCGTCACGTGGTGCCTTTCGGGTAAGACAACTTGGTGCTTGGCTCCACGATCCAATACCGCGCCTTCGAGTCGCCCGCCGACCTTAATGAGCCCATCTTCTATGATCGGACTCAGCTTTGCTAGCCTGCTGTCAGAAGGCACTGCGCGATTCACCGCCAGGCGCTCTAAGTCCCTCTGAAACGACCGGGTTTGGACGTACCTAAGCACTGCAGAGGCTGCGTCCCTAAACTCTGCCACTGAGATGTTTACCCCCTTGACTTCGCCCCTGGTGCGTTTCAAGAATTTCCTTTTGCAATATTCCTTGAACCGCAGAAGCCAAGCGACGGCCCTGACCAATCTCGGCCAGCTCGAGTAGCGCAGTGGTGTCTGTCACAAGGGCGTTGACCAGGGCCAGGGACGTAAGTTCTATGTCGTCGTCACAAAGTCCAGGAAGGGCGACGGGTCCCTTAGGCCACTGGCTTACGTGCTTCCAGATGAACTCTGGGCCAGTCAGCCACCGGTTGATGCTGTCAAGGTCGTCTGGGCTAATTCCTCGCGAGGCCAGATCTGCGGGATTTTGCTCCGAGGGCACGTGCCGCCACTGCGAAGGCGTACAACTTCCGTGGATAACGCTGAGGCCATTCGCCACAAAGGTCTTGAAGCGTTTGGTTTGGTTATTAATATAACCGATCACGATCATGGAGTCGGTCCAGAACACTGTTCGCTTTACTTCGAGTTCCAACTCCTGGGCAACCATCTCCTTGAGACGACAGCCGACCACGGCCGCACAGAGCTCTAGGCGCGGGATTGACACTTGTTTTAGCGGAGCTAGCCTGGACTTGACAATGACAAGCGCGCAATTAACATTGCCATTTTCGTCTTCCAGGCGAAGGTAGACGCAGGCGCCGTATCCAACCTCGGAGGCATCACAGAAAATGTGAAGCTCTGCGGAAGCCAGTGTTCCGAAATCGGTTGCCTTGTAACATCTGTCGATATTTACTTTGCTCAAGCTCGGAAGTTTGTTGATCCATTCTAACCACAAGTGTCTGTCTTCTTGGGGGATGTCGTCGTCCCATCCAAGGTTCTGCCTGCACAGGTGCTGCAGAATCAATTTGGCCGGCAGGGTAACCGGAACGACGAGTCCGCATGGGTCAAAGAGGGAACTGACTACGGACAGGATTCCACGTCGCGTCAACTGCTTTTCCTTAATCTTCACGTCAAACCGAAGACTGTCACTCTCTACGTTCCACTGGATACCCAATGCTCTCTCGACATTGACCACAGAGGGGGCTCTTTCTGATTCCGGGATTGAGGATAGCACGTCCTTGTGATTGCTTATCCACTTAGTGAGGCGAAAACCTCCGGCATGTAGCAGCGACCGGAGGTCCGAGGCGATTTTGATGGCCTCCGGTACCGATGGCACGGATTTGAGGCAGTCGTCAACGTAGAAGTTCCTCCTCACAGTATCGGCTACGTAACTTCCATACTCGGTCACGTTGTCTGACGCCGTTCGTCTTAAGGCGTAGGCAGAGCAGCTGGGCGAAGACGTCGCTCCAAACAGGTGCACAGTCATGCTGTAGTCCACGGGAGTCTTCGTCATGTCACCATCTGGCCACCATAAGAAGCGAAGTGCGTCACGGTCGCGCACTTTCACCTGGTGAAACATTGCTTCGATATCGGCTGAGAGGGCGATCCGCTCTTGTCTGAAGCGCATAAGCACCCCAACGAGGCTGTTCATCATGTCCAGACCCTGCAAGAGTTGGTCGTTGAGCGAGGTTCCCCTGTACTTTGCTGCGCAGTCGAAGACCACACGGACCTTCCCAGGCTTGTTTGGATTGACGACCGGATGGTGAGGGAGGTACCACACTAGTGTCTCGACGTCTCTGCGGGGATCACATCGTCGGGCGTGTCCCTTCGCGATGTAATCATTGATGGCGTTGACACACCTCGCCTTGAGGTCCTTGTCCTTCGCAAGTTTCTTCTCCAGATGTCGCAGTCTGGTACTTGCCAGCGCCCGGTTGTTAGGTAGTTTGACGTCTTCGTTACGCCACGGCAGCGCTAGCTTGTAATGGCCGTCTTACAGTGTACAGGTCTGATTCATGATGGCTAAGGCCCGACGGTCTTCTTGTGACATGCCCGGTTTGTCACAGGCGAGATCGTCTCCAAAGTCCGCGCGCCACATCCGCTCTACCTGTTGGTGTAGCAAGTCATCGGACCGCTGGAAATTGACGTTACCATGGTCAGGACCTCGCTGGCTTGAAATCGGCCCAAGTACCGTCCATCCCAGCAACGAGCGAATGGCTGACGGTTGTCCGCGTTCCCCGCGCCGCTCTTCAAGTGCCCAAAACACCTCCGGTACGTCGCTGTCGATAAGCAGCATGACTTGGTTCGCTCTAGTTTTGGGGACGGAGACTCCCTGTAGGTGGGGCCACTTGCTGATCTCCGTGCTGCTGGGCATCCCCCTTAACGACACCGGTAGGCGACTGACAGACCACACCCTAGGAAGGTGCACTCTCTCGGTACCGTCGACAGGACTGACTTTCTATTATTTCACTTCTCGCTGTGTTTATCCTTTGCTAGTGCTTGCTTAACCGTTTTCTTATGCTGAGCAGGTGATAGTGATGGACAGCATCCCAGCACCTCTACATATACTCAGGGTCCGGACGTAAAGGCAAACGCAGCTTAAACACACTAATTGCACTGATCTGGACCCTGTTTTGGCTAGGTTTTGTGTTTCCCCAAAGGGGGTTTATTGAGGATTACAGCCGATGTACGCAACGTACAGATGTTAACGTTACACTAATGGAAAGATAAAGTTGTCGACTAATGTCTGTGAAAATTTCATGTGCGTGAACGAAATAGATTTTAAGCCAGACCCGATTTAATCTAAAGAACCGGCGAGAAACAACAAATTACACATCGGTAAGACTCAGTATGGGTCATAGGTCAAGAGCGCGTTATGACTGGGTAGTGCGTCTTACACCGCCCCCGATAAACCTTTCAGGTTTATCCAAACTACATCAACAGACGCACTTATGACCAACATACACAGAATACATATAATACAAGGAATACATAGAATACATGAAGCACACTTTACTCCGAACCCTCGAGTAAACAGATCTTCGTAATCGGACGTACCACTGTGGGCGATTGCGATCTAACCTTACAGCTACGGACCAACCCATCCCTGCCCTTGCTAGCTTCGGTAACCATCCCAAGGGGCCAGTCGCCTCGAGGCATGCTCTCGTCTTCTATCAAGACGAGATCGCCAACTCTGACGTTGCGGTGTGGCCGTTGCCACTTTTCACGGATTTGGAGTGTGGGCAGGTACTCCTTCGTCCAGCGTTTCCAAAAAAACCCTGCTAAATACTGTACTTGGCGCCACCATCGCTTGGCGTAACAATCCGTGCGGAGGAAAATCCCCGGGGGCAAAAATTCGATTGGGTCTGATGAGTAGAAGTTGGCTCGGGCTCAATGGCTCGGGATCACGACAGTCGTCGCTGACCTGTGTAATGGGTCGGTCGTTGAGTATTCTCTCAACTTCCGCCAGGAACGTCAGAAGGCTTTCATCCGTAAGCAACTGCTGCTTCACAAGCGCCTTGATGATGTCGCGGGTTGAGCGGATCATGCGTTCCCAGACGCCACCCATGTGGCTCGCATGGGGCGGGATGAAATGCCATTCGATCTCTCTTTGTAGAAGTCTGTGGCCGATAACATCTTGATTCGACGCTCGAATGCACTCTCGAAGTTCGCGTTCCCCGGCCACGAGATTCGTACCATTATCGCTGAAGACGGCATCCGGTTGTGCCCTACGGCTGACGAATCGGTTAAACGCTCCAAGAAATGAGTCCGTGTCAAGGCTGTGTGCCAGTTCTAGATGCACGGCTCTAGTTGCCAGGCAGGTAAACAAACACCCATAACGCTTAGCCGTTCCGCGTTCAAACTTAACGTGGAGGGGGCCGAAGTAGTCGATGCCAACGTAAGTGAATGGGGGTTTGTCGGGCGTCAGCCGCTGACTGGGAAGAGGAGCCATCTGCTGCTTACATGGCCCTTGACGTCGCCTTTTACAGCCGAAACAGTTGCCTGCTACACGTTTCACGGCTGCCAATCCTCGTAGGATCCAGAAGCGGGACCGAAGAAGCGTCAATACGTTTCGCGTCCCAACATGCCCATTGGTTTCGTGGAAATGACGAATAAGGAGCGTCGTCACGTGGTGCCTTTCGGGTAAGACAACTTGGTGCTTGGCTCCACGATCCAATACCGCGCCTTCGAGTCGCCCGCCGACCTTAATGAGCCCATCTTCTATGATCGGACTCAGCTTTGCTAGCCTGCTGTCAGAAGGCACTGCGCGATTCACCGCCAGGCGCTCTAAGTCCCTCTGAAACGACCGGGTTTGGACGTACCTAAGCACTGCAGAGGCTGCGTCCCTAAACTCTGCCACTGAGATGTTTACCCCCTTGACTTCGCCCCTGGTGCGTTTCAAGAATTTCCTTTTGCAATATTCCTTGAACCGCAGAAGCCAAGCGACGGCCCTGACCAATCTCGGCCAGCTCGAGTAGCGCAGTGGTGTCTGTCACAAGGGCGTTGACCAGGGCCAGGGACGTAAGTTCTATGTCGTCGTCACAAAGTCCAGGAAGGGCGACGGGTCCCTTAGGCCACTGGCTTACGTGCTTCCAGATGAACTCTGGGCCAGTCAGCCACCGGTTGATGCTGTCAAGGTCGTCTGGGCTAATTCCTCGCGAGGCCAGATCTGCGGGATTTTGCTCCGAGGGCACGTGCCGCCACTGCGAAGGCGTACAACTTCCGTGGATAACGCTGAGGCCATTCGCCACAAAGGTCTTGAAGCGTTTGGTTTGGTTATTAATATAACCGATCACGATCATAGAGTCGGTCCAGAACACTGTTCGCTTTACTTCGAGTTCCAACTCCTGGGCAACCATCTCCTTGAGACGACAGCCGACCACGGCCGCACAGAGCTCTAGGCGCGGGATTGACACTTGTTTTAGCGGAGCTAGCCTGAACTTGACAATGACAAGCGCGCAATTAACATTGCCATTTTCGTCTTCCAGGCGAAGGTAGACGCAGGCGCCGTATCCAACCTCGGAGGCATCACAGAAAATGTGAAGCTCTGCGGAAGCCAGTGTTCCGAAATCGGTTGCCTTGCAACATCTGTCGATATTTACTTTGCTCAAGCTCGGAAGTTTGTTGATCCATTCTAACCACAAGTGTCTGTCTTCTTGGGGGATGTCGTCGTCCCATCCAAGGTTCTGCCTGCACAGGTGCTGCAGAATCAATTTGGCCGGCAGGGTAACCGGAACGACGAGTCCGCATGGGTCAAAGAGGGAACTGACTACGGACAGGATTCCACGTCGCGTCAACTGCTTTTCCTTAATCTTCCCGTCAAACCGAAGACTGTCACTCTCTACGTTCTACTGGATACCCAATGCTCTCTCGACATTGACCACAGAGGGGGCTCTTTCTGATTCCGGGATTGAGGATAGCACGTCCTTGTGATTGCTTATCCACTTAGTGAGGCGAAAACCTCCGGCATGTAGCAGCGACCGGAGGTCCGAGGCGATTTTGATGGCCTCCGGTACCGATGGCACGGATTTGAGGCAGTCGTCAACGTAGAAGTTCCTCCTCACGGTATCGGCTACGTAACTTCCATACTCGGTCACGTTGTCTGACGCCGTTCGTCTTAAGGCGTAGGCAGAGCAGCTGGGCGAAGACGTCGCTCCAAACAGGTGCACAGTCATGCTGTAGTCCACGGGAGTCTTCGTCATGTCACCATCTGGCCACCATAAGAAGCGAAGTGCGTCGCGGTCGCGCACTTTCACCTGGTGAAACATTGCTTCGATATCGGCTGAGAGGGCGATCCGCTCTTGTCTGAAGCGCATAAGCACCCCAACGAGGCTGTTCATCATGTCCAGACCCTGCAAGAGTTGGTCGTTGAGCGAGGTTCCCCTGTACTTTGCTGCGCAGTCGAAGACCACACGGACCTTCCCAGGCTTGTTTGGATTGACGACCGGATGGTGAGGGAGGTACCACACTAGTGTCTCGACGTCTCTGCGGGGATCACATCGTCGGGCGTGTCCCTTCGCGATGTAATCATTGATGGCGTTGACACACCTCGCCTTGAGGTCCTTGTCCTTCGCAAGTTTCTTCTCCAGATGTCGCAGTCTGGTACTTGCCAGCGCCCGGTTGTTAGGTAGTTTGACGTCTTCGTTACGCCACGGCAGCGCTAGCTTGTAATGGCCGTCTTACAGTGTACAGGTCTGATTCATGATGGCTAAGGCCCGACGGTCTTCTTGTGACATGCCCGGTTTGTCACAGGCGAGATCGTCTCCAAAGTCCGCGCGCCACATCCGCTCTACCTGTTGGTGTAGCAAGTCATCGAACCGCCGGAAATTGACGTTACCATGGTCAGGACCTCGCTGGCTTGAAATCGGCCCAAGTACCGTCCATCCCAGCAACGAGCGAATGGCTGACGGTTGTCCGCGTTCCCCGCGCCGCTCTTCAAGTGCCCAAAACACCTCCGGTACGTCGCTGTCGATAAGCAGCATGACTTGGTTCGCTCTAGTTTTGGGGACGGAGACTCCCTGTAGGTGGGGCCACTTGCTGATCTCCGTGCTGCTGGGCATCCCCCTTAACGACACCGGTAGGCGACTGACCACACCCTAGGAAGGTGCACTCTCTCGGTACCGTCGACAGGACTGACGTTCAATGCGATTTCAGATCCGTGCCGGTTTTCGGCACTTTGGTTCACAGTGGTTATCGTGAACGATTTTGGCTTACCCGTTACCCCAAGCTCCCCCAGGAGACGCTCATCACACAGTGTCACATCGGAACCGTCATCCAACAATGCAAACGTGTCGACACATTTACCTGTGACCCCTTCGACCTGCACAGGCACGATGCGCATACACACTTTCGGTGAACTACCGGTACTGGTCGCTGAGCAATTTACATTTGTCCCGCCATCTGCAGTACGCGTGTACCAACTATGCAACAACGTATGATGTTTCTTTTCACAACCTAACACAGTTCAGGACTTATCGCGTTTACGTTCCCGAGCAAAATGGTTATACTTAAAACAGTTGTCACAAAGCTTCAACTTCCTGACTAACTTTCTCCGATCCGCAAGGCTCAGGGTCTTGAATCTTTCACAACCGGCTAGACCCTGACACGCACCGTTGCAGCAGCGACACTTGCTTGCACCCGTGGAACCTCCTGAATTACTCCCACCTTGCGTCACGAGCGTTGTGACCTTGCTACCATGGTTGCCCGTAGCAAACTTACCCGACCTATTCGAGGGAGCCCTAACATTGCACTCTTCATCAAGGTCTTGGCCGTAAACGGTGTTCATCGCCTGTGCGTGACCAGATATGAAGTAAGACAGGTCTGAGAATGTGGCTTCCCTACCTCGGTTCAAGACACCGAACGCTTCCTGGACCCAAGATTTCCTAAGAGACATGGGCAAGCGCTTAACAACACTGCGCAAGGTCACTGAACTGTTCATATCCGCCACGTAACCCATTTGTGACAAGGTCATTTGACACCTTAACATTTCTTTCGACATTTCCATTAACCCTTTCAAATCATTCTGCCTAACAGAAGGGTCATTTGCTACCTTGTCAATGTGCGGTCTTGCATCGAACACCGAACATTCAATGTTACTTTCAAAGTTCCTAATGAATTTACAGTACTTCAGCGGATCGCCGCAAAAGGTCAAAAGTTCAGGCTTTGGCAGGCTAAAGTCACACTGAATTGCACTCGCCAGACGCTGAATCGGATCACTTGTACTCACATTTGACGCTGGTGCTTGAGGTGACGTCGGTACGGCGCGGGTAGCCTCTTCGGTTGAGTGCGACGTCACAGGCTCAGCGTCAGATGGGTCGGACCGGAATCCCGTCGCTGCATTACTAGCGTGCTGCCACGTCGCAGATCCTACTACTGACGGAAGCAGCCGTTGCTCCGATTGAGCTGCGTTGCGAGTACCACGTCCTTGTGGTATGGGGCACCTTGCCGCCGGGGCGCTCTGTGCGACCAAGTCCGCGACTGACGACATCCGCCGCTGTCGGACCGCTGGTTGCGCCTTATCTGATTCGCTCCCGATCGCCGGTAACGCAGTGCTCGATAACGTATCCGTAATGGCGTCAGCAGGGCTCGACAAACCAACTGCGGGCTCGATCCCCATGTCCTCGTTGACGTCATCCTGGCACACGCTCTCCTCGAGCTCTGCCTGGGCAAGCTCACTCTCTTGGGCGAATATCTCCTGCTCACGTCGGAGCTCCTGCTGTTTGCGGTCAAGCGCTTGTTTGTCCTTTAGTTGTTTTAGCTTAAGTGCGGCTACGGCCCGTTTCAGCTTTGCGTCGCGTAGCTTCTCTCTGGACGACGCCGCGGAACCCCCACTAGCGCGCGAGATGCCGGAGCGTCCATCCATAAGTAGCTCCACGCCGTCGAGGAACTGATTCGCGCGACCTGTCATACTATCGAAGCCCTTACCTGTCATACTATCGAAGCCATTGAACTTCTCCTCCACTTCGGCGAGCACTGCGGGATCGGTTTCCGCGACCACATAGGCGAGGTGTGAGCGCTTGAAACGTTCAAAATGTTCGCAGTAGTGTGACAGCTTCTCGCGCACCGCGTCAGCATTATCCAAGCTGTCCATAAGGCTATCGAACTCATTTGAGCTCCTGGTCAGTTGCGCCAGATGACCACCACGGGTGCGGCGCAGTGCCCCGACATCGGCATTTGCCATTGCACGATCACTCGATGCGAGAATATTCGCGGCACAATTTCGAGAACTGTGGATCAGTCGGGCGTTCACAATAAAAAAAAAGACACAAATCGAGCACGCATCAGTTTATTGCGGTCATGACGAAGGCGATGATGGTTCTCTGTTGAAACATACAGAATCCAAAATACCACGTGATATATTGCCACAGCAACCAATGCGGATGCAAGGCATCCTTGAAAAATGCGTTTTCTCATGAGAAACGCACGCGCAGCAAATGATTAGTAAACTGTTTTACAATTTGAATTTTTTACAACAACCAATGCGGATGCAAGGCATCCCTGAAAAATGCGTTTTCCCATGAGAAACGCACGCGCAGCAAATGATTAGTGAACTGTTTTACAATTTGAATTTTACTTATTTATAAACGTGGTGCTGAAACGAGACTACGTAATTCTCAATTCAGTGTTAAATCACCGCTCAACACAATAACAACTTCAATATTAAACTCGATATCTTAAGCGCACAGACACAATTTACAAAAGCATAAATTACGCCGTCGTTAATAAATAACACTACTTCGACTTACCGAAATTTTGGCTCTCTGGCCTCAAACTGATCCATAAGTGTCGAACCACCACTACTACATTTCTATTTTTTCACTTCTCGCTGAGCTTATCCTTTGCTAGTGCTTGCTTATCCGTTTTCTTATGCTGAGCAGGTGCTGAGCAGTGATGGACAGCATCCCAGCACCTCTATATATACTCAGGGTCCGGACGTAAAGGCAAACGCAGCTTAAACACACTAATTGCACTGATCTGGACCCTGTTTTGGCTAGGTTTTGTGTTTCCCCAAAGGGGGTTTATTGAGGATTACAGCCGATGTACGCAACGTACAGATGTTAACGTTACACTAATGGAAAGATAAAGTTGTCGACTAATGTCTGTGAAAATTTCATGTGCGTGAACGAAATAGATTTTAAGCCAGACCCGATTTAATCTAAAGAACCGGCGAGAAACAACAAATTACAGATCGGTAAGACTCAGTATGGGTCATAGGTCAAGAGCGCGTTATGACTGGGTAGTGCGTCTTACAATAATATTCTAAAAAATCGGACCACTGTCAAGAAAAAACTCCACAGACTGATAACGTGATACCAGCTAAATATATTAGCAAACAACACAGCTTGAATACGTCTTATAAGCCGAGTAGTGTTTGGATTTTGCTGACTTAAGGTTTGATTGACTGATCAGGCATACACTGTGTTATCTGTTTAAGCAGTGAGAGCTCGCACAAAGCTCAGCAACTGTGTGTTCCGGGCGTGAAATGCTCCACATTTACTTGCAAAAAGTACTCTTTTCACATTGCGCTTTAAACAAGAAAACAAAATCGAAGACGAAAATAAAAAGTGTCTTGCACACGTTCATATCAAGTTCTACCTAAGGTCCAAGTTTCGTGGCCATAGGGCCCGTACTGCCAGTGGAGGAGAGGACACAAGAAATCCGATCACTGTCAAGAAAAAGAAAGATACCAAGGGCTGCCTGCACAAATTCAAAAAGCCCTTGCAAGCCAAAGGCTTGTCAAGTGTTAAAAAATGAAACGCTGTATAGTCACCTTCAACTTGCACACACATACTGTATGTAATTGCTCTCGCTGCAGACATGCGGGAGATCAATATGCTGTGCTGATATCACACCAGTTCGTTTAAGTGCGAAATCAAAGCGTTTGCCTGCCTTTTAATGGGCGTCAGTGGCAAAATTTCAATGTCCATTTTTACATATTAAATATTAATGAATTTCTTTAAAAATGGAGCTAGACCAGCTACACTTGCTACATTATGTCTATGCCAAATTTGGTTGTCCTAGCCCTAGAAATCGCAGAGAAGTTGTCGTGACAAGCTTTTCAAATTTCAAATTTCGATGTCCTTCTTGCAAGTTTAATAAATTTCTAAAAAAAATTGAGCTGGACCAACTAGACATGCTATACTATGTCTCTGCCAAATTTGATCTTCCTAGCCCCAGCCATGTCAGAGTAGTTCGCATGAAAAAGGTTTTGGCGTTAAAAAGGTAACGTACAGAAACACTGTACCGAGTCGCACGAAAGCAATAAACTAAGGGATTGAGAATCCTCAAGTGTAATGATTATTCTGACAAAAAGTCGGCAGGAACATTCTCAAACCGAAACCAATGTATAACTAGACCGTTTTCACTACCGAGTAGCGAACAGCACACTTGGGGGCCACAAAAAATACGATTCTGAACTCTTAAAATAAAGACTTGATCAAGAACGAAGACGTGAATGTCACCAAGTTACCTCTTCCCTCACATCTTCTCTTTTCGGCCAAAAGCGGTCGAAAATAAGCTTAAAATCGCACTACCTCTAACCGTTTTTGGAACTTCCCATTTCGACATTGACCATGACCAAAGTGGTCACGCTAATCGAGGTACCCCCTACATAACGCTTTTTACGTTCAAAGGATCGAAATAAGCTCAAAATCTTTAATCTCTAACCGTTTTAGAGATAATTGTCAACTTCCTGTTTTTGACATTGACCAGCACCGAGGAGATCAAGATCACCGGTGTTCCTCTTACAGAACGTCTTTTAAGCCGGCAGAGTAAAGAATAAGCTCAAAATCGCTCTCTCTCTCTCTCGAACCGTTTTCGAGATAATGATGAATTTTCATTTTTGACTTTGACCATGACAGTGAAGGCCGGGACCACCGAGGTACCTCTTACATATTTTAGGCGCAATGAGTGGAAAATAGGCTCAAAATTGATCTACCTCTAACCGTTTTTGAGATAATGCCCACTTCCGGTCTTTTACTTTAACCATGGCCGATGAGGTTAAGGTAACCGATGTACCTCTTAAATATCGTTTTTAGGGCCCAAAGCGTCGAAAATAAGCTCAAAATCGTTGTTTCTCTAACCGTTTTCCAGAAAATGGCCCACTTCTGGTTTTAGATAATGACCATGACCGAGGAAGTCAAGGTCACCGATGTACCTCTTAAATAACGTCTTTAAGGCCCAAAACGTCGAAAATAAGCTAAAAAACAACCTTTCTCTAACCGTTTTCGATATCATGGCCCACTTCCGGTTTTTGATATTGACCATGACTCATGAGGTCAAGGTCACCGAGATACCTCTTACATATAGTTTTTTAGGGATAAAGGGTCGAAAATAAGCTCAAATTCGCTCTGTCTGTAATCGTTTCCGAGATAATGATCAACTTCAGGTTTTTGACATTGACCATGTCCCAGGAGGTCAAGGTCACCGTTGTACCTGTTAAATGTCGTCTTGTAGGCCCAAAAGGGTCGAAAATAAGCTCAAAATCGTTATATCTCTTACCGTTCTCGAGATAATGGTCAACTTCCTGTTTTTACATTGACCATGACCGAGGAGGTCATAGTCACCGAGATACCTCTTTCATATAGTCGTTTAGGGATAAAGGGTCGAAAATAAGCTCAAAATCGCCCTATCTCTAACCGTTTTCGAGATAATATTCCACTTCCGGTTTTTGACATTGACCATGACCGAGGTGGTCAAGGTCACCGAGGCTAAGCGTTTTCGAGATAATGGTGAAGAGGGAACCATGGGGTCTCTGGAGCCCAAGGGGAAGTCTAGTGACCAGAGACGCTTGAACACCCGATTTGTTTATGATTGCGCAAAGCAATCGCGATACGTCTATGGTCTCGATAGCGGGGTCTCCGTAATTGTAATTGCCCCGAGACACGTGTTTTGTTTGTGCCATTTCACAGTCAGCAGTCGAAAAGTGAAGACGTGTTTTGTTCTACACTTATTTTCTTTGCACCCTCTTTGGACGCCCCACACTAGGTAAATATAAAGTAATTTTGTATTTTGTTAATATACCTTACGTAAAAATCATTTTCCAGGGTGATTTTGAATATTAAATGTGCGATATGGTTCAATTACTGTTTGTTTACATAAATTTCGATTACTGACTCAATGTGGGTCTTGTGTGTCAATAATCAAAGGTTCAGTGTTATTTAATGGTTTTATATACCGGGACTTAAATAGAGTGTTTATTTGTTGTTATTTCAGTCACGGAGCGATGTTGGAATAAACGTGAGCAGACACGTCGAATCTTTTCTGTTCACTCTCTGCCGCTACAGTGACTAGTGTGCGCCATGAGAGCCTAGACGCACCATGGGGCCGATGACTGTCTACCTCGCCGGATAACTTTACTCGGGGTTGAAGAGTTTGACGGGGGTTTGCCGCAGACGTTTGTCTACCGACGCCTTTTTCCCGAGGATGACAGGCGCTCTCGCTGTTTTTTGTGTTCGCTTTTCAGTCGTTTTCTGATGCACTGATATTTCGTCAAGCCTAAACTTTTACGTACGTTTATGCTGAATGCCTTTATACGCAGACTGAACTTTTATGCTCAGTTTGGAGGTTAGGAAGGCCAAGCCAAAGGAAAATGGACTGGAGGAATTACAAACTTTCTGGAAGTTACAGATTAGCAAGAAATCATCAATATGTCAGCTAAATACTTTGCATACAGTAAATGGTGTAAAATGTTCTTTTCTTTATTGGCTAGTCTGTATTTACTCCTCTGATTTTGTCTGGAGCATTGTTAAACTGTGATAATAAGTATGGCAACACGCACTGTCAGAACTTTGACATGACTTGAAAATAGGGCATACCGCAGGGGCAGTATCTACCTTTGCAAAATAACCAAAACTTTCATATGTCAAAAGAAAATTAAGCAGTTTGTCTTTTAAACCTGTTCAGTTGTACAAGATACTATTATTTACTTATTTTTAGGTGTTTTTGTTGCCCCTTAAACGCTAATTCCATTTACCGAAAGTATAAATGCTCCACAAAATGCCATTGCCTGTTTTACCAATGCAAACAAACCGCATCAGTGAACGTGTGTGCAGAATGAGCTGATTTCTCTCCTTCTTTGCATGTATCAAACACTTAAAAAAAATTATTTGTCTAAATTTTCCATTAAAACTGTTATAATCCTGGACAAAACTAGAGGGACTGTATTTTACATTTGCATGTCTTCACATACAGTTATTATTCCTGCTTAATAGTTGTTAATTTAAAAACAATGAAATTTCACATGACGCAGTAAATGAGTCACAGCTGCGGCCTGCTCATGTAGAACGCCTGTTCTAGCCGAGTTATACGAGTGCATCATTTGGTTTTAAACATAAGAAAAAATGTGTCATGTTTTTTGTCTAATGCGGCGCGGTTTATCTTTATCCACCTCTTCAAAAACATTCATGATTTGGAAAATTAATGGATTACGTCAATTGTTTGGATCTGCCAAACATACTTTCGAAACACGAGTTGAATTATGTTGACAGTCATTGTGATTGTGTTTGATTGATTTGGACTCAGAGGTACATGTTATTCTTCTTGTACTGTGTGGTCTGGGTGGTATGTTGTCGGCACTACTCAGTTAATGTTTTGATTCATTTAGCTGTAAGTTTTGTTGTTTAATTCAACTTGTTTATCGAAGTATCTATTTCGTGTTGTGATGATCACTGTTAGGGTATGCAAAAGTGATTTTCTGGGCATGCATATATTGTTGCCGCGTCGCGTGTGAATGTGTGGTGTTTTAAGTGTCCTGAACGTGTTTCTGATTCAGTTTGTGCCTCACTGTGGTTGTTGTGGTGTGGGATGCGTCTGCTTTGTGAGAATGAAGAAAAGCGCTCCTTGGCGCGATCGTTTCTCTTCACGCGTTGTGAAATGATGAATAGTGAATTTGCCGGGAAACTGTTTATGTGTTGCATTGAGCATAAAACACGGGGATAGGTTTAGGATTTGGGGGATCTTGGTGTAGTGAACACGTTGGTGTTAGTTTCAAGTTTGTTTGAAGTCCTTTTGAAAGATTTTGCAGCATTTTAAAATTTACTTATATATCAAGTATGTCGGGTATCTCCAGAAGTCGACAACGAAATTTGAAGTTTCACACGGCGTTGCGTAGAACGCGTCAAGATTGTTCATATGGCAATATTTTTGTGGTTAGAACTTTTCAGTTTGTCGGGTTTTGAGACGAGGGAAATTTTTGTGCTACCTAGCACAAACTTTTCATTTAGTTTTCAAGTATTTAAAAACTCAGTAGATTGGAGCCAATAGTGCCACCTTATACCTTTCCTAAAACATCACTTTTTGGTCGCTACGTAACTTGTAAGATATGTTTTTGGGCAGCCATTTTCTCATTGGTCCTTGATTTAGGCTCGAAGCTCTTTGATTGGTCGCATTTTTAATTAGCAGCGGCTGTTCTGCCAGCAACTATATAAGGAACGCGTTTGCTGCGCCATCAGCAGTCGATTTTGTGAAGGCATAGAGGCCACACGTCAGGTGTGAGTCCTAGTGGTGCACAGGGGGTTGTTACATGTGGTGCTGGTGCACGGAGAGTTGTTATCTCGGACAAAGTATAAAGTAAGGAAAATAAAAACGGATATTCAAGAGACAGATTAGTTTGCTTTCATAGCAGTTTTACTTGGATTCAAAAGGAAAAAAACGGAATTTCAGAAATTATAAGATATTGCAATCAGTCTTGAGTTCGTTCGTCGCCATACCTCTTCGTGAAAGTCAAAGACGCACAACGCTGGGACCCGAAGATACACACAGCTTACACACACAGCTAACAATCACGCTTTAGTGACTAACACATTGTGTTAATATTAAGATCATAATCTAAGATTCATTTCTTTATTATCGTGCGACGTTAGTTTAGTGTCACACCATGACGAAAGTTAAAGACTTGAAATCCAAGGAGCAATTGGTCCTGAAAATGTTGAGCGAGAGGATGGGAGTACCCAAAAGGCTAGTGTTTGTTCCCGAACTCAAACCGAAAAGGGTCGTTTGTATCAAATTTCTATCCAGACCAAAGAGTTTGAATTGTCTTGTCGCAAAATAAAAAGAAATTTTCGCCATGTTGAAGTTTTGTTGACCGACTCTTCTGATGTCTCGCATATTCGCTCTCCCGTGATAAACTCATGGAGAATTTTGATGATTTTGTTGTGCAATGCGACAGTTTAGTTGCCTTTTCCGATCAAGATATAGGTCATTCAGTTGTTCAGCGCTTCGAAAGTATCGAACAAAGCGGCGAAACATTATTCAGAGAAATTAATGCTGTTGTCAAAAGGATGTTGACAGATCCAGAAGATAAGTCTTCTGTGTCTGAAGAAAAGGTGAAAACTGGTCTTGAAAATTCCGATGTATCTTCTTGTGAGCTGAAGTTGAGTGAGTTGAGTGAAGGTGAGTTGAAATAGAAGATCCATCTGGAAGTCTTGTTTTTAAGGTGTTGTTTTCAGGTACAACGGAAGCAGCCGATTTGTCGTCGAGCTTTGAGCCGTCCGCGTAGACGAAATGATAGTCTTTAAATTCTTCCTTGAGCTCTGCAAAATGTGATCGAAATAGAAAGGGGCTAGCTGTTTCCTTTGCATAGACCGAGAGATTCTTGAGTACCAGAGGTTTTGTGAGTTTCCACTGTGGTACTTTTGGTACTCTGTATTTTGCAATTGACTCTATGGTAATGTCAGCTGAATCCTCGCTCCTAATGGAGGTATTACGGTAGGGCCTCTTTCATGGAAGCGAGAAAAATCTGATCCAAAGACTGAATTGTACGTGGGATTCTTCTTATTTGCATAAAGCTTTGTTGTGTACTACATAGCGAGTTTAACTCGACGAATGTTAAGAGGCTGTTCATTTGCCTCTACATGCAGGCTTTCTGCTGGTGATGCTCTAAAAGCATTTAGACACAGTCGTAAACCTTGGTTTTGTATCGGGTCTAGCATTTCTAGGTATAAAGGTCTTGCTGATCCATAGACAATACTGCCATAGTCTAATCTAGATCGTATTAAGGCTCGGTAAAGCATAAGTTTTGTATCCCGATCAGCCGATATTACTCTTAGGAGATTGAGTGCTTTTTCACATTTTCGTTTGAGTTCTTTGATATGTGGGATAAAGCTTAGCTTGGAGTCGAACAGTAAACAAAAAAATTTGTTTTCTTTAACAACAGGTATTTGAATGCCAGAAACTATAGAACGGGATCGTCGTGTTTTTTCCGTTTATTGCAGAAATGCATGCAGAGAATTTAAAACAGTGAGAATTTAGAACAGTTTTGGTTAGCCCATGTTTGCAGTGAGTGTATGTTCTGCTGCAAGCGCCGCTGTATTAGGTTCATATTCTTGCATCTGCAAGATGTTGCGAAATCGTCAACGAAGCGTGAGCTGTGTATCCCCTGTTTTATGTTATGTCGGATGCTATTTATCTTTATCAGGAACAGAAGAACGGAAAGGATGCATCCCTGGGGGAAACCTTCCTCTTGTTCGAAGTAGTCTGAGAACACGGCCCCAAGGCGGACCCGAAAACGTCGGTCTTCTAAAAAGGCTTTAATAAATTCAGGTAGACGGCCTCGCAGCCCCAAGTCAAAGAGGTCTTGCAATACTCCGTGTTTCTATGCTGTGTCATAGGCCTTTTCCAAGTCAAAGAAAACCAAAACGACATGTTCGTTATTGATAAAGGCTTCTCTTATAAACGTTTCTAGTCTTACAAGGTGATCAGGGTATTTCTTTGTTTTCTAAAACCGCTCTGTATATATCGGCAAACAAATTATTGCTTTCTAGATACCAGGTGAGTCTGTCAGACATCACGCGTTCAAATGTTTTACACAGTGAACTTGTTAAGGAGATAGGTCTGTAAATTTGTGGGCTTGTGGGGGTCTTTGTTTGGTTTTGGTACTGGTATGATAATAGCTTCTCTCCATATTTCTGGAAAGTTGCCAGATTTCCAGGCTTGGTTAAGGAGGCCCAATAGTATTTCCAAGGTTTCATTTGGCAGGTGTTTAAGGGTTTGGTAGTGTATGTCATCTGAGCCAGCAGCGGAATTGTGAGATTTGTTTAAAGCCTGTCGGAGTTCACTCAATGAGAAATCGCAGTTGTAGGATTCACTACTGTCCGAGTAAAAGTTTGTTGTTTCGTTCTTTAAGTGCCTTATACCGTCTACAGTCTTCGCTATAGTGTTTAGAGGATGAGTTATGTTCAAACGTTTCTCCCAGGACGCCAGATATTCCCCTTGTTCCCATTACAGTGGCATTGTTCGTTTGTAAATGGTTCATAGGGCCTAGACAGCCTTTGCCGGATATTTTCCTAACCATGTCCCACGTTTTCTTTAATGAAGTTTTCCGTTTAGCCTGGAAACAAACTCTTCCCATGAGCGTTTCTTACTTTGTTTTACAGCCTTGCGGGCGATGGCATTGAGTCTTTTATATTCAATTTTTCTAATATTGTCCGGATGATTTATGAATTGTTTTAATGCTTGTTTTCGAACAGCTATTGACCGTTTGCATTCATCGTTGAACCAGATTTTGTGTAGTCTTGTGCGAGATCCGGATATTTTCGGGAGTCTTTTCCATTATTGATTGCATCAAAGCGGTGAATTAGGGTCATTATCACTTTCAAGGTGTTCTCATGTAATAGACTGATAGCATAATTCTTGGAATTGTAGCCAATCTGTTTTGTTAAAATTCCACTTGTCTACTCTTTCTTGCCGTTGTGGAATGGTTTGTTTAATTAAAATGTAAATGCTTCCATGTAGGTCGTTCCAGCTAAAATCAAGGTACAAGTTAGCAGAGGCTATACAGCGGTCGATAGAGGTTTTTGAACCAGTGCCCATATGAAAATATGTCGGTGTTTTGCCATTGAGTAAAGACAGGCTGTGATGGTGGGTAGTAGGTTTTCTATGATCTTTCCTTTTTGGTTGCATGGTTGCCCGACGTTGTACTATGAGCGTTGAAATCACCGACCAATAGTATGGGTATTGGAAGTTGGTTTATGAGATTTGAAAATTCTGTGGTTGTGGTTTTGAAGGTGGTGGCACGTAGATATTTCACACAGTGATTGTTTTGTTCAAGGTAGCCCTGACTGCCTTGGCCTGTAGAGTGGTATTTAGATTTATTTCACTTTGGGGTATATCTTTTCGAACAAACGTTGCCATTCCTCTGGAGGCTTTGTTGCTAACGTGGTCTTTGTTGTAGGGGATATATCCCTTCAGTGTTGTTTGGTTATTGGTTTTAGAGAAGGTTTCTTGTAGGCAAATTATTGCTGGATCATTTTGGAATATGACTTAAAATTTCGTGACGGTTGGTCCAAAAACCTCGTATATTCCACTGAATTATTGCCATATGGTCTTATTTCGTATTGTCTAGGGGTCTTTGTATTCCGACACTAGGTCTTTAAATTTGCTTCTTTTTATGGCCACTTTCTTGTGTTGTTTTGAAGAAGAGGGCTTCTGGCGGTGTATGCTATCGTCTTCTTCTATTAGTGGAGAGAACCTATTCTCTACCTCGCTGGTTAAAGAGGAGCGCAATCTTTCTTTGGCTTGTTTGGCTCTCTCTTTAAGGTTGGCCTTTACCTCCTTGGGTAAGTTAGATGGAGGACTTGTTGTCTGTTTTGGTGTTGGCGGGAAGGGGGTGGGGCCTGCGGCCGCCGCTGCACCGTTCCTCTTTGATGGTGTTGAGTTTAGGACTTTTTGCACACTGCTGATTGAGAGTAATCACTTTTGATCTTGCACCACCTTGTGTTTGACAGCCTGTAGCTGAAGTACGCGGCTCGCTCAATTTTGTCACCTTGGTTCTTTGTGGTGGTATGTTGCGGGTTTTCTGGATTGTCAACCATGTCACCTCCGTTTGGCAAGCCGATGTCGGTTTGACTGCGTTGGCGTAGCTTTTAGTCCCAGGTGAGGGTTGCGTTGCCAGTTTTCGGGCCTGCTGGTATGCGACCCACTGTTGGTATTTAATTTCTTGTACCTTTTTCTCAAACTTCCAGCGCGGGCAATCTCTAGAGACGCCGCGTGGTTTCCTTTGCAATTTGTGCAATTTGTGGTGACAGCGGTACAGGTGTCGTGGACGTGTTCTTCTCCACACTTGGCGCACCTTAGTTGATTGGCTCTACATTTAGTTTTGGTGTGACCAAATCTCTGGTAGTGGAAACACCGCATGGGGTTGGGTATGTAGGTGGTGGTTCTCAGGTTTAGGTAGTCTATTTTTACTGTGCTTGGCAATGTTGCTTTACAGAAGGTAAGGACGGCAGTGCCCTTTTGGCCGAGAAATCGGGCTTCTATAACACCCTGTGGTTTCAGTTCTCTGACGACTTCGTCTATGGAACAGAATTTGAGGTCTGGGTGGGCGACTACTCCTCTTGAACTGTTCAAAGTACGGTCCGGTGTGCACTGTACGGGAACATTCACGAACGTCGTGAGTTCAAGCAGGGCTTTGCGTTGTCGTCGTTCGTATATATGGACTAATTGGTCACCCGATCGAAGTCGTTTTACCGTGAACCGCGTGCCGACAATAGCGTTAAACCCCTTTTCGACTGCGAATGGAGACAGCTTAAGGCGTCCGTCTCTTGGCGTTATGATAACGTATTCCGGGAAGGGTGTCGGTGGTGACTCTATTTCGATATGAGCTCGCTTTGCAGGTGTTCTCGTTGCACTTCGTTTATTCGATTCTTTTTGATTTGTCTCCATGAAAACTAAATAGGTTTCTTCCAGGTCTGCCGGCCCCTAGCCCTACTCTGACCAACCTTTTGGCAGTGGAATTAACCCGCTCGGGGCTAGGACACCTGGAATACTCTACTACATGACGGCGAAGTCCACATCCAATCATGCCTCGATTGACCCTACAGCCGCAGTGTGGCTAACCTAGACGACCAATCGTTATTGATCGTGACGGGCGAGTTCGCGACCGCCCTTCTTGGGCCGAAGAGGAGGCAATTCTTTCGCTTATGAGAAGGCTTTCAAAGACCTGGACCGATTCGGCAATTGCTTCATAGTTGGTGAAAAGATGAGGGAAAAATGGACAACCTTCCCAAAAGGACCAAAATAGGTAGCAAGGATTCCCAAGGTTTTCGGAAATTCGAGCTGATATCGCCAACGAGCGCCACACTTTGTTCAACCCAAAGGTCGATACGATTCAGTCGAAGCAATTAATTATTTCTACTACAAAGAAAGGCATCTCTCACACTACCGAGTCGAGTCCTCAAGGTCCCTCGTCTTCCAAGTCTTGCTTGTATTGTTCAAAAAATCATCCAGTCTGAAAATGCAGTGAATTCTCAAGAACGCCTTAGTGATGAAAAACAAACTCTGTTGTGGATGTCTTGTCAGTGGTCATATCTAAAAAAATGCAAGAATAAAGCAAAGTGTTTGACTTGTCAAAGGAATCATCTAACGTCTTTACACGATTGTGTGGAAGCCTTTCAAGTGCTCAAGTTTTCGTCCCTCAACAGACCTCTTCTGTGTCTACTGTTAGTCCGGAATTGCAATCGCTCAGCCATGCTTGGATGGTGAGACATTTGCTCAGTCTTACTCTAATGCCACGTAAAGTGTAGACGGTTCTTTGAGTTCAATGATTGTGCCAGTGTACCTTTATTATCCGGCCACACCGAACACAAGGAAATTGGTTTATGCTCTCCTCGATACTCAATCATATACATCATTTATCCTGGATGACACTTTAAAATGGCTTGCAGCAGACGCTCAAGATGCTACACTATCATTCTCAACAATATTTGCTGAAGATCGCCGTATTATGTGCAAACACGTTAGCGGTTTAATCGTTAAGGGTGTCCATACCGACAACAAGATTTCGTTACCACTGTTTTATTCAAGACCGATTATGCCTGCTAATCGGGCACACGTTCCGACGACAGTTCCTGTTTTCGTACCCAAACCATAGAATTGTCGCCTCGTGAGGTACTGGGCGGTTTTGGAATCCGATTTCATGGATGTTTCTCAAAGTATTGGTCTTCCCTGGGGAATTCCCACGAAAAAACACCCAAACTGTGTCTTTCGGGCCCAGGTGGACATCTGGGGGAGGGGATCCGCAGCCCTGTTGCACCTTGCAATCAGCGCCCAAGGGGCACTGTCAGTGCCAGTAAGGCTGGGAAATCCCCTTTCCGCTGCAGCGGGTATGGCCACCATGGCAGTTGCCGCGACCCAGATACTGCCAGTCGAAGAAAAAGCTCCCCAAACGGCGGTTGACCGCAGTTTCAGTGTGAATCATGTGGTGAACAGCAGGGTTAGGATGTGTAGCACACAGTGCCGACGCAAGCTGTCCAGCCTGGTGGGGGTGAGTGCGGAAAATTACATTTTACGTAAGCCCGCCAGGTTTGGCGCTTCGAGCTGTCAGATAGCTGCGACAGAAAATCATTTCCAGACTCTCCAGCATAGATCCATTGGCAGAATGTATGACGATAGCCCAGAATGAGTAAACAGTTCCATTTGGTAGGCTCTTCAGCTCTAAGTGCCGAATTGTGCAACAACCCAGGTTTCTCGCTGCCAAACACAAAAATTACGAAAAACTAGATGCTCGAGAAGCATGAATCCGCCGGGTTCGCGCAAATTGTATACCTGATTATGATGTTCCTGTGAACAACTGTTCCAAAGAACACCATACAGCCTTGTGGTCAGTGAAGTAGAGGTTTGTAGAGCCAGTGGTACATGGTTGATTTGGTGTGAAGATAATATCGATACATCGACCAGATGGCATTGTTGCTTCAAACGAGGTTGGCAGAAGATGAAATGAATTCATAAGATCTAGTAATGGCGACTGCTTCTGTGAAATGTTTATGTTGAAGTTTTGCCATTTTGGCAATTTTGCTCGGATCCGGTCGAATCCTGGTCACTGCACTGCGGGATGCTTAGGAGCAGCCATGGGTAAAATCTTAAATCAATCCACTCACTAATGCGGCCTGTAGGCGCGTGAGACCGATATGTGTTATGCTCATTCCTAATTCATTTCTTCCATTTTTTTAAGTTTTGTCATTTTGACAATTTTGCTCGGATCCGGTCGAATCCTGGTCACTGCACTGCGGGATGCTTAGGAGCAGCCATGCGTAAAATCTTAAATCAATCCACCCACTAATGCGGGCTGTAGGCGCGTGAGACTGATGTGTGTTATGCAAAGTCCTTATTCAGTTTCTGCAATTTTTTAAAGTTTTGCCATTTTGGCAATTTTGCTCCGATCCCGTCGAATCCTGGTCACTGCACTGCGGGATGCTTAGGAGCACCCCTGGGTAAAATCTGAAATCAATCCACCCACTAATGCGGGCTGTAGGCGCGTGAGACTGAAATTGCACAGACGGACAGACGGACAGAATGAAAACTATATCCGTCCGGTGCTCGGCGGATAAAGATATCCTAGACACAAAGTGCTTACCTCTTTGGGTGAAGGAATAAACAGAGAAACATGTTGAAGTTGTTTCATTGTTTTTATTTGCGCGTCGAAGTACATATGCACTTCGGATTATCAACGTTGGCAGCATTGCTGGGTTAAATTACTCCAAAATACATTAAGATTTTTTCCTGAACACATTGTGCTCTCTGTGAACATACTTTGACTTACAAAAAACTTTCTGATATTAAAAAATACTTGAAATTATCAATAGATTATTCATATCAAAATTGATTTAAATATATCTAAGATGATTTTTCCGCGATCAAATCTTCAATTCCTGCCAGCAAAACTGAAATAATCTAATAGCAAAATCCCAATTATGAGCCCGATAATTTAGTTTACATATCATTTCCACAGACTGATACTTTTTCATCTAAAAATACTTTTTTATCTAAAAATAATTTTTTATATCAAAATAAGTTAGTTTTGATATGTGAAATTCAGAATGACCCTGTATACAAAATCTTTTCATTTCGTTCAACACGTAAATAAAGCATTTCTTGAAGTCAAAAATTACGTTGACATTACTAGCATCAACTATTCAACATCTTTAAAATGCGATTGATCATTAGTCAAATTATATTTGTCAAAAAAAGTAACATGTGAAAACGGCATTCCACATACAGCGTGACGCACACAAAAATTAAAATTTTCAGGAGTGGACAGTAAGGAGGCTGCTAAAACAATAACACACATACTCAAAGCAGTAAAGTTTATTGCAAAAAATCATTACTTACAAGGGACAAAACACAGTGCTCCTCGGAGTCAAATAAAATTGTCATAACCGATGGCACACATCCTCATCGCGCCAAAATACAACTGCAACTCAAATTATTTTTCTGCACTTTTTTGAGGATGGTTTCGCTAATCTCTTTGTGTCGTTATTTTTCACCATAAAATCGACAAATTTTAGCGACGATGACGTCATACATTTTAGTAGTAAATGTGAAGAACAACTAGTCTATGGGTGTTTAATTACTCTGTTTCATATAACCCTTCGCTGGGTTTCCAGATGGGTTGCAACGAACTATGAAAGAAACTTTATTTTGCAACTCAAATTCTATTCTGCAAAGATTTTGATACATCCAATGTGTCGTTGAAATTTGGCGAGAAATAGGCAATGGGCTTCCCTGGAGACAGATAATCCAGGCTCTAGAACAAAACATCGGGTGACCTTCGTTTTGATATCAAAATTAGCTTCTCATAAGAGAACAGAAAGGCTCACCCCCATCCTCCATCCCCTGCCCACCCCAACAAAAAAAGGTCTGCGCCTAGATCACTTTCAATAACACCTTCTTTGAGATTTTTATTTACTATTTGCTAATGGAGAGTAAAGCTGCATTCTGCTCATGCTGGGACGCTAAAAGGTTGAAAGTTTAGCGTTCATATTACCCCCATCCATTCCCCTCCCCCCCCCCCCCCCCGCCCCTCACGTTTGCTGCCTGCATTTCAGAAGCGCATGAGATAAAACTAAAAAAGACATGCAAATGTGGTAAACTCACTTCGAGTGGGGGGTGGAGCTTGTTAATACTTATTTGTGGATTTTGATTAATATTTAAATAAAATGTTAATAATACTTTATTCATTGGCACGCCTTTTCTTGGGGGGGGGGGGAGGGGGGCACAGGGTAGGGGACACAAGGTAGAAGAGGGGTCCAAGGAACAAAATGGCTACAGGTCTACAAGCGAAACATTTCTATTACCAATACTTGATATCTGAACTCCAATAAAAGAAATGCAACAGCAACAGCGCGGTAAGCGTATAGTTTAAAGGCATTAACATCAGACAAGTATTGATTTGAACAACCCAAAAATTATTGAAGACAGGAATGCATTAAACGCGGTGGACGTTTGTGCTCACTGCAAAAGAAAAAAAAACACACACAAAACGATAATAATCAATCTTGCCACTATTGTTTCTTGAGAAAACGGTCAGAATCAAGAAATCACGACACAATCACATTTGAAAACTCCGCAATAGCTCTCCCCATTCGATGAGCAAGAAAGCAAACAAAGCAAGCGTCACGAAAGCAAAAGACAAACAAGCCATACAGTGTAACCTCGCAATAACGGCATGACAGGGGCCGAGAAATTGTGTCGTCATGGCATACAGCAGAACTGTTCTTCTCGATCGGATCAATCGATCGATCGATCGATCGATCGATCGAGAGAGATCGATCGATCGATCGAGAGAGAGAGATCGAGATCGAGAGAGAGAGAGAGAGAGAGAGAGAGAGAGAGAGAGAGACACAGAGACAGTGAGTGAGTGAGTGAATGAGTGAGTGAGTGAAAGAAAAACAGCCGAGACAGAGACAGGCAGGCACACAGAGAGAGCGCGAGAAAGAGAGGGGGCGAGGAAAGAGAGGGGGCGAGGAAAGAAAGACAGAAAGAGAGACAGACAAATACGTGGAGGGAACGCGAGGCAGGGCCTAAAGACTTCGTGCCTGGTTTGTGTCTGTGCAATAGTTGGGTAAATGCATACACAGAGCGACTGGATTATAAAGCTTAGATGAGGCAGAGACATAGACAAATAGATAGTTCGTTATGTCCCGTTCCGCAGGTTTTTCTGAGATTATCGACTCCTCTGGCCGGCATTCCTCACCAGGTCCGAACTTTATTTCAGTTTAAAAGTCTTAGCTTTTTAATAAATATAAATGTTTAAAGCAAGACCTAATAACACAAAACAACTAATGCATTGGTGGACCAAAAAACATATTTGTCAGTGAATAGTTTGAATAACATAGGAAACAGGACAGCTGCCGCATGGACAATTGCCGCATGGACAGCTGCCGCAGGGACAGCTGCTGCAGGGACAATTGCCGCATAGACAGCTGCCGCATGGACAATTGCCGCATTGGGACGATTCCGTACTTTTTGTAACAAATCTATACATGTTTAATTTTTAATATATGTTTTTTTCCTTTCCTTTACTTTCATGCTTGTGAAGTTCCACGATTAAAGAACGTGACAGATGCTTTTCAACGTGGTTATGACCCAAATGTTGGGCGGCCCCCAGGAGCCACAGCCAAGACAAGTTTATCGCGAAAACGCTCATCGCATTTCTGTAATTGTGGGTGACTCCGCCCATAGGCATATCATAGATTTCCTATGACCAAAACTGCGACTCTATAAAGTAAAATATTTGTATTTTAGAGTAGTTCAGAGTAATTTAATACTGGACATTGATCGGATATTTGTATTTCAAGTGCCAGGAACTGTAGGTGTTTAGTTGGTGATTTAAAAGAATTTCACAGATGTAGTTTGATACTGAATATGGACAGTTTAAAAACAGAAAAATAGTAGTAATTCATTATTTTAGATGCACAAAATAGAAACAATGTTATAGAATAATGCGGTAATATTTAAAATAAAAAGATTGTAATTTTTTATAAAAAGTAGGGAATTATCCTATGCGGCAATAGTCCGTGCGTTAATAGTCGCAATGCGGCAATAGTCCGTGCGGCAATTGTCCTAGACCCAACAGCATGACTACAGGTACAGGAACACATGGGAACTCTAATAAATAAAGCACTTGAACACAATAATTGAGAAAAAATACTCTACAGTGTATACCGGTACACGTACTATTAAAGTAAATACATATACATATATGTATTAGAAACCTTTTACCTTATGTTTATTTTAGCATTCGTCTTAGATAACTACATAAACCCGAACGCTTCATAAATATAGGAATTAGTTACAGCTTCCTGCGCTTTTCGCTCAAAAAAAAAAAAAATAAAAAATTCTTGGACTTCACAGGATTTTCCAAAACAACAGGAACTATGTAGTTATGCACTCATGTCCCAGCTCAGCCATCATGACAAGGCTAATAAAATTCGATCTATATCGGAAACGATTTCCAACAAATGGCCCAGAACCGCTTAGTTTCTGTTTGCAATTAGGTCAACAAAACCATGAATCCAGAACCTTACCTCCCCCATTTTGAGAACAATGGCCAATGGCCCCTTCTCCCCCCTATCCCCCCCCCCCCCCCCCCCCGCCTCTGATTTCAGCCATACCTTTGCTTAGATTTGAATGATTGTGTTGGAGGTCAGCAATCGCTACAGGTGCTGATCAGCACCTCACCGGAAGTGCACTTAAGAAGCATCGTCTCCCAAATGCACCGAAAGTATTCACTTTGGTGACACGCTGAGTAAACTTTATCACCTAACCATATTTTAATATTTTAATGCATTGAAGGGACAAATATATGAACAGGCTGAACGCACATCCGTATGGGGCATTTTCTCTGGGTATGACAAAGGCTGGGAGAGGTTAGGGGAGGCAGACTACCCTCGAGTTGCCAAAATGGAGGAGGGGGGAGGCGGGAGGGCTTCTCCGCCCACCCGAAATCACATTACCGTCAGGTCCCCAACATGCGTGTCGAATGATGGAATCAAGCAGCTCATATACGTCATAGGCTTATAAATGATGTATATTCTCACAAAACACATTGCCAAAGAACAGAAAATGTGAATCTTAATAATTCACAAATATTCATTCAGTAAAATCGCCGGTTTTTTCGTCGGTTTTTTTTTTCTTATCTTTTTTTTTTTTTTTGCTCACAGAAACAGAATACTCTGCCATATATCTCAACAATCACTGAGGATAAAATTTACGACAACTTCGCTTGAAGTATTAAACCTTTCACAGCATATCTATTTATTATTTCACAGCACAGCAATTTCTTTGCATCTATTTCGCGGGTATACCGCAGTACCGTAGTAAGCCGCAGTGAAGTTTTACCATGTTATACATGACAAACAGGCATTGCGACAATCACTTTATACAGGGGCCCCTCGTTAATTCGTCCTCGGTTAATTCGGTCCCTTGGCTAATTCGTACCAATTCCGTCGGTCCCGATTTTGGGACCCATTCACTTCTATGTAAAAGTACGAATTAACGAGGACTCGGATAATTCGTCGCAAAATTTAAACTCATTTTTTTTCTATTCCGGTCTTTTATCAATGCAGACCCACACAGATTAGGCATGCCAACAGTTAAAACAACACGTTACTCAGGCATCATGTTTAGCGAGATGAAGGGGTTGCATAATGGGCATTGTGGGGCAGCAATGATAGGGGTTTAGGGATTATGATTGACGTGGTCTATTCAATACACCGAGTGTCTTAGTGTGCACAGCGTTTTCACTGGCCACTAATCCGGAGCATCGTCTGTCACGTACTATGCAGCAGCTTAAGATGTCATTTGTCTTCTGTGGACGCTTCGCGCTCCGGAGCGTGAATATAAATTGTGAACAGTGGTCAAGCATTACAACTTACAAAATGGCATCAAAACGAAAACACAGAGATTACACAATGAATCCTAAGTTCAAAGTGTTAAAGCAAATAACGAGTGGCCCTAAAACTAGAACTGAAATAATGACCGAGTACGGGGTACCGCTTCATGGATAAAGAATAAGGATAAAATAATCAATGGTGTTGAAGCCAGCCAATTTGAGCCTGCTCGAAAGCGCGCAAGGATTGAAGGTTCAATGTTGTTTTTGTCCATTCGAAAATTTGACCCCCGGTTAATTGGTACCCTCGGTTAATTCGTACTTTTTCCCTTGGTCCCGAGGAGTACGAATTAACGAGTTTGAATGGCAAACCAGCCGTGTTGCAGCGTTGCTGAAAATTTCAGGCAGATTGCAACTTTGCTGACTGATCACTGAAAATAACTACCAAAGATCCAAAATGCTAACATTGAATTCAAAGCGTCCACGGAAAAGCATGTTTACTCCATATAACATTGAAGGCTTATCATAGCTTTGTCTCCACCAGGCACAGTCAGGTAAAGCCTACTTCACAACAAACAGGATAAAAAAAAATCTGTGACTCAAACGAGACAACAGCAGCTTTTTATTTTTTTTTCATAGAAAAGTTTTCTTAAGCTTTCGTTTTTTTGGCAAGTTCTGTATTCTACAAAATGCAGCTTTTAAGAGAAGTTTTAACAAGTAATGCTTTTTTCAATTATGCATAGATAGTGAACCACAGTGTGGACACCGCCGCCATGTTCGTTGACTGACTGCTATGTTGACTGACTGCTATGTTGATTGACTGCTGTATTAATCCGAAGACCGCTCTATTGAGTCGCCATTGGGGCCGCACCCTGAGGCCCGAGCCCTGCCTTTTCTCTGGCCTCTTCTATGAACTCGGCAATGATCTTGTTCAGTCTCAGCTCGTTTGAATCATCCCTGTTACTCGATTCGTCTCCTGCACATGAAATCAAATTTTGTTTTGTAATAAATATCGGAAAGAATGTCAGAATAACATCCCACGTGTTCACTACACTAGGTTGAAATTTTGTATTATTTATTTAGACTAAACCGCAATATGGAAAGAAAGCAGATCAACAGCTGTGCCCCTTTCCCGAGCCAGAAGCTTTAGTTTTTTTCGTTCTCGATACAAATGACTGCATTGCTGGCCCGGGTTGCTGGCCCAGGGCTTTTTTCAAATGAAGTAAAATTTAGGGCAACAAGTGGGTCAGTGAAACTGACTATGCCCCCCCCCCCCCCCGCCGGCGTACAATCCCAGTATTGGATTTTGTTAGCTTGGACTACAACCCTTAAGCAGTGCGTATCATATTCTTGAATTTTAAAATTCCAGCTGGGCCAATGTCCTTGGGCCGACCTGGCTCATTTACAATACCAATTCTTGTTACCACCCATACTACCTATGTGTATAACATTTTGCCAATTGATCAAAAATGTAGGCCTCCCATCAGTTAAACACGGCCATCAATAGTCAAGGGCTGAAATATTCTAAGTCCAGCTGGTCCATTTTCCTTGGACGAACCTGGCCCATTTACAATACCGATCTGTGTTTGCTCCCATAGAAGCCATTCATGAAAATCCTTGCAGGAGTTTTTAAGTCATCGTGTTAACAAGCTCCTGATGACAGACCGACAGACCGACCGACACGCGGTCGATCGCATATATTCCCTCTGTGGGGAATAAAATATTCCCCCTGTGGGGAATAAATGAAGAGCTGAAATTTTCTAAGTCCAGCTGGTCCATTTTCCTTAGACGGACCTGGCCCATTTACAATACCGATCTGTGTTTGCTCAAATAGAAGCCACATGTCAAGTTTCATGAAAATCCTTGCAGGAGTTTTTAAGTTATCGTGTTAAGAAGCTCTTGATGACAGACAGACAGACAGACAGACCGACACGCGGTCGATCGCATATATTCCCCCTGTGGGGAACAAACAATCGGTCGAACAATGTAGGCTTGAGTGTGTTGAGAAAAAAGGTGTCGACAGACGGACAGACGGACGGACAGACAGGCAAACCCAAAAACTATAGTGCCCCGGCGGGGGACTAATTGTTTGGACAACAAGTATGTCACCCAACTTAAGAACTGAGGTCCTTTAATCCAGCAACCCACCCCTCCGGCCCCCGTAAGCCTTGAAAAACTAATGTAAAGTATGCGAAACTAACGGTGGATGATGAACCGAGACCATCTTAAATTGGCTCAGGCCATCGAACCAATGAACCATTTCGAAATGTAAAGCAGTAATTTTAATAATTTAGTAAATTAACAAATTAATAACTTGTCTAACGTTTCGGCATATCCGTGTAATGATTGATGGCTCGATGAACTACAGAGAACCGAAAGTTTGATGCTAGCCTGGGTATTCCCCGCATGCTATTTTTAGATAGTATTCCAGACAAGACAAGTTGGAAATTTTGAAAATGGCAGTGCTGCCTCTAATACGCCTTTTATGTCCGACCTAGCAAGGTTAGGACAAGCATGATCTCCAAATGTGCAAGCATCACGGCTTCCTTGTGAACAAGATTTCGCCAAAACATGTGAACGATGTAAGAGTGTTCATATCGCTGACCTTCTAAGCTGATTATATTTCTTGATTACCTGGAAAAGTGGAATTTCTAACTTCACCAACTGCCAACTGCCTTGCGAACACTTCACCAAACACATAAATACTATAAAATTCGTGACTTGGAAGCAGAACTACAGCACGAATTTACTAGACACGTTACCGTCGAAATAAAGCAGCTGACAGCTGTCGCGGATTTCCGGGATGTTCGGTTGAACCTTCTTGCGGTAAAGATCGACAAACTTCAAGCATTCTTCTTCCATTTGGACCATCGACAACGGAACTAGGCCGGCGTTTTTAATTTCTCCCAGGCAAGCCAACGCACGAATGAATTCAAAGGTCGCGAAATAATCCTACAAATAAAATGTTTAAATGGCATGGCATAATTGTTCAATGCACAATTAGATACGAAAGGGGTGTTCTTCCTCATATTCTTCACCTTGTTTATCTGCTCGATGTCCAAATCGGTTTTTCACTAAACCCTATATAATTATAAAGACGGTTTGAGCTAGGGAAAACTTTGCACAGGTGTTTAAGATGACAGGAATTCGTTTTAAACTTAAAATTCTGACCTCCACACTGAATGCGAAATCGCAAAAAAAAATCATGATTATAAAAAAATCAATTTATCTCGTCCCTTCGACCCACTTTCAAATACACACAGATGTAGTGGGCAAACGAGCTCACTGTCTCAAAGAATATCACAGCTTCAATCAGACACAGGCGAGGGGTTGAGGGGTGTGTACTGTCATAAATGGCTGACGTCACATATTTTGCGTATTAGGGCCAGGGATGTCAGAATTCTGTATTTATTTCATTATTGCCAGTGCGCGCAGAAAGGAAACGGTAGTATTTTTGCAGTGTATATGAGCAGACACAGTGTACTCACCGGTTGTCCAGAATCGAAAACGTCATCACGCATTACGAAAGTGTGTACTTAACGAAACGTAAGTGATGACATTATGGTGAAATGCATTTACGAGAAATTATAATAGTAAAAGAAAAATTGAAAAAAAAACACGCCCGCGTTTGGACTGGTCGGAAAACCTTGCCCTAGCCTATAGGCTAGTGCTACCAGTGGTACAGGCTCGTACTGCCAGTGCTACAGGCTCGTGCGGGGTTGCCACACAATTTTACGAACCATTTTTCCTGACTTTTTCCTGACCCTTTCACGACTTTTTCCTGACTTTTTTCTACATATATTTTTTTTTCTTTTTCCCGTATTACATAAAGCTTATACTCAAATAGATACATGTGATATAGTAAATCTACGTATTTCAATATAATCACGTGAGATAACCTTAATATTGCTTATCAGAGTGCTTATAATCATAAGATTATCTTCCAATCAAGTAACGTTCGAAGAACAGAAAGCTAATTGTTGTTGCTATTATTATTATTATTATTATTATTATTATTATTATTATTATTTTGTAGCGTTTGGTCTATCACTGCCGACCTGTAAGAGCAAGTGTAGTGGCAAGGCTTTTGCCGCATCGTTGAAGTTATTGAGGAGGTCTTTGGCTGTTTTACGACCCACGAACTTTGAATCAAGATATTATGTGACAGCTTCATAATTTACCCAGTGTCTGACCATTACATCCATTTGCTCGTCTTTTGTAACCCTGTTTCTTGATTCGTCATACAGTAGTACATAAGCATCACTTGAACAAACGCTTTTAAATAACTTGTCCTTGAAATATGGGGCGAACCCATGGACAACGACATAGGAAGATTTTGTACGTTGCACATTGAATTTTGCGACTATGTCACTATCTTGGAACATTTTGCGGAATATGTCTCCAGCATCGGCTGACGAATTAAAACTAGAGTTGTCCTCTACTTTTTTCAAAGACAATATAATATCGGGACGAAGAACCGCCTCGCGGCTTACAAACTGAGACAACGATGGGGTATCTGTGGTAGATTGTACTTGTCTAGAAGTGGATGGGATAGATTCTTCAGAAACTTTTTCGTTACGTGTATCGTCTGTTAAATGTGACGCAGCTGTTTTAGGGCTGAAGATATTCAAATTCTGGCGTGCGTGCTCTGCATTCACATGTTTTACCCCTGTACAATGTTTTGTCAATGCTTCCTTTCCTATATTGCCAAGATGAGAGGAACATGGCAAAGTTTACAATGCGCACTTTTTCCGGCACCTGGAACTTCGGCGACCCATGATTAAAATTTACTGTCTTTTGACCATCCTCTCGAAAAATACGTTTCTTTGCTTGACATTTCGATATTTTTCAGTTATCTTGCTGTTTAACGAATATTTTCAATAACACAAAACACTTGTCCAAAAAGAATTAACGTTCAGCAGCAATAAAAAAACCTTTCTCTACATTTCTGCAGCATGTAGAGAAATAGTCAACATGTGATAAAACAGCAATTTTACAGGTGCTTTTCCATCAGATGGTCTTCTCCCTCAGCTTATTGGTTAGAATGACACACAATGCAAGACATGCACTAATACTGTAAAACAGCGCAGGTTACTGAACAGATACAGGTATTCTTTAAAAATGTTTCATGGGAAAGGCCTTTCTCGGCGCATGGCTTATATATGCTTGACGGGCGCTTTAGACCACTCTTCCACACCGTCCCTCATCCAGACTTCAAGTCTTTACTTTTGCGACGTTCAAACTTGAAAGGATGCTCTTTGTGAAAGAAGAGACACAGAGGATGTACATAACTAATTATATGGTATATCTCTGCTTGGATAAAATATCGCAATTTCGCAACAAGGCTTTAGATTCTATGTGCCCCTTACTATCAAGCTACGGACAACACGCCAACTCAGCCCTAATGCTTCGGTTATCTAAGGCATTCCCGCATGATATGTTTTTCGTACTCGTATAAAGCTACAGAATCAATGCAGATGTCCAGTGCTACAGGCTCTCGCCACCAGTGCTACATACTCGTGCCACCAGTGCTACAAGCTCGTGCCACAAGTGCTACAGACTCGAGCCACCAGTGCTACAGGCTCGTGCCACCAATGCTACAGGCTCGTGCCACCAGTGCTTCAGGCTCGTGCCACGAGTGCTACAGGCTCGTGCAACCAGTGCTACAGGCTCGTGCCACCAGTGCTACAGATTCGTGCCACCAGTGCTACAGACTCGTGCCACGAGTGCTACAGACTCGTGCCACGAGTGCTACAGACTCGTGCCACGAGTGCTACAGGCTCGTGCCACCAGTGCTACAGGCTCGTGCCACCAGTGCTACAGGCTCGAGCCACCAGTGCCACAGGCTCGTGCTACCAGTGCTACAGGCTCGTGCCACCAGTGCTACAGGCTCGTGCCACCAGTGCTACAGGCTCGTGCCACCAGTGTCACAGGCTCGTGCTACCAGTGCTACAGGCTCGTGCTACCAGTGCTACAGGCTCGTGCTGCCAGTGCCACAGGCTCGTGCTACCAGTGCTACAGACTCGTGCCACCAGTGGTACAGACTCGCGCCACCAGTGCTACAGGCTCGTGCTACCAGTGCTACAGGCTCGTGCCACCAGTGCTACAGGCTCGTGCCACCAGTACTACAGGCTTCTTCAGAGAAGTCCACCCGCTCGTGTGGTTTTATCATCGTATTTTATCAAACCATGGAGAAAACCATGGAGAAAAAAAAAGCTACAAGTACATTTGTCTCGAAAAGTTTGACACTCTGAGTCGTTTTACCTTTTATGTGATGAAGAAAAATAAATTATTTAAAAGCGATTATAGCTCGAGTCCACCTGTTTATTAAAAGCAAAGCGATTGTGATGTTTTTCCCATCGACTTCCATACATATTTACGTCGAAGACTGGTGGCCTGTTTGTTTGTGCGCCCCCCCCCATTCCCCACCCCTCCACTCTATGCCCGGAAACGAAACTGTGAGATCGTTTATTCTAAGCGGCTTAAGAATTCAATCACCTCACCGAAACACGATAAGGAACAAAAATATGGGTAAAGAAAGTCTAACTTCAACTACTCCAAACAACATCCATCAAATTCACTCATTTACATTTATCATAATCAAAGCTAACGGTCGATATTCCGAGAACATCTCATTATAAGGAATAACAATAACAGTTTATAGCATCATTGTTAGTGTTGATGTTATAAAAAATGACGTGGAAACATATTTTGAATTTTAGGGTAGGAGTTGGGTTGAGGTGCTTTGGTATTCTAGTGTTTCCCATCGAGAGATGTGCAGTAGACACTAATTTTGGGCAATATCCGTGACTTCGGTTTTATAATATCAAAATGTCACAACTTGGCTTATGACGATGGGGTTGGACCAGAAGGCAGAGAGATCCTTGTCAAGTCTTATCACGTTTTTCCTTGAGTACCTTTGGCAAGAGCAGGAATTAAACAAGTTCCTTAACTTCTTATTTTCCAGCATGTAACAAATGTATTAAGGAATTGTGAAACTCTGCAAGATGGTTTTTGTAACAGGAATAGTAATATTTCTTTTAAAGCACGGTATTTTGTCAGCACCAACTTCCGGTCTATGTTGTGAATATCGTGTGGGCCGCATCATCACTTTTTTCTGGTGTTCAAAAAGTAACTTTAAAGAAAATAGTCTGCTTAAGAATCGAGGCTATTTTTGCGCAATTATGGCATGTATTGGGGGCCGCAGTAGCAAACCATACTCTACAGCAACAGTATGAGATCTTAAATTGTTAAAGATGGCAGCAAATCACAACCAATGTACTAGGCTTCATTTACAGGTGTTACTAGGTTACATTAGCGCATGTTACTAGGTCACATCTTTGAGCATTACTAGGTTACATATGTAGGCGTTACTAGGTTACATTTCTGATCGTTACTAGGTTACATTAGCCTGTTGCTAGGTGACATTTACGAGTACTATTACTAGGTTACATTTGTGAGCATTACTAGGTTACATGTACGGGTCTTACTAGGTGACACTTATGAGTTTTATTAGCGTTACATCTGTGAGCGTTACCAGGTCACATTAGCGTGTTACTAGGTGACATCTATGAGTGTTACTAGGTTAGATTTGTGAGCGTTACTAGCGTGACATTAGCGTGTTACTAGGTGGCATTTATGAGCATTGCTAAGTGACATTTATGAACATTACTGGGTGACATTTGTGAGCATTACTAGCGTTATATTAACGGGTGTGACTCATTTACCTTTTTCTGATACGTGATTTTATAAACGCCTTGAAATGTCTTCTTTGTGGTTCCAGCCATGACGTTCTCTTGTTCAATGGTTTCTATGGCAGCTTGCTGAATGCCATCAAACTCCTCAAATTTCTTTCCTGGTTTTGAAATCAAATATCGAACACAAACCACATCAATATATTCTGTACTACAGGAATTTTTCTGAAGTCTGCGTCGCATTCTAAGAGATGCAACCATTCAAGCCCCCACCCCCCCCCCAAAAAAAAAAAACAAAAAACAAAAAAAAACAAAAAAAAAAACAAAAAAAAAAACTCGCCAACAACAGAAATTAAAGCGTGAAAGGAAACAATAAATCACGAAACAAGTTTGTCCAAGGACAAAGTCCCAGCTTACGAAAAGCAATAAGACCCATTCCAGCGTGCATGAGCGAAGGAATTTCCCTGAAATATCGGGCTTCAAACGATGAGACGGCAAAGAGCTATCTCAATAATTAATTTAGCACCGGACCAGAACATAGACCGATAAATGCATACAAAGATTTCTTTACGTGAAAAATGGGGAACAGATTTTTTGTATCTCTGGTAGACTGGATAGTCTGCCCTAGATACCTTCAAACAACGCTCGCATTTCGGACAAGTGCGCATATTTATGTAACTTGCCTCGATGCGCAGTTCTTATTCAGACAAGTACGCATGTTTATTTAATTTGCGTTGATGCGCGGCTCTCATTTTGGAACCGTGCACATGTTCATTTAACTTAATAAAGATTAATGCGCGGTTCTTATTCCAGACCAATGCGCATGTTTATTTTACTTTCGTAGATGAGCGGTACTTATTTTGGACAAGTGCACAAGTTTCCTTAGTTTGTCTTGATACGCGGTTCGCATTTCGGAAGAGTTCCATGTTTATCTAACTTGCACGGTGCGCATGTTTATTTAACTTGCGTTGACGCGCGGTTCGAATATCGGACCAGTGCGCATGTTTATTTAACTTGCATTGATGCGCGGTGCTTATTCTGGACCAGTACAAATGTTTATTTAACTTGCGTTGGAGCGTGGTTCACATTTCGAACCACTCCACACGTTTATTTAAGTGGCGTTGATGCGCGGTTCGAATTTCGGACCAGTGCGCATGTTTATTTAACTTGCGTTGATGCGCGGTGCTTATTTTGGACCAGTGCACATGTTTATTTAACTTGCGTTGATGTGCGGTTGGCATTTCGGACCAGCGCCCATGTTTTTTTTACCTTGTGTTGATGTGCGGTTCTTATTTCGGATCAGTGCGCATGTTTATTTACCTTGTGTTGATGTGCGGTTCTTCTTTCGGATCAATGCGCATGTTTATTTACTTGTGTTGATGTGCGGTTCTTATTTCGGATCAGTGCGCATGTTTATTTTACTTGCGTTGATGAGCGGTACTTATTTTGGACAAGTGTACAAGTTTCCTTAGGTTGCCTTGATGCGCGGTTCGCATTTCGGAAGAGTTTGCATTTTTATCTATCTTGCGTTGATGCACGGTGCTTATTTTGGACGTGTGCATATGTTAATCTAACTTGCGTTGGTGCGCGGTTTGCATTTTGGACCAGTGCGCATGTTTATTCAACTTGCGTTGATGAGCAGTTCGAATTTCGGACCAGTGCGCATGTTTATTTAACTTGCGTTGATGCGCTGTGCTTATTTTGGACCAGTGCAAATATTTATTTAACTTCCGTTTGCGCGTGGTTCGCATTTCGAACCACTGCGCATGTTTATTTAACGTGTGTCGATGTGCGGTTCTTATTTCAGGCCAATGCGCATATTTCTTTAATTTGAGTTGATGCGCGGTTCTTATTCTGGACCAGTGCGCATGTTTATTTAAGTTGCGTTGATACGCAGTTCTTATTTTGAATAGTGCGCACGTTATTTAACTTTCGTTAATGCGCAGTTCGGTTCGCATTTCTAACCAGTGCGCATGTTTATTTAACTTGCGTTAATGCTCGGTTCCCATTTCTGACCAGTGTGTTTGTTTATTTAGCTTGCGTTAATGAACATTTCGCATTTTCCACCAGTGCGCACGTTTATTTAACTTGTGTTGATGCGTGGATCGCATTTTGGACCAGTGCGCATATTTATTTAACTTGTGTTGGTGCTCGGTACTTATTTGAGATCAGTGCAAATGTGTATTTAACTTGCGCTGAGGAGCGGTTCGGAATTCGGACCAGTGTACCTGTTTCTTTAGGTTGCGTTCATGCGAGGTTCGCATTTCGGACCAGTGCGTAGGTTCACTTAACTTGCGTTGACAAGCGAATTGCATTTCGGACCAGAACGCATGTTTATTTCAGTCCCATCGATGCCCGAACGCATGTCTATTCAACTTGCGTCGATTCGTGGTTCTTTCTTCGGACCACTGCGAATGTTTATTTAACTTGCGTTGATGCGAGGTTCTCATTTCAGACCACTGCGCATGTTTATTCAACTTTCGCCAATGTGTGGTTCTTTTTTCGGACAAGTGCGCATGTGCACATTTAACTTGCGTTGATGTGCGGTGCTTATTTTGGACCGGATCGCATGTTTATTTAACATCCGTCGATGCGCGGTTCACATTTCCGACCATTGCCCATGTTTATTTAACTTGCGTTGATGCGTGGTTCTCATTTCAGACCAGTGCGCATGTTTCTTTGGGTTGCGCTGATGCGCGGTTCTTTTTTTCGGACCAGTGTGCATATTTATTTAACTTGCGTTGATGCGCGGTTCGCATTTCGGACCAGTGCGCATGTTTCTTTAGGTTGCGTTGATGCTCGATCCGCATTTCGGACTACTGCGCATGTCTATTCAATTTGCGTCGACGCGTAGTTCTTTTTTCGGACCATTGCGCATGTTTATTTAACTTGCGTTGATGCGCGGTGCTTATTTTGGACCAGTTTGCATGTTTATCTTCCGTCAATGGTTCACATTTCGGACCAATGCGAATGTTTATTTAACTTGCGTCGATGTGCGGTTGTTAAATCTGACTACTGCGCAAGTTCATTTAACTTGCGTTTATGCGCTGCAGGAGAAGATTCATTTTTTTTTTTTTAAATTCCGAAAAAAATTCAAAAGTTTTCCAATTCACTCAAAAAGCACAAGCCGTATGCATGACCCCCTAAAGTCGGCTTGTATCAAAAATAAATGAAATCTGATAAAAACAGTAGGAGGAAATGCATTTTGAAGTTTTTTTATTCAAAAATTCAAAAAAAAATTCTGATCGACTCGAAAAGCACAGGCCGTATTCACGACACCCTAAGCATGCCTCAGCCCCAAAATAAATGATGTCTGATCAAAACTGCAGGAGAAGATGCATTTTGAGGTATTTTCATCAAAAATTCCCTATCGAAATCAAGAATTCCCAAGTCGAGTCAAATAGCACAAGCCGTATGCCCGACCCACCTAAGGATGCCTCATACCAAAAATAAATGAAATCGGATTAAAACTGTAGGAGGAAATGCATTTGAAGTTTTTCTTCAAAAATTCCCTAAAATTACAGAAATTATCGGATCGACTAAAAAGCGTACGCCGTATGCTCAACCCCTTAGGGATGCCTCAAACCAAAAAAAAAAAAAAACAAAAAGAGAGAGAAAGATCAAAACTGTAGGGGAAAATGCATTTTGAAGTTTTTTTCTTCAAAAGCTCCCTAAAAATACAAAAATTGTCCGATCGACTAAAAAGCACAAGCCGTATGCACGACCTTTTAGGGTCATCGGATCTTTGAGAGGTTTCGGATCAAAAATGTAGGACGAGATACATTTTAAATTTTTTTTCTTCAAAAATTCCCCAAAAATTCAAAAATCACCCGATCGACTAGAAAAGCACAAGCCGTATGCACGACCCTTTAGGGGTGCCTCATACCAAAAATAAATCACACCCGGTCAAAAATGTAGGAGGAGATACATTTTAAAAATTTTTCTTTAAAAATTTCCCAAAAATTGAAAAATCACCCGATCGACTAAAAAAGCACAAGCCGTATGCACGACTCCTTAGGGATGCCTCACACCAAAAATAAATGACATCGAATCAAAATTGTAGGAGTAGATGCATTTTGAATTATTTTCTAAATTTTTGCTTAAAAAATTCCCCAAAAATACAAAAATTGCCCGATCGACTAAAAAAGCACAAGCCGTATGCACGACACTTTAGGGGTGCCTCATACCAAAAATAAATCACATCCGGTCAAAAATGTAGGAGGAGAAACATTTTAAAATTTTTTCTTTAAAAATTCCCCAAAAATTCAAAAATCACCCGATCGACTAGAAAAGCACAAGCCGTATGCACGACCCTTTAGGGGTGCCTCATACCAAAAATAAATCACACCCGGTCAAAAATGTAGGAGGAGATACATTTTAAAAATTTTTCTTTAAAAATTTCCCAAAAATTGAAAAATCACCCGATCGACTAAAAAAGCACAAGCCGTATGCACGACTCCTTAGGGATGCCTCACACCAAAAATAAATGACATCGAATCAAAATTGTAGGAGTAGATGCATTTTGAATTATTTTCTAAATTTTTGCTTAAAAAATTCCCCAAAAATACAAAAATTGCCCGATCGACTAAAAAAGCACAAGCCGTATGCACGACACTTTAGGGGTGCCTCATACCAAAAATAAATCACATCCGGTCAAAAATGTAGGAGGAGAAACATTTTAAAATTTTTTCTTTAAAAATTCCCCAAAAATTCAAAAATCACCCGATCGACTAGAAAAGCACAAGCCGTATGCACGACCCCTTAGGGATGCCTCACACCAAAAATAAATGACATCGAATCAAAATTGTAGGAGTAGATGCATTTTGAATTATTTTCTAAAATTTTGCTTAAAAAATTCCCCAAAAATACAAAAATTGCCCGATCGACTAAAAAAGCACAAGCCGTATGCAAGACACTTTAGGGGTGCCTCATACCAAAAATAAATCACATCCGGTCAAAAATGTAGGAGGAGATACATTTTAAAATTTTTTCTTTAAAAATTCCCCAAAAATTCAAAAATCACCCGATCGACTAGAAAAGCACAAGCCGTATGCACGACCCCTTAGGGATGCCTCACACCAAAAATAAATGACATCGAATCAAAATTGTAGGAGATGCATTTTGAACCAAAGTTTACTAAATAAACAACTAACTAACTAACTAACTAACTAACTAACTAACTAACTAACTAACGGACACCGCCCGCAAACCGATAGGAATACCCCAGCTTACGTGTAACGTAAGCTGGGCTAATAAAATCAAGGATACAGGTACCGATGCGCGTCGAAACGGGGTTCACGGGTACCGATGCTGGACGCACGAATCTCAGTTACAACGAATCTAACTCCATTGATTCTTCCATATCAGTTTCATATATTACCACAGCCGCTAGATACACAATCATTAAGTGCCCGGATGAAATCAATGCTTTCATTTTATAGTTCAAAGCACTCTATCACATACCTGCCACTTCGGCTTTACAGGCCACTATCTGCACGCCGCTTCCCAGGTCTATTTTTAGCTTGTTTTTCACCGCGTGGTCTGCCAGTATGTTTCCAAGGGCCTGTAGGCTTGAATCGTACGTTTCTCTCTTCGGATGCTTGCGCAGTAACGTCAGCCTGACCCGCGGCACGCCGCTGCCTCCCTCAATCTGTGCTACCTTCAAGCGCTTGTTTTTCTCGTCGATGTTCAGGAACTAACGATGAAAAAGACAAACAAGATAAACAAGTGGGTCAGTGAAACTGACTATGTCCCCCGCCGGGGTACAATTCAAGCATTTGATTTTGTTAGGTTGGATCACATCGTATCATATTCGTGAATTTTAAAATTCCAGCTGGGCCAATGTCCTTGGGCCAACATGGCTCATTTACAACAACAATTCTTGTTACCACCCATACTACCTATGTGTATAACATTTTGCCAATTGTTTCAAAAAATGTAGGCTTGAGTGTGTTAACAAACTCATTCCAGTATGTAAGGGTCGCGAAAATTTCTGAAGTTCAGCTGGGCCAATGTCCTTGGGCAGACAGGGCTCATTTACAATACCGACCTTTGTTGGTTCTAATACTTCCTATATCTAAAAGAATCAACAATCGATCCAGAATTGCAGGCTTGAGTGTGTTAACAAACTCATTCAACTCAGTAAGGATTGGGAAAATTTGTGAAGTTCAGCTGGACCAATGTCCTTGGGCCGACATGGCTCATTTACAATACCGATCCTTGTTCCTTCCAGACTACCCATATATACAATATCTTAACAATCGGTGGAAAAATGTAGGCTTGAGTGTGTTAACAAAAAAGGTGTCGACAGACGGACAGACGGACGGACGGACGGGCCAACGAGAGGTATCTTATGTGGTGGCTGCATTATGTGGTAGCATTTGATATGCCTGAAATGCACTTAAGTGGTAGGTCACGGACAAGATTATTTGAGAATAAAAAATACTTATGTGGTGGTTTATATTTGCCCGTGCCCTTGTGTGGTTCCCAGCAGGCGTCATGTCAATGTCAATAATGTTTATGCTTTGTGTGTGTCATTTGTAAATAAACGGAATTATATATGTGGCACTTTACTGTATAAAGATATTATCTTTCACAACTGCGCATATTTATTTAAATTGCGTTGATGTGTGGTGCTTATTTTAGACCAGTGCGCATGTTTATTTAACTTGCGTTAATGCGTGGTTCGCCTTTGGAAAAACTGCGCATATTTTTTTAACTTACGTTGCTGCGCGGTTCACATTTCGGATCACGGCGCATGTCAACTTAACTTGCGTCGATGTGCGGTTCACATTTCGGACCAGCGCGCATGTTTGGTTAACGTGCACTGATGCGCGGTTTGTATTTCGGACCACTGCGCATATCTATTTAACTTCCATCAAAGCGTGGTTCGGATTTCGAACCAGTGCGCATGTTCATTTAACTTGCGTCGATGCCCGGTTCGCATTTCGGACCACTGAGCATGTTTATGCAACTTACGTTGATGCGCGGTTCACAATTCGGACCAGTGCGCATGATTACATAACTTGCGTCGATGCGTGTTTTTTTCCCGAGCAGTGCATATATTTAACGTGCGTTAATGCGTGGTGCTTATTTCGGAAACTGCGCATGTCTATTCAACTTGCGTCGATGCAGGGTTCTTTTGTCGGACCAGTGCGCATGTTTATGTATCTGGCGTCGATGCGCGGTTCGCATTTCGGACTAGTGCGCAGGTTTGTTTAGCTTGCGTTGATGCGAGATTCACATTTTGGACTAGTGCGCATGTTTCTTTTATTTGCGTTGATGCACGGTTCTTATTTTAGACAAATGCGCATGTTTATTTAACTTGCGTTGATGCGCGGTTCACATTTCGGACCAGTGCGCATGTTTGTTTTATTTGCGTTGATGCACGGTTCTTGTTTTAGACAAATGCGCATGTTTATTTAACTTGCATCGATGCGCTGTTGACATTTTGAACTAGTGCGCATGTTTGGTTAATGTGCACTGATGCGCGGTTCAAATTTCGGACCAGTGCGCATATTTATTAAACTTGCGTCCATGCCCGGTTCACATTTCGGACTAGTGCGCATGTTTATTCAACTTCGCTGATGAGCATTTCGCATTTCGGACTAGTGCGCAAGTTCATTTCGCTTGCGTTGGTGCGTGATTCACATTTCGGACAACTGCGCATGTTTATTTAACTTCAGTTGATGCCCGACTCGCATTTCGGACTAGTGCGCATGTTTATTTAACTTGCGTTGATGCGCGGTTCACATTTAGGATCAGTGCGCATGATAACTTAATTTGCATCGATGCGTGGTGCTTTTTTCGGACCAGTCCACATATTTATTTAACTTGCGTCGATGCGCGGTTCGCATTTCGAACCAGTGCGCATGTTTATTTACCTTGCGTCCATGTCCGGTTGCGCATTTCGAACCAGTGCGCATGTTTATTCAACTTCCGTTGATGAGCGGTTCGCATTTCGGACAACTGCGCATGTTCATTTAGCTTGCGTTGATGCGCATTTCTTATTTTAGACCAGTGCACATGTTTATTTGACTTGCGTTGATGCCCGGTTCGCATTTCGGACCAGTGCGCATGTTTATTTCACTTGCGTTAATGCGCGGTTCGCATTTGGAACCAGTGCGCATGTTTGTATAACTTGCGTTGATGCGCGGTTCACATTTCGCACCAGTGCGCATGATTACTTAATTTGCATCGATGCGTGGTTCTTTGTTCGGACCAGTGCACATATTTATTTAACTTGCGTCGATGCGCGGTTCGCATTTCGAATCAGTGCGCACGTTTATTTACCTTGCGTCCATGTCCGGTTGCGCATTTCGAACCAGTGCGTGGTTCACATTTCGGACAACTGCGCATGTTTATTCAGCTTGCGTTGATGCGCGTTTCTTATTTTAGACCAGTGCACATGTTTATTTAACTTGCGTTGATGCCCGGTTCGCATTTCGGACCAGTGCGCATGTTTATTTCACTTGCGTTAATGCGCGGTTCGCATTTGGAACCAGTGCGCATGTTTGTATAACTTGCGTTGATGCGCGGTTCACATTTCGGATCACGGCGCATGTTAACTTAAATTGCGTCGATGCGCGGTTCATATTTCGGACCAGTGTGCATGTTTAAATAATAAACACATATTAACACAAGTTAAATAAACGGATAAAACTGCAGGATAAGATTCAAAAATTCAAGATCGAGTCAAAAAACACAAGCCGTATGCCCGACCCATCTAGGGCTGCCTCATACTAGATACCACAATAAATGAAATCGGATAAAAACTGTAGGAGGAAACGCACTTCGAAGTTTATTCTTAAAAAATCCCCAAAAATACAAACATTGTCCGCAGTGGGTGTATTCTTAAGATTCTCCCCACCCCACAGCGGGATTTAAACAAATGCTGCTCTCCTTATTTGCTTTAGAAATTAGCTTTATAGTTGCATTATTTACCAACAGATGGTGTTACAGGACAGTTGATCTACGGACTTTGACGGACTCCCTTATGTGGTATGTTTTGTGCTCAATGGGTGCTTATGTGGCTACCTCATAAGAACCACCACATAAGGAGCAAAAACCACATAAGTGACGGATGTACCGAAAATCCACCACATAACATAATCATTGTGGGCACGGACAAATCCGAAAACTATAATCCCCCGGCGGGGGACTAACAAGGAAAAGTTTTTGTCGAACAAGTTTTCCCAACTTTCACTTTCGTATTTTCTGTTTTCCCCATCAACTTGAAACTGTTCAATTGCCATATGATATGGGTAATAAACAAACATACTTTAAATAATATTAGCGAACGGTACAACATATAATTTATGATGAAAAACGAGACGTTATACTGACCTTCGCTACCTCTTCCTTGACACAGTGAGGGACTTTTTTCTTTTGTGCATCCGTCAAAGTCGCCTCTTCAAACTCAAGCGTGATGCTTATGACAGTCCCTGAAAGCAAAGTCTAATATTCCTGGATTCCACTACAATTTCACCGCATGCTGTGAAGCTGTGGAGAAGGGAAGGGTGGGGGCGATCGTCTAACACAATGTTACAGCGTATCAAATCATTACACAAGTTGAAATATTTCCACCTCTATTAGGGCACAAGAGTAAATCAGTACATCCCAGGACATATTGTCTGACATATCCAGATTACATATTCACCTTGTGCTAAACTGGCAATCTGGACTATACAGGGATGATACGGGCAAAGCGAGAAATCGGAAAACCAGCTGACTGATGTAAGCGCTTTAGAAAGCCATTAGCGCCCATTTTGGGCACCAAGTTGCAGGGGAACCCAAAAAACCTATAGGCCCTAATCCGAAAGATGGAGGCCTAAAATGGTAACAACTGGAGCATTATATCGTTGAGGATAAGAGGCTGCAAGAAAGTTTTTTCACATTTTGTCAACTTGTCCACGAATTAAATTTGTTATCTGAGAAATAAGTTAAGTCCCCTTACACCCCCCCCCCCCCCTCCCCCCAGTCATCTCAATTTCTCACCAGATTTGCATCGATCTCAAAAATGACCTTTTTCAATGAAAAAACAAAGCGGAAAACCGGTAAAAATCGGAAAAGTGTCATCCCTGATTGTAAGACATTTTACCATTTCACAAGAAAAATCAAAATGGTTTGTTAAAAAATGGCGTTACTTTCAGAGAAGTTTGCAGGTGCGCGCTAAGCATGCACCTGCGGACGACATTATAAGCTTGCTCTATTTTGACGAAATATAGCAATAAACATACATTTCTAGAAAACAAAAGTGAATTCTTTCTGAGATACTTCAATTGCGTAGAGAGAAATAAAGAAAGAAAGGTGTAAAAGAGGAAAAACTAGTGTGCTATTCTCCGACGACGAAGCAGTTGGCTAAATTGTGGAAATGAACAGCATGCGGGCGATATTTTTAGGGAATCACAATAACAGTGTTGCCACGGAGTCATCAAGAAAAAAAGGATAAAAAAGGATAAATTTGGGGAAAAAAGTATGAAAAAAAAAGGATAATTCATATTTTGCTGAAAATGGAGAAAAGATTAATGTTAATCATATTGTATCATTTTTTGTAATTTATAATGCTCGTTTTCACGGCGATTAACAATATTTGCATACATGATTGTACTTCTAAATCGTCACGAATATTACCAAAAGGGCTGTCTCACATTTTTCCCATCATTTTAATTCGTACAAATTTATAAAGGAATCCGGTCAAATTGTGCCAAAAGAAAGTCTTAAAAATTGGCTACTAAATTTTTTTTAAATGCCCCCATTTAGCCAATTTTTAGCGGATCGCCAAAATGAGTAATTTTTCAAAAGAGGCCTACCTAGAGAATATTCGTACAAACTTTGAAGAAAATCTGATCAAAATTGTGAGAGAAGCATTTTGAAAACTGGCAAACGAAAAATTTTAAATACACCCCCCCCCCCCCCCCCCATTTAGCCAATTTTTGGCGGATCACCAAAAACCTTTTTCAAAGAGAGGCCTACCTAGAGAACATTCGCATAAAATTTAAGAGGAATCCGAACAAAACTGAGGGAGAAGAAGCATTTTAAGTAAAAGGTCACATACGTACATACAGACGGCGGATACCTCTCTATTTATCTGATAAGACCAGCCCGAACATAGTCGGGTGATCTAAAAAAGGTGCGTACGTACTTTATCGATGGTCCCTAGGGACATGCAACTCAAAATTATAGATTGAAGTTATTGAAAATCATTCAAGAAATAAAAACTACTTAACATCATTTAGAATACTGAATATTTTACAGTGTGATAAGATATTGATTACGTTTACGAAGAATACGTTTCAGTTCCATGAAAAAATACCCTTTTTCTACAGACGTATTGATTTTAATAATAGACGCTGCAAAAAAGTTGGAAATTACATATACATACAGTGTAAGAGCGGTTAATATTATGGCCTAATCAAGGATTATGACTAGAGAGAGAAAAAATTCTAGCAGAAAAAAAAACATATACCTAATTAGGAAAAAATAGTATTTTAAACGAAAAAAACTGAAAAAAGTATCAAAATAAAAAAAAAAGGATGAAAAGCGAAAAAAAAGGATAAAAAAAAGGATGAAAATTTTTATAAAAAAAAGGATAAAAAAGTATAAAAAAAAGTATTTAAGGATAAAAAAAGGATAAAATCGGGCTTTTTAAAACAAAAGGATAATCCTTTTAAAAAAGGATGATGTGGCAACACTGCAATAAAGTTAATAGATTTATTGTTAACTTGTATAATATCCAGGGTTCCCGCGCTTTTCGCTCAAAACAATTTCATGATTTTCCAGGACTCCTACGAAAAATTCCAGAATTTTCCAGGATTTTCTAGGACTGTGGGGACTTGTGTATCACAGCTAAGGCGGGTAAAAGCAAATCTCAGCAAGTTTAAAGAAAGTCAATCAATAACGTTCTCATTACCGCCAGCGTCTCTACAATGTTTCTCAGCCAAAACAATAATTTTCGGGAAATAGATGGCGTCTTGGTAGCTTTCTTTGAGTTCTTTGATCTGTTCCGCCAGACGCTCCGCCCTGCCTTAACACACAAGCAGTCAAAACATAATCTACACACTACAAATGTAGCACAGCCATACATTAACAATACTGCATTTTACCTTGACCTTCTTCCTTTGTTTACACTCAGTTATAGTGCTCGAAATAAACACGAAAATCGTAATATTTACTTTATTTAGTTTATTTTATTTTTTTAACTTTGAACTGCAATTAACACGCAGTTGTGGACTGATATCGGTAATAATACCAATATTGTCTTCTCATTATCATTATAGATCTCTTACATGACTTATATGTACAGGTATAACCAATCAAGTGAAGTGGCTATGCACACAACAAGACTTGAATTTAACATTAATATTTTAAGTCCAGTCATGGCCCTGAATGACTCGTCAAGGTGATACCACGTGACTGTTTCAAGCCTATGGCTTGCCTTGTTTCAAGGTGATACCACGTGACTGTTTCAAGCCTATGGCTTGCCTTGTTTCAAGGTGATACCACGTGACTGTTTCAAGCCTATGGCTTGCCTTGTTTCAAGGTGATACCACGGGATTGTTTCAAGCCTATGGCTTGCCTTGTTTCAAGGTGATACCACGGGACTGTTTCAAGCCTATGGCTTGCCTTGTTTCAAGGTGATACCACGGGACTGTTTCAAGCCTATGGCTTGCCTTGTTTCAAGGTGATACGCAATTATACTCGTGCCACTTTTCAACTCAATCCACATTATCAAATCTATATAAAAACGCAAAGGTTAAAGAAGTGGGAAAAAATGCCAAACTTTGGTCACCAAAGCGCCAAAATTTGCCGTATCACTAAAATAATGGGCATTTGTCCCACTAAGTATGCCATATTTCCATAAAATTTAACTGCTATCCGATGAAAACTGAAAGAAGAGTAGCATAAACCAAAAGTTCACAGATGGACAGACGCCACACAAGATGGATATACATGTGGCCTTCTGTGCTCAAAAAGGTAAAGATTTACCACCCTAAGTATTTTATTCCCCATTGAGCAATTAAACCTTAAACCAAGTAAACTTTTAAGTTTTCAAACATCGAAGTTATTTAATTCCTACATTTTTAACAAAACGAAACAACAGCACTGATTCCAGTCTTATCCGCTTGTCTCGGCCTGTACTTATACACTTGGCATTAAAATTGCTGGTATTTATCTAGTCCAACGGTAAAACTGGTTGTTTCGGGCCACATTTTAACTTTTTTGTACATATCCAGAAATGTCGCAGAAGTAACACTCCAAGTATTATTCAGTCAATAGGTAGCAACTTTTTCAGGTGGTGTGATATGGCACGGGTATTATTGAGGAAAATTAATGCATTTCTTATTTCCTACGAACCTTTATTAAACATTACCAACACTATTTGTGTTGTAAAATTGTATACAGCAGATAGGCACATAAACGAAGGCCACTGTATTGCCTTTTCCACTGATCCGTACACATTATTATACCCCCTTTTAAACATGGCGGCGGACATTACGGACTGGGTGATGGGATTTTTTCCTTGATGCATCTATCTTACGTACATGGCATGACCTTTTTGAAGTAGTTGAGTGCTGCCGTCCACACCAGTCCGTGGTGCACGGGGCCCAGCGGGAAGGTAAGCGGTATCTCATCTGGTCATACATAAAACAAATGAAAAATAAGTTAAATCTCTTGCTATAAATGTTTTCAATGCCTAATGATCAATGAAATCAATTAAAATAGTATCTGTTTCTAATGTGTTGGCTCTAGAACTAAACTGCAATGTTTTTCTTAGGTTAGAAGCCCTTGATCGGGTGATAAGCCCTTGATCGGGTGAGAAACCCTTGATCGGGTGATAAGCCCATGATCGGGTGAGAAACCCTTGATCGGGTTAGGAGTCCTTGATCGGGTTAGGGGCCCTTGATCGGGTGATAAGCCCTAGATCGGGTTAGGAGCCCTTGATCGGGTCAGAAGCCCTTGATCGGGTCAGAAGCCCTTGATCGGGTCAGAAGCCCTTGATCAGGATGGGAGCCTTTCAGCGGGTTAAACTTGAGTATTGCTTGTTAAACACTAACTTACTTGTGCAGATTTTGATCGCTGATTGGATAAAGCTGTCGTGGCCCGGTCCAGGATCGCAGTACTTGTACCCTGTGATACCCTCAAAGTATCGATCCTCGAGTACCTCAGTACCGTCTGCTATCACCGGAACTAGCTGTTTGAATTTGTTCATATCTTGTTGAGCAAGATAATTTTGCTTGACCTGTGAAAAACAAAAAAGTTATTTATAAAAACTTTCTTTTTGCCATGTGAAATGTAGCTAGTTACACTGTATAGTTTATTTAATATACACAAGGGCTTTAGACTCCAGAGTAAACACTAACAGCAGGGCCATTAAGAACTAGAACGTGATTTCGCTAGCGAAATGTTAAACACTTGACAAAAATTAAAACGCAAAAATACTTCCTTCAATGGGTTATTTCTTGAATAATATATTGCAAACAACACAGCTTGAATGCGTCTTATAAGCCGAGTAGTGTTTGGTTTTTGTTGGCTTAAGGTTTTACTGACTGAGCAGGCATACGCCGTGTTATCTATTTACGCAGTGAGAGCTCGCACAAAGCTCAGCAACTGTGTTCTGTGATGTGCGTTAAATGCACTGCATTTACTTGCAAAAATACACTCTTTTCACATGGCGTTTTAACAAAGAAAACGAAATTGAAGACGAAAATAAAAAGTGACATGCACACGTTCCGAGCAAGCACTTCATAAGTCCCAAGTTTCATGGTCCTAGGGCCCATGTTATACTCTTAATTATATTGTGCCGCAAATGATGTGTCTATCTATCGCGCCTTCCTTATTTTGATGAAGTTTAAGAAGGCTCTGTCTGGAAACTTTTTCAGTACCTTTGAAACGAATCGACTGCTCGTGCGAATTCAAATCTATAGACGTGAACTTTCGACTCCACTAAATATCTCGAGTGCCGCGTGACTGGATATCACTCATAGAGAGAGGAAAAGCCCCCCCCCCCCCTTCCCAACCACCACCTTCAACCATACAAAAGACTGGCGAAACCCCATCGCCCCCAAGCCTGGATAGAAGCAGAGAAAAAGACACCCAAGCTAAAGTCAACAGTGAGATAAAAGCCACCCCCCCCCCCAAACAACGAACAGAGAAAAAGTCCTCATCCTCAACCAGACAGGAGACAGGCGAGAAACCCATCCTCCCCCACCCAGAAAAGACGCCGAGGAAAAGCCTCCAAGCCAAAAAATCTCCTTTCCCACATCCACCTGAACCAGTAAGAAGACAGACGAAAAGTTCACCCCCCCCCCCCCAAACACACAGGTTACGCCTACCTCACACGAACCGCTTAAGAGAGGCAGAAAATCTACCCACCCTTCTACCCTTATCAAAGGAAAAGACAGGAAAAAGTCTCCCCTCCAAACAAATAAACAGAGTGGGGAACAGCTATCCCCCCCACAACCAAACAAGAGGCAAATGGAAAAGCAAACAAGGGAAAACCGAGACCTAAGACAGCGAAAAACCGCACTGCCCCCCCCCCCCCTAAAAACCACCACCACACACAATACAGGGGCCAGGATATACATACGTATTTCTGCATCTCTGTCAGCTTCCCATTATGGATCCAGAAAAATACCGTTGCATGGTTAAACGACACTCCCTTTCCGGCAGGGTCCGTCTCCGGTTTATGATACTGTTCAGTATTATCCTCATAAAACTGCACCCCCGCCTTTCCAAGTGCCTCCTTGAATAACTTCACTCGTTTTTCCTCTTCCGGATGTTGCTCGAAGTCACACAACACAAGCGCTTTCCTGTAATGGCCAGATAGGCGTTACCTTTCAAACTCCTTTTTCACATTCAGGGCGTTGATTAGTATGATGAGGATCGAACGGAAGACTGAGATGTGGGGGGGGGGGGGGGTGGAGGGAGTATTGAAAGTAAATATTATTGTGCCAATCAGGGCCAGAAAAAAATTAATTTGCTGGATTTTTTTTTCTCTAATCCATGACGCGCCACATCCATCAGATGGAACAGCCCCACTTCACGAAAAATGGGACAGTCCTACTACTCTACAATGAAACAGCCTCACACTCCTCAAAAAACAACCCCACACTCCTCAAAAAATGGAACAGCCCCACTCTCCAACAATTAAGCAGCCCCATTCCTCTACAGTCGATGAAACAGCCCGACTCTTGAAAACTGGGAGTTCTCGCCATTCCATAATGAAACAGCCCCACCCCTCCACAATGAAACAGCTCTACTCCTCGACAACAAAACAACAATCACAAATTTGTTGTCAACTACCTCACCTTTCTTCGTCAGTCGTTTTCGCTTCTTTCCGTTTCTTGTCTTCCAAAATTTTCGATATAACATTTGGCGCCAAAGATTTCTCGGAATCTGCATATAGAAAATCTGATACTATATCACTTACAATCACCCACCAATGAAAAAAAAACTTTATTTTTTGTAAAAACGCAAACCCTGTCTGGAAGTCAAAATCGATCGCAAAGAAAATCAAAGTGAACAGAGAAGAAAACACTTTATATGCACAAAACTTCGCATTAAGAGGATTAACAGAAAGTCTCTATTTATTACAAGGCCTTTGCATACTGCAAATTGTTTTTGTTATACGCACTGATCAATTGCTACACTTTTCACCGGTGTCATTTTTAGCAAAGGATTCATTACAAAACCTACCATCAAACCAGACTATAAGGTACTTGTGCATATCTAGCAACAGCGTAATCTCGTTGACGAAGTCGTTCCGCTGTTCCTTCATCTGTTTCTCGCTCAGCTTCTCCACGCCCGGGATGTCCAAACGCGTCATTTCGTAAAGGGTCGTAATGATGTTAGGTACCTCTACCCGTGTCAAGTATACCTAGAATAAATTAATACAGGGACCGCATGAGTGGCCTAAGGCCGCTGACAGCTGGTCGTTGAGGGTCAGCAACAGTGCAATGTATTAACGAGGGAAATTTTAAATGTATCGCCACAACAAAACAGAGTAAAAAAAAATCGGAATTCTACAGCAGTCCGTGCCTGTCCAACGACTGGAAATTGCGGTGGCACGGGGGCCCCGAGGCCCCTTGATTTCGACTCGGGACCCCACGTTTCGGGTTCTTGGGTTTCCATATAATATATATATATATATATATATATATATATATAACACGGTATTATGTAAAATGAGAATTAGGAAACAAATAAGAAACCAGATTTTTTGGTAGGCTATTCCGAAATAGAATACCGATAATTCAAATGTTACAGAAATCAACAATGCTTCATTTTTCTTATACCAAAGGGTAAAAATAAGTTGAACAACATAAAATAACAAAATCTTGAATATACTAAAACGCTAGAATTAACTGTAGGGCTCTAACTTCTGCAGAGAAAATAGAAGACCCATCAGGGAGCCTGGTTTTCAATGTATTATTTTCTGTGACAATAGCTGCTGCAGCCTTGGCCTCAAGTTTGGAGCCATCGGTACATATGAAATGGTAGTCATTATAATTATCCTTTAATTCTACAAATTTTGACTGGAATACACACGGATTAGTTTGTTCTTATGTGGACTCAGAAAGAGTCTTCAGGACCACAGGTTTCGTTAACTTCAAGGGGGTTGGGTGGGATCCTGTAAGTTGCAACAGATTCAACGATAATACCTGCTTCTTGCAGGTGTGATATAATCCTGGTTCCAAAGGGAGGGATAGCATTGGTACCTCTATCGGCGTATTGTGACCCGAAAACAATATGATGAGTAGGGTTATTTCTGTTGGCGTATATTGAGAGGTTGTTCGTTTGCCTCAACGTGTAAACTGTCGGCTGGGGATATTCTAAAGATTCATTTAAACATATTCTTAAGCTGTGGTTCTGTATCGGTTCTTGCATCTTGAGATAGGATCGTCTTGATGAACCATAAACTATACTGCCCTAGTCCAGTCGCGATCTGATTAGGGCTCTATACAACATAAGTTTAGTATCACGATCTGCTCCCCAATCGTGGGAAGAGATGATTCTCAGTAAATTTCGGAGTTCTTTGATATGTGGGGTAAAACTGAATTTGTTATCAAAAATTAAACCTAAAAATTTGTTCTTGACAACAGGGATTTCCACATTGGAGATGTGTAAAACTGGATCGTCGTCGTGTTTGCGTTTTTTACAAAAGTGCATACAAACCGTTTTTGTTTGTGGGAATTTAAAATCATTATTCGCCCAAGCATGGGGAGAATAAATACTATTAAATTCATACTTTTGCCTCTACACGACATGGCAAAATCATCTACGAAGAGTGACACATCTATCCCCTGTCTGTGTGTATCTTTTATATTGTTGATTTTATCAGGAAGACTAGAATTAAAAGGATGCATCCTTGGGGGAAGCCTTCCTCTTGTTCAAAGAATTCTGAGAATATTGTACCAAGACGAACCCTGGATCATCCAGGAACCCTTTTATAAACTGGGGCAGGCGGCCTAGGAGGCCGAAATAAAAAAGATCCTTTAGTACTCCGTGTTTCCATGCTGTGTCATAAGTTTTTTCCAAATCACAGAAAACGGTAACAACATGTTCGTTGTTATTAAAAGCTTCTTTCACAAAGATTCCAGTCTTACAAGATAGTCCAGAGTGCCACTCTCTATGTCGGCGAGCAAGTTGTTTCTTTCCAGGTACCATTTTAAACTTTCAGCTATCATTCGCTCAAATTCTTGCACAGGGCACTGGTCAAGGAAACTGGTCTGTAATTTTGAGCATTTCGTGGATCTTTGTTTGGCTTTGGTATTGGTATTATTAGGGCTTCCTTCCATATTTCTGGAAAGGTGTCGGAACTCCAGGTATGGTTTAACAGTTCTAAAAGGATCTTTAGGGTATGGTCTGGCAAGTGTCTAAGCACCTGGTAATGTATGTCATCTGGTCCTGCTGCTGAATCATGGGAACTATCTATGGCCTTTCTTAAATCATTAAGAGAAAAGTCGCTATTATCCGCTTCGCTGTTGTCAGAACAGAAGCTAAGAGAATTACTTTCTTCTGTTTCTTTGTAGCGTCTATACTCATTGCTATAATTTTCGGAAGATGAATTATATTCAAATGTTTCGCCTAGGGTATCTAAAATGTCCTTCGGTTCGGTGAACATATTATTGTAAACTTCTATATGGCTTCCTGTGTTAAAAGTGTTCTTGCCGAATATTTTTCTAACCATGTCCCAGGTCTTTTTAGAGAATTATTTGTGCTGAGTTGAGAAACATATTCTTGCCAGGACTCTTGTTTGCTTTTTTAACTGTTTTACGCGCATCTGCCTTCGCCCTTTGCTACTCTATTTTCCTTGTAAGGTCTGGGTAATTTGAAAACTTGGTGACAGCTGGTTAAGGACCTGCTATGGATTCTTTACAAGCGTCTTTAAACCACGGTTTATGCGGTTTCTTGCGGGATCCTGATGTCCTTGGGATAGATTTTCACACACTCCATGAAGAAAGGGAAATTATGAAATATGGTCGTCGTCATCATCAGTAAAATGTTCCGTTTCAATGCTCCGATGACGTAATTCTTGGAATTGTGACCAGTCTGCTTTTTTGGAACTTCCATTTTGGAGCTCTTTCTTCGTGGTATGGTTTGGACTCAGTCAATAAAAAAGGAAAGTGGTCACTGCCATGGAGGTCGCGCAGAACTTTCCAATTAAAATCAAGGTATAAATTAGCAGATGCTATAGAAAGGTCCATGGAGGTTTCTGAACCAGTACCAGGGTGAAGATAGGTGTATGACTTATCGTTCAAAATGGTGGGATTATATGGTTAAGGAGGTTTTCTACCAATTTTCCCTTCAAATGTACGTGAGTATTGGCCCATAATGTAATATGAGCATTAAAGTCACCCACGAATAGGATTGATTTAGGCAACTGATTCATTAGTTTATTTAACTCTTCTGGTTGAGGTCTTAAATGTGGTGGCAAATAGAAGCGTGATGCGAACCACCTGGGTCTGGAAAGGCGTATTTAGTTTAATTTCGCTCTGTAAAGGATCACTTCAAACAAACATAGCGATTCCACCCGTGGCTCTGTCATCCGATGAAGGTTTGTTGTATGAAGTGTATCCTCTAAGTTTTGGTGGGTTGTCTTTTTTGCTGAATGTTTCCTGAAGACAAAATACTGCCGGATCATTTAAGTGTATGGGTGTTAGCAATTCATGGTAGTTGGTCCAAAAACCTGATATTCCACTGCATTATTGTCATCGTTATTTGCTGAGAACTCGATTTCTATTCATCGTTACTTTTAGAGGCTTTTTATTTGGGCGGGGTGGCGTAGGAGAGGATCTGGGCGCAGGTCTCCCGTCGCCAGCATCCATAAGTGGGGAATATCTATTTCCACTCATTTCCTCCGTAGGGTTGGTGCGCAACCTCTCTTTGGCGAGTGGAGCTCTTTGTTTGAGTCTCGCCTTTGTTTCGCGGACCAGCTGAGAGGATTGGGGGCTTGGAGTACCCGCCTCTCTTCCCTGACGCCTCAGGAGAAGCACTTGGTGAAGACTCACAAAGACTGGAGTCTGTTTGAGTTTTAGTTTTTTTCGTTACTCTGGGAGGCCCTGCTGCTTTGGTTGCGAAAAAATCTTTTGTTCTGTAATCCATGTGATGTCAGTTTGACAGGAAGAATCCTGAAACTTGGGTTTTACTGAGCTGGCATATGTTTTCGTATTTGATGGAAGTAACGTAGAAGCCAGTTTTCGAGCTTCGGGATAAGACACTGATTTTTCAAATGTTATCTGTTGCACTTTCTTTTCAGCATGCCACCGCGGACAATCCTTGGATGAAGCCGGGTGACTGCCCATGCAGTTTATCCATTTGGGGTCATGAGAGGTACTATATTCATGCCCTTCCTCCCCGCATTTTGCGCAGGTGGGTTTTTGATCTCTGCATTTGTCTTTGTTATGCCCGTATTTCTGGCAATGGAAACAACGAATACGGTTTGGAATATATACTTTCACTGGTAGACTTAAATATCCCAATTTTATATTGCTTAGTAAACTAGGCTTGCAGAAGGAAAGGACAAATGTTCCTCGTTGACCAAAAGGTCGCGCTGCTGTCACACTCTGGTCCTTTAGTTCGTCAACTAGTTCTTTATGTGTGCAAAACCTTAGTTTAGGGTGGGTAATCACTCCCCTGCAAAATTTAAGGTTCGATGGGCAGAACACTTAGCTGGGGTGTTCACGAAAGATGTTATTTTTAGGAGGTTTTTACATTGCTGTAGGGTGGCTATTTGGACTAGAATGTCCCCCGAACGGAGTCTTCTTATGTTAAATTGCTACTATAGACGCTACCCCCTTCTGGATAGCGAAGAGGGCGTGAATGTGCCCTCTATATGTGTGATAATAAGGTAATGTGGAAATGAAGCAGGAGGAGACCCTACCTCAGTCCTTGGTCTGTCAGGTGTCGGTGATGTATTGTTCGGTTTTTCTTTTGTCTCGTCCATTAAGTGTTATTAAATATTTTCTTCCAGGTCTGACGTTCCCGGTCTTACTCTGACCACCTAAATAGGCAGCGGGGGTTTCCCGCCCAGGACTAGGACACCTGGAATACTCTTTCGATTGACCCCACAATCTGGCCGCAGTTTGGTTTACCTTTAACGACCAGCCGTTCATGGTCATAACAGGCCCAATGACCACCCTTCATAGGTAGAAGAATTGGACCGAAGTCATGTGTTGTCAACATCGCGATTAGTAGTTTGTACTTATTTGAGAAGGCACTATCCAATGGACATGCTCCCTCAATGGGTAGGTTCCGCTCTCCTAGGCTTTTGGAACGCAATCCACGACAAAGTGCGTGAGGACTGGAGACGTGGCTGTAGGTCAGACTCCAGCTGCTGGAAATCCATATTGGGGGACGCACAACAGATTGCCACGCTTTTATGCGATTAACGTGGGAACGCTTTAAAGTTAATAAGTTAGTATGTAGAGGGAAGGGGGACTAATTGGGGTACTTACAATTAAGAAGACCCCAGCTGTCAAGCAGATCTATAGAAAAAAGATTAATGTAGTTGAAATTAAGGTTTAGAACTTTGTTTGTCCAAAAAATGAAATAAATGAAAAGGATTAAAGTAATAAAGGTTACTATTTAATTTTTAACTGGTTACACTGGCCGAAATACAATTGAAAAAAAGATATTGCAAGATCAAGTTTTACCGTAGAGGTATTGGTACCGGTGAAGGGGGCGAGATGCTAGTTTAACTGTCGCTCATCAGCGTCAAGAAAACTAGAACTCCGGGGGATTCATTGGTTATTAAAAACCCTGAATCACTCTGGGTCAAGGGTTTCCTTTGTAATTATAGCCGTAGATAACGACTTCATAATGTAGTACAACTGACTCTGACCCCTAACTGAGCGGCATGTGACGTAAAACCGGAAGGTGAACAACGCATAAAAAGGTCACTAATGCTGCTACTGTTTTCAAGCATTCTAAAGAATGCAGGAACACACCAAAATCTTCTTGAAAACGCTAAAATCCCCAGAGACGTTAACAGCTATGTTTAGTCAACAAAAGATCCGACAAAAGGATTTTCCGATGCGAGATGGAGGAAGTGGGGAGGGGGAATGGTGTTTATCGAGATATTTTGCTTAACAAACAAATGGTTTTTTTTTTTTTACAAAATTACGCCTTTCTGAATTTCACCACAGCCGTCCGACTGACCCAAGGAATACCCATATAAAATTACGACTTTCCGAAAGCGAAATATTTTGTTCACATGAGATCTCGTTAAAAATATATACATATTTTACGTGATGACGTCACACGCCACACTCGTTCCTTCTACTCTCGACAAATAACAGAATCTTTCTCACTTACCAAGCAACAATCCCACCAAGTTTTAACTTTCACTGATGTTCAGCAGCTGATAAATTTCGCATACTAATTGTTTACGTAATGACGTCATACGCCTGTCTTAATAACGTAACATGCGTCAGGTTGACAGAAGCGTCCCAACTAACTAAGGAACAAGTATGTCAGGCGTGCATTTCCAGGATTCCCTAGGACATTTTTCGACGGCCGGCAAAACCTATACCAAGGTGCACAACTACACCCTATATTCTTTCTCTACGCCAGATTTACATGGAATCCCTTCCGTAGTCTTTGAGCTCTATCGCACGAAAGACATCCTATTCAGATGTTTGTGGCCTATGATATTTGGATTTTCGACAAAGCCCCTAGGGCACATTTTTCGGCAGCTGGCAAAACCTACACCCAGGTTCACAATTACAACCTATATTCTTTCCCTATGCAAGGTTTACATGGAATCTCTCGGATAGTCTTTGAGATCTATCCCACAAAAGACATCCTATCCAGATCTTTACTGCCTAAAATATTTCGACTTTCGACAAAGTCCCAAATGCACATTCTCGCAAAAACTATACCTAGGCGCACAATTACAACCTATATTCTTTCCCTATGTAAGGTTTAAATGGAATACCTTCGGTAGTCTTTGATATCTATCGCAAAAAAGACACCATATCCGAAATGTTGACAGACGGAAGGACATAAGGATGGACGGACCCGAATTCAATACTCAACGGCTTCGCGATACGCGGCGGCAGGGGACTAAAAACAATTTCTAGAACTGAGGTGCCTTATCAGCGCATGCGTACACCGGCATCGGCCTATTGCAGCACTACATACGTTGACATGGTAAGGTGCCTTGGCAGGCTGTCCACCTTGAACTAACCTCGCCCCCGTGCCGCAGTGTGTACATGGGCAATGTTAAATCTCTCCGCAGGCCGCGCATCTCGCTCTTACCTCTCCTTCGTGCCGCAGTGTGTACATTGACAATGTGAAATTTCTCCGTAGGCCGGGAATCTCGCTCTTACCTCTCCTTCGTGCCGCAGCGTGTACATGGACATGGTCAGGTCTCTCAGCAGGCTGCGCACCTCGCTCCTACCTCTCCTTCGTGCCGTGGTGTGTACATTGACAATGTGAAATTTCTCCGCAGGCCGGGAATCTCGCTCTTACCTCTCCTTCGTGCCGCAGTGTGTACATGGACATGGTAAGGTCTCTCGGCAATCCGTGCATCTCGCTCTTCGGCAACGTGATTGTCTCCTTTTCTTTAAACTCATCGCCGTAGTCGGAGAGTTTGGCTGCAGCATCAACAGATTCAACATCAGATGTTTTTTTTTTTAATTTCCCTATATAACTTCTTGGGATAAATAAGAGAGACTTCGTTATGCGGATTGTTTTAATGTTATAGATGTTGACACAAAAGTACTGAGTGAACTCATCAATCCTGAACTCGTTTTATGTGTTAGCGCTATCGCAAAACCCTTACGGCTTATCTTTCCGGTGCTTAATTCACCATACCCCAATTCTCAAGCACAAATTTACCCGTTCACTATCATTTTTCCTTGATTATTTTTGTTTCTCAACAAGTGTGCATTTATTAAAAGTTTTCTCAGACGACACTTACAGTTGCATGTACAGTTCTTGGGGACCGCTATGATGGTTTTCATTACTCGATGGACCCGGGAACCAGCCTCTTTTGATTCGATCTCCTCGCACTTTTCTTTAAATTTCTCTTCGAATTCTACAAGATCAGTTTAAAACAATTAACTTACCACTACTAGCTAAACACAATGAGAATATATTATGTAACAGAGATTATACTGAAATTCCTTGTGTGATTGTTTTAGGTTCTCAGTGAAAAACTTGAAAGCTTTTAGTTTAACTCATTTACTTTGGACGTGATTACGTTGTGAAATACCCTCGCCAAATTAAATTATGTTATAGTTAACCATCTACATCTATTGGTCTTTGGACAACTCGGCCCATTACCAACTCGCGAAAGGATTCTCGGCCAAAATTTTTGATAAATCTGCCCATTCGTGAAAGACGACTCGGCCCAAATTACAAACTCGGCCCAAAAATTTGTATAAAAAATTTTCTCTAAATATCTGAGTTTTTGGAATGCCTTTTATGGAAGAAGTGTTAGTACTTTGTCCATTGTCGATTATGCATACCTTAAGAGAACAAACCACTTCTAATTCTGAATGACATTATGAGATAATTACACAGAAAAAAAACTAACTTTTTATCATTATATACATTTCTTTTAAAATCGCCATCACCCCACACCTATAACTGAATTACATATGACTGCCATCCAACATCATTATATATTACTTTTTCTTGTTGATCTTGTACACCTAAAGCTTCAACTTTGTCTAACTAAAGTGACACATTTCCTTTACGAGAAGCACTTACCCATGGTGCGCAAAAATTAAAGCATCCAAATGAATCTATGTATAGTGTGCATATATTTTTTCTCTACATTTCCAAGTAACTTTCATAAATTCAACGTATTTTTTGTGACTTAAAACAGGCTTAGGAGTTACTCCACGAAAAATGTACTCAGAGTTGAATGCTATTCATTCTATGTACCAATAAAACTCCAGGACACTAGTTCAGGTATTCGGCAATGCAATTCAATCGAGGCCAGAAGAAATTGCAATTGTGCTAAATAATACTGGAGTATTAATTAGCTGCAATCATGTCTGTCAGCATCAAAATCAATGCTGATCATAAGAAATACTAATCAAAGGAGGCAGAATTGGCAATTGAGCTCAAAAACCGAAGTACTCATTAGTTGCAATATTTCGTCATCGTGCAAACAATGCATACCAAAACAAACATCTCCCGCCTTTCATAATCTGACGTAACCAATATCTCCCGTCTTTCACGGTTTGAGTAAAGAGTAATAAAAATCATATCTGAGACGTAAAAGGGCTGCCAGTTCTAATCAAAAAATCAATAGTAAAACTCTAATATTAAACAGTCAAATAGCTTACAATCTGGTATAGTTCAACATCAATTTTAGTTTGTAATAAGGCCGGGCCATCACAAGATATCAAGGGCAACAACACAGACATGAAGCAAACCCATCAGAAGACCCGAGCTATTGGCTATCATAGACTAAGTTCCCGTTTAGAAACAGATATCACACAACTTCTACGACTGTCCTTTCTATATATATATATATATATATATATATATATAGATATATATATATATATATATATATATATATATTATTTAATTACATACACTAAAAAAACTCACGTGGCCCCAGCATTGTGCTGATGATTTTCAAGTAGTTGATCGCTAGACCCTTAGAAGCATCTCCAAGTGGGTAAAGGGTTGAAAGGCGCTGATCAGAAAGATCTACAACAATCGCGTGAAAATGGTTATGTAAAAGTGTCGTGACTTGCCCCTCTCGTAAAAACATTGCGCGGCATCCGTTGTAACTTCGAGTGGGTTGCCGACGTTTTTAGCTACAATTAAACAAAATAGATTTTCTTCAACTTTTGGTCTCGCAGCAGTAACCATCTTCTCAAGCTCTCAACAAACGCCAGTCATTCAATTCCTGCACTTATTTTTTCTTGAATATTAAAGAAACTATATGTTAATTAAAACAATTGAATCTCATGTAAGGAGACCGAGAACCTCATTTCTTTCAGTTTTACATTAGAAATTTCAGTTCTGTGTTCTGCACTCGTTTTTATAACAAGCATCAACATTAACATCAAGATAGCAGAAAATCCTTTTATTAAATTCAGAAGAGCAGTAAATTACACTTAAATACCCCACAGTTTGTCCAGCAGTGTCTTCGTGAATGCACTAAAATCCTCAGAGTCACTTGTTCTCATAAAGAGTGGAGCGTTACGCAAAAATTCCGGAACATCACTCCGCTTCTCGTAATCCTCTGGTGTTGAATAGACCGGAATTATCTTGCGGTTTTCCGGCTTTTTCCACTGCTCGGAAAGAGCCACGACCGCTTCAGCATGCTAAAGAAATAAGCAGTTAATAACATATACATACATATACGTTTTGACAAGGCAAAACCAATGTTACTCCCTCAGGGGTTGTTACAGTATAGGACAGCCTTCGCCATCGACCGCGGGCCGGATCAGAACCGATGACTTGGGGATTTTCTGAGCTACATACACATAGCATGCAGTACCAATAAATACCACAAGACGATCTTTATGTTCCGAAGTTAGCTACATGAATATTTTTGCCCGAAGGACAATTTTTTTACCGTCAATACGCTCAATAAGGCGTACCTCGAATTAAGAAAAAAAACGCGTATCAGAGTCGGCGCTGTTCTCCCAAGAGTGCGTACAGGATGGTCAAAAGGCGTAATTCGAATAAAACAAATATACCAGTGAACTGGTTAAGTCCCCCGTCGCACCTCCGTTTTTGAAATAAAAGAGTTCGAGTGACCTTTGCACTTGGCCGGTTAAGCTCAGTTGGTATGATGCTAGCTCGACAAGCGATTGGTGCAGAGTTCAAAAAACAGGTTGTGGGCTTATGGTTCATAAGTAGTCGAAATTACACATTTTTCATAACATTTAAAAAATCTGGCAACTTTCCACTTTTTTTTTTTAATCACGCGTTGAACACCTCCAATATATGTTCTTTCTCTGTACAAGAAAGAAATGAAATCACTGTATTAGTTACTGAAATATGACGCGTACAAACTTACCATTATATAAAGAGGTTATCACGCATTTTCATAGCATTTCAAAAATCTGGAAATTTTTCAATTTTCAACAAAAATAAAAAACAACCACCCTTTGCACATCTCCAATATACGCTCTCTCTGTGTGTAAGAGAAAAATAAAATCCTTTTAATAGTGACTGAGATCTAGCGCGTACAAACTTAGCACTATACATAGGGGCAATTACACATTTTCACAACATCTCAAAACTCTGACAATTTTTCAATTTTTGAGAGAAATAAAAAATAACCACGCGTTGCACACCTCCAATATATGTACTCTCTCTGTGCAAGAAAGAAATGAAATCACTGTATTAGTTGCTGAAATATGACGCGTACAAACTTAACACTACAAATAGTGGTTATCACACATTTTTACAACATTTCAAAAATCTGGCAATTTTTCATTTTTTTGAGAAAAATAAAAAATAACCACGCGTTGCACACCTCCAATATACGCTCTCTCTGTGTTCAAGAGAAAAATAAAATCCCTTTAATAGTGACTGAGATCTGGCGCGTTTCGAAGTCCCCCGCCTCCGTATCAGAGTCGGCGCTGTCCTCCCAAGAGTGCGTACAAGGTGGTCAAAAGCGCGTACAGTATACGCGCCCTCCCCCCCATTACCACACGGTAATGTTATTGTTTGCTACAGGAACTTGATGTTCACACAGTTACTTTTTTGGTTGGTTTAGACGATTATTTAAAATATTTCATACAGCACCCGTTTGCCAATTTAAGTGCTTTTCCGGTTACATTTATTTCAAAAGCTGAGAACATTTGCTTTATAGCTGTTAATCGAGTTTTAAGCAACTTGATTCAACCTTTTTTTTTTTTTTTTTTTTGCTAACGAATTATTATTATTCAAACTGCTAAAACTTTGGAGTCCTACCCAGTACTCCACATACACTGAGCATGAGGTGAGTGCTGGCTGGGAAAAATCTGAGGTGGCATTATGATACGGGAAGAAGACTTCACTCTCAACAGTGTTAGCTGCGATGACAATTAGCCCTCGCTCACTAAGCCATCTTACCACTCAATTTATTTCTTGGTGACAAGGGGAGATGGGTGTATGATATCTGTGATTGGGGGTAAAGATGATATCTGTGACTGGGCTAAAAACGATATCTGTGATTGGGGGTAAAGACGATGTCTGTGATTGGGAGTAAAGATGATATCTGTGATACATTTCCTGATTACCAGTACGCGCACAAAGTATGCGTCCAGTAGGCACGAAAAAGCCGTACTCACATCTCTCCTAATATCGAAAACGTCAAGCTGCGCAATACTGAAAGTGTGTACTTCACATCGCCATAACAACGTAAATTTGCCACAGAAAGCATCGCGGGGGAATACAAAAATAATGTCAAATTGATCAGAGAATAAACTTGTTTCACAAACCATGTGCAGTGTTCAAATTTAGGTTCTTGCTACCGGTGCTACAAGCTGCGGGAGGGTTTTTCGGATCAGTCCGACCGATCCTGTGGTTTTGTAACTATCTATGATTGGGGCTTACCTTATTTGGTGGTAAAGATGAAATTTCTGATTAGGGGGTAAAAACGATATCTGTGATTGGGGTGGGGGGGGGGGTGGAGGGAGGAGTAAAGACGATACCTGTGATTTGGGGGTAAAGATGATATTAGTGAGTTGTGGGGGGGGGGGGTTAAGATGATATCTGTAATTGATGTGAAAGGCTCTGGCTTACCGAAGACGTATATTCATTGACTACCATTATTCCAAAATCACAGGTTGGAAGGTTGTTTTCCAAGAACTCAGAAGGCTTTTCGTTGGTCATGCAGGTCTTCAGATTACACAAGCCCTCAAGAATATCCTGCAGTTTGGTAACGTCTTTTTTTAGCTGCCAGTCAGTTTCACAGTTACATAGAACAACGTTTCTTTCTGGAAAAAAACATGCATTAGATGATCCAGCAGTATCGGATCGATACCAAGGTGCTATTTGCGCAACAAACAAAGCTGAGTAGCGGACAGACTAAACACAATCATATCCACAATAATTACATCGAACTAACCCCATCGCTAAGCGACCACCACACGTTATATAACATGGACCGACTAAGACATGAGTGAGTTACCGATGACGTTAAGAGTGGCAGCAGAGCTGATATCCGGTGCCACGCCGTTCCTCGCTGTCGCTGTGATCTCCCCCGACACATCCTTGCTACACCTGTCAATAGTCAACACATGCTTGTCCCCCGCCACATCTATCTTGATATTTACGGACGGCAGCAGAACAGCACCATTCCGCGACCATTCTACTTCCGGTGTCGGGTTTCCGCTGACTCTTACAGTAAAGTGCGCCTTTTGCGACTTCAGGCACTCGACATCTTTGTGACATTCTATGAATTTGTTAGGTTCTGAAAAGAGACATTTTCAAGAACATTTACATGGTGACCAAACCCCTGCCATCAAGATTCATGTAATGCTCACTTTACATAAAAGTAAAATCACCTCCATTACGTAAAACTGGAGTGTGTCCCGTGGCCTTCGCCAAGCTAAGGAACAATCACAAAGGACGAATACGGGACTCGGTACGGAACAAGTCACCTAACCCTACAGCCACCCGATCCACAAAAACTACAGACAATGTTAGTGGGGAAAAGGAGCGAAAAGGTGCCATCCATTAACACGTCACCTGCCAAGAAATAGTTTAAACATACTTGTTGCCTCGCAGTATCACGTCAACATACCCGGTGGAGAAACGCACTCAACGAAATGGCACCGATCATAACGGTAGCGTAAAGGAAACAGTTTGATAAAGAAACAGAAAAACAGCGGTAAGTCACAGCACATATTATTCGAACCGAAACAGGTGTTATTCATCTGATAAAAACCACATTATCCAAGAGTGTATCAAATTCATGAATCAATAACTAAAAGAAGACAAATAAACTTCTACCAAACTTCAGCTCTTCAATGGCCGTTTTCAATTTTTTTCGCATGCCGAAGCTTAATCCGGGAATTTTGTCAATGTCATCATCTGAAAGAGTTTTCAGTTCAGCAAGATCGTTCAGATCCTCCTCCTTCAAAATAGTCACTGTTTTGTCGTTCAGTCCATGGGATTTGGCCCAGGCGGTGAAATCATCCTCTGTTGCCATGCCTAGAAAAATGTACAAAGACTGTATGCATATTATTTAATAATGTCTTGAAAACAAGCTTAATAACGAAAAAATATTGATAGAACTCGTTAAGATCAAGATGCATATTATTCTAAAGTTTGGTGCCAATCGGACTAGTAGTTGTGATGATAAAATGACGGGCAAAATCACGGGCGACTGTAAAGAAAAACAAGAATGTCCAGGGACATTGTGACCAGCCGAGATCTAGTGAACCTATGAAAAAGCTTGTCTCGTTGCCAAAAGTGGTAGTCACATTGTACAAGCCCCGGCTCACGAAAAGGGATAAGACCAAATCCAGCGTGCATGAACAAGGGAATGACCCCGAAAAATTTGTCTTCAAAAGACGAGATGGCAATTAACCAGCTAAATAATTTAGCAATGGACCCGAACATAGACCAATAAAATACATACAACGACTTGTTTCCCGGAAAAATACCTTCGAACAACGTATCGAAATTGTATCCACACACGTGTACTGTTGACATGTACTGTTGGACATACACAATTAGTTCAAACAGCAGAAGCGATCAAACACATTGCCTTTTGAAAAGAAAGAAAACGCCGCGTCTAAAACATCATTACTTAAGTTTTAATGTCCTATTATGTATTATTTTGCAGGGTTTGCATTTCCCATCAGTGCGCATGTTTATTAGCCCCCCGCCGCCGCGTAGCGCGGCGCGGGAACTATAGCATTCGGGTCTGTCCGTCCGTCCGTCCGTCCGTAAGTCTGTCTTGCCGTCCGTCTGGCGACACTTGGAAGCACAAATCTGTGCGCGCCATATCTCAGCCGCTATTCAATCCTGGCTTTTGATTGTTGCTACAGTGACAATATTATTATTGCAGTTGTGCGACGTCGCATTATTTTTCGATTCGACCAAAAAATGACGAAATGGCGACTTGCAGAAAATAGGCAATGTTTAAGTATTTATGTTGCCTATAGTGCAACTTTATGCACGTGATATCTCAGCCGCTATTCAATCCTGGCTTTTGATTTTTGCGACAGATACAATATGTATATTAAAGGTGTGCGATGTCGCATTACTTTTCGATTCAACAAAAAAAATGAAGAAATGGCGACTTGTTGAAAATAGGCAATGTTTTAGTATTTCTGTTGCCTACAGTGCAACTTTGTGCACGCGATATCTCAGCCGATATTCAACCATGTCTTTTGATTTTTGCTACAGTGAAAATATATACAGACGAAACCGGTTAATCGCATAGCCAATTTGCCAAGCCCTGTTATGCGTTTATCCGATATATGCGTTTATCCGGAGTACTCTTGCCGTGCCTATTTTTTTCATTTTGCGGTAGTTATTATGCACCCCGCCCCTCCTCATCCCCCTCATTTGAGAAGCTTAATTATCCAGTTCTTTATTACTAGTATCTTATCCGAGAGACTTAGGTCTTTTCGTTTCGATTTACTTTCTGCCATTTTGACGAATTAACCATAACCGACACCGTTTCGAACTATAAATGGTAAAATTTCTTCTTGGTTGAGTACTTAAATGATGACTTTGCGCTCACGGTTATCTGAGGCAACGCGGGGATTAAGGGTTTCATGCCATTATTTAGTGAGAGCTCGGGCAGGGTGGGGATTAGGAGTTGCAGGCCATTATCTAGCTTCAGCTAAGGCAGTGCGGGTTTTAAGGATAAAGGTCATATTATCTAGTGAGAGCTGAGAGAGTGCAGTGATTAATACTTCGAGACTTAGTGTTAACAGCCGCGAATGGGGTTGGTACATGTACACAATGGGCCAAGCAAACAGAAAACAATGCATTAGATAAATAAACGAGGAGCAGCTCACTCCCTTAGTTTGCTTCAAGTGTGGCACTGTTTCGATAGTCGACCAGAATTATGCAATTAACCGGTGTGCTTCCCATTTTAACGTGGAAAAGCTATGCGTTTATCCAGTTTATGCGATTAAGCGGTATGCAATTATCCGGTTAAATTTCCAAAAGATAGCATTGGAAATGGTTTGGGATTTGTGAATAATATGCAGTTAACCGATTTATGCGTTTAACCGGTATGCGATTAAGTGATTTCATCTGTATATTGAAGTTGCATTATTTTTCGATTCGACCATAGTTCGTGGCAGGGGACATTCATCAGTTTCACTGATAACTTGTTTAACTTGCGTTGATGTGCGGTTTGCATTTCGGGGAAATGCGCATGTTTAATAGTCCCCCGCCGCCGCGTACCGCGAAGTGGGGGAGTACAGTATTCGGGTCTGTCCGTCCGTCTGGCGAGAGAGAGGGAGAGCAGAGGTGCACATGAGACCTTCGTATTTCGCCATGGCGAAAGTGAAATCCATTTGGCGAAGGTGAACAGATTTACCTTCACCAATCTGGCGAGGGTGAATTTTAGGCAGAAATTATTATTATAAAATCAAAATATGTTTTTGACACTCCATTTTAACACACAATAATTGTACGCATATCAATTTATACTTAACTAGACCGAATTTCGCTACACGTAGCGAAATGACACCCACTTGCAACGGTACAATCTATCTGGTCAAAGACACATTTTTCAGTCTTTCCACATAATTGTCACCTTCCGAATTATTATCATGAAGAAGGACATCGTAAATATAATGTAATCTCAAATAATCAAATTCAGTTTTCGAACCGTTTTTGAGATAATGGACAACTTCCAGTTTTTGACCTTCACCATGACGGAGGAGGTCAAGGTCACCGAGGAATCTCTTATATAACGTCTTTTAGGCCCAGAGGGTCGAAAATAAGCTCAAAATCGCTCTATCTCTAACCGTTTTCGAGATAATGGTCAACTTCCGGTTTTTGACCTTGACCATGACGGAGGAGGTCAAGGTCACCGAGGTACCTCTTATATAACGTCTTTTAGGCCCAAAGGGTCAAAAATAAGCTCAAAATCGCTCTATCTCTAACTGTTTTCGAGATAATGGTCAACTTCCGGTTTTTCGATTTGGCGAAACTGAGCTGAACGTCCTTCGCCAAATTGGCGAAGGTAAAAAATCCTTATTATGTACCCCTGGAGGGAGAGAGGGAGAGAGAAAGAGAGGAGAAGGAGAGAGAGAGAGAGAGAGAGAGAGAGTGAGTGAGAGAGGGGGAGAGAGAAAGGCAGGAGAGACGTGGAGAGAAAGAGAAAGACAGGAGAGGGATAGAGAGAGAGAAAGGGAGGAGAGAGAGAGAGAAAGGGAGAAGACAGATACAGAGAGACAGAAAGGGAGAGATAGAGAGAGGGAGAAAGAGAAGAGTGAGAAAGACCGAGAACTAGAGCAGTGTGGAGCCCACATATTCCCCACAGGCCAACAATCAGTTAAACACGGCCATCAATAGTCAATCAAGAGCTGAGAAGTCCAGTTGTTGCATTTTCCTTGGACGAACCTGGCCCGTTTACAATACCGATCTGTGTTTTTTACCATAGAAGCTACATACCAAGTACCGACACACGGTCGATCGCATATATTCTCCACAGGTATCACCTGTGGGGAATAAAGGAGGAGAGGGTTGAAAGAGAGAGAAAGGGAGGAGAGAGATAGAGAGGGAGAGAGATAGAGGTTCCACTTCAAAAAAAAACTAGGCTAAAAGCATCGGTGGAAGGTCATGTTCTAGCAAAATATACACATGTATTTGAAGGGAGTTGCATAAGAGACTCAAGTTGGATAAAGAAACAAATATTCTATTCATTTTACAACTTAACTCCTAACGAAACTTGAGTAAAATGCTCTCTGTGGTTCATACACAACTGAATTGCCAAAATATGAACCGTCTACTTTCAAAAACAGCGAAAAAGAAGTGCGCAGCGAATGAGTCACTGATAACCCAAATGCAACACACAACACTCACTGACGGATGCAGTCACACTTCAATGCTCAACCTAAAAAAAAAATGCCGCGAAACCCATAAAAATGCCTCTGTATTTTTTTAATCTATTAAAAAAAACTGTTTTAACATTTCATGAAAACAGTGAATCTTTGAAACAAATTCATCGAAGTTCAAAGAATATCGGCCAAAACTCAATAACAAACTAGATGCTCGAGAAGCATGAATCCGCCGGGTTCGCGCAAATTGTATACCTGATTATGATGTTCCTGTGAACAACTGTTCCAAAGAACACCATACAGTTTTGTGGCCAGTGAAGTAGCGGTTTGTAGAGCCAGTGGTACATGGTTGATTTGGTGTGAAGATAATCAATCCACCCACTAATGCGGGCTGTAGGCGCGTGAGACTGATGTGTGTTATGCAAAGTCCTTATTCAGTGTCTGCAATTTTTTTAAGTTTTGCCATTTTAACAATTTTGCTCGGATCCGGTCGAATCCTGGTTACTGCACTGCGGGATGCTTAGGAGCAGCCCTGGGTAAAATCTGAAATCAATCCACCCACTTATGCGGGCTGTAGGCGCGTGAGACTGATGTGTGTTATGCAAAGTCCTTATTCAGTGTCTGCAATTTTTTAAAGTTTTGCCATTTTGGCAATTTTGCTCGGATCCGGTCGAATCCTGGTCACTGCACTGCGGGATGCTTAGGAGCAGCCCTGGGTAAAATCTGAAATCAATCCACCCACTAATGCGGGCTGTAGGCGCGTGAGACTGATGTGTGTTATGCAAAGTCCTTATTCAGTATCAGCAATTTTTTTAAGTTTTGCCATTTTAACAATTTTGCTCGGATCCGGTCGAATCCTGGTTACTGCACTGCGGGATGCTTAGGAGCAGCCCTGGGTAAAATCTGAAATCAATCCACCCACTTATGCGGGCTGTAGGCGCGTGAGACTGATGTGTGTTATGCAAAGTCCTTATTCAGTGTCTGCAATTTTTTAAAGTTTTGCCATTTTGGCAATTTTGCTCGGATCCGGTCGAATCCTGGTCATTGCACTGCGGGATGCTTAGGAGCAGCCCTGGGTAAAATCTGAAATCAATCCACCCACTAATGCGGGCTGTAGGCGCGTGAGACTGATGTGTGTTATGCAAAGTCCTTATTCAGTGTCTGCAATTTTTTAAAGTTTTGCCATTTTGGCAATTTTGCTCGGATCCGGTCGAATCCTGGTCACTGCACTGCGGGATGCTTAGGAGCAGCCCTGGGTAAAATCTGAAATCAATCCACCCACTAATGCGGGCTGTAGGCGCGTGAGACTGAAATTGCACAGACGGACAGACGGACGGACAGACAGACGGACAGAATGAAAACTATATCCGTCCGGTTCCCGGCGGATAAATAGTAAGCCGCAATCCACAGGTTATCAAATCGCTGTGACTATACCAAATCTAGACGACAAGTTGCGACTTGTTTCATGGTCCAGTATTCCTAAGTCGCTGTTTTTCAGTTTCTTTCAGACGAAATGCAATAAATGTCCTACTCATTCAATGTTTGAGACAAACCCTAATACGTTTCTCAATGGGAGGTGATAAATATTCAAAGCAGACGCACGACATCACAAAAATCTTAAAATTTCATTGGCCCATTGTAGTTACTATTAGTTGACACATCAATGAACGTCAACATATTATTAATGAACGTAAATTTATGACTGAAATTGGAACCGTCTCAAAAAAAATCTCCCAAGCGGAATGTAGCACTATAGTAAGGCCAGCTTGGGCTGGCCTTCCAAAAAAAAAAAAAAAAAAAAAAAAAAAACCCGCAACAGTAAAAACATGAATTTTTAAAGTCCCTTTTCTTTTCCTTTAGAAGATCTAGGAGGGAGCGGTTATTGCAATCCATGACCCCCCCCCCCCCCCCTCTCCCTTTCCCTAGGATCTGTCAATGTTAAATATAGTATATTTCTCATGTAAAATTGGGACTAATTGGGATTAATCCTGGGTTAACTCACCTCACGCGGGATGTTAACTTTTTGGTTTAATACACTGGGTTAACCCGTAGTTAACTTTCGTGAATAGGTCACAAGTTAACCCAATGGTTTAAACTTGATTTAAAACGGAAAGTTTACTTTTTGGATTAAGTTATGGATTAACCAATTGGTTAATTTTCGCGAATACGGCGGCGGGTTAACATTTGTTCCATTTCCATATCGCTGTACCATATCGTACTGCCGGAGGCGGGGGATATAGAAACGCACTGTGTCCGTCTTTTCCAGACGATATCTGCGAAACTAGTGACCGGATCCGGTTCATTTTTGATATGCGCAACAACCAACAAATCTAGATGCAGGGTTGGTTTTCTTCCGGGAAGAAAGGTAGGGAAGAAACTGGGAAGAAACGGGAAGAAATACCTTTCTTCCCGGAAGAAAAGGAAGAAAGTGGGAAGAAAATGGAAGAAACCTACTTTGTCAAGAAAACATCAATGCGACGTACTGTCTATTTATTGATTTTACAGAACCAATATTTAGTGTGTTCTAATGTACTATCATAAAAAAAAAACGAAAAAAAAAAACAAACGAAAAAAATACATGGTAACACCAAAACACCCCCTTTAAATCTTAATACTTACCCCCCCCCCCCCCCCCCATTTAAGGTATACACAGCCTTTGTCTTTTGTTTTCACTGGCACATTAAGAGAAAACAAAATGATACACTAATTCTCATACACAAAGTCAAAGTTTAAACACTTGACCAAAAGTACCAGAAGTTTGCTGTGTGAATTCGCACCTATTTAAGAATTACTCTGAGTGCAGTTCAGGCAAATTATTTCAAACAAATTCCAAATATTACACCTTTTAAGGTTTCTTCCATTTCTTCCCTGAAATTGGAGGGAAGAATTATTTCTTCCCTGTGGGAAAAAACCCGAAAAAAACCATGGTTTTTTTCCCTCCATGGAAGAAACATGCCAACCCTGTCTAGATGTGGCTTTTGGGGGTTTTGATGGGATCGAAGCCCATCTGGATCTGTAATTGGACTTATAGAATTCCAAAATCCGGATCACAATGTGTACTTTGTTTTCTAGGCGATAACTCTAAAATATCTGCCGGATTCGGTTCTCATTTCGTATGCATAACAACAATATAGTATAGTTGTTTTATCTACTTAGTATAAGTGCGAGGTAAGCACCCGCATTACTAACTGAATCCACGGCTGTCAGATTGTTTAACAATATGAAAAAGCAGGCCTGGTTAGATGAGAATTCATTGCTTTTAGAATTTTCTTGGTTTGGTAATAACAGGCAGTGTGAACTACAACTGTATGCGTTACCTCTTACCTGACCAACCCCCCCCCCCCCCCCCCCTCCTACACACACACACACCCTTTGTTCTTATTCTAATAAGGGGACACAAACAAATATGCAAATATGAGGACGCAAAAAAAAATCATTGGGGACGCAAAAATATGAAAGCGTGGCATCCCTGGGACGCAAAAATTTTGAGTTGAGGTAAAACCGTGGTGGTCTTACCTTGATCACTGCTATAAAATTTCCCCATAAAGAAGCACTCCCCATAAAGAGTTTCAAATTTACTTTCATTTATACCTCCTCAAAAAAAATAAATAAATAAATAAATTAAATAAATTAAAAAAGTAGGAAGAAAAATAAAACACTTTGGGAAAGACTTGGTGGCTGGCCAATAAGGGTTTAAAAAACGGGACGAGAAACAACAGGGCTTTGCCGAGTCCTTACAAATTGGCGGGATCTTCATAAAAAAGTGGCGGGGTTATAACGAGACTTAAATGCATGCATGTTATATGCGTACATGGTAACACATTTGCTTACTTGATGTGTTATTCCATGACCACCATATGAAAGCAATTCAAAAAAAAATTATGTTAACTCGCGTACAGCAAAAAAATATCGACACAAAAACAAACAAACAAACAAAAAACGCCCGCCAGTAAATAAAATTTGGCGGGATTCAAAACTTAATGGCGGGCAGTGCCCGCCTGAGTCTGATTAATTGGCGGGATTCATTTTTTTCAGGCGGGAATACCGCCATCCCGCCAGAGGGACAAAGCCCTGAAACAAGATTGTGTTACTTCCTGGATTAATTTTTTTTATTATTCGATAAAAAACGTCTTTTAGAGGTTTTTAACGTATGTTCTCCCAAAATTACGGTCCGTGATGAAAAAAAGTCTTCTACATGTTGCAATGGAAAATCTGTAATCAGCCATACAACAAACTGCAAAGTAAAGGCTTGTCCCTATCCAATATAATAATAGATGGATATTTTGATTTTTAACCAATAGAGATCTATTGTTCACTTGCACCTCGCTTGCCTCGTACAATAAGCGGATTCGTACTTACACTTCTGCCGAAAAGTTACTGCGTTTCGACCGAATTCGGATTTTCCCTTGTCACATCTTTATAAGCCAAACCCCACTTTGGGCGTTCCGAATAAAATGTAAAAAAAAACTCTGCTTTTCGAATGCACATTAACCGGGTAAAACTGACAGAAATGATAGGGAGATTTCGCCTGAGTGTCAATTTTCTCTTGCAAAGAGAAACCGTGTTTTTAACTAGCCGTATACTGTTTTAAAATTTATTATAAGTTTTAACAAATAACTATGTTCCGAGTTTGAGCTATACTCGTCTTTCTTTTATCATTTATTTCATTTTTTACACTTGCAGTCGAAATTCAGAATTCTTGCGCATTATATAAGCCAAATCACACTTTGGGTGTTTCGAATAAAAAGGTGCGAGAACTTTGAATTTCGACTGCGAGAGAACCGGATAAAAATGACAGAAAATATGAAAGAAATACAGCAAAAACAGCTTGAAAGAAATTCAAGAATAAGAATTTAAACTTGTCACTATAAACTCTTTAAAAATAGCATATGGGTTGTTAAAACCCGATTGCTCTATAATGCTAGCACAAAGAAGCTGATAAAGATACAGTAAAACCCCGGATATGGACACCCCTCTATTATGGACACCCCTGAATTATGGACACCATTTTTCAGTCTGTTTTAAAAGGCCATAGAGTTCTGTTATATCTAGACCCCTCTATTGTGGACACCCCTCTATTCAGAATTGGGGACACTCTTTTTATCCCGTAAGTACGGTTACACATTTAAAACAACCCCTCTATTGTGGACAGTCAAATCGCTGCCCATATTTTGTACGTTTTGTAAACAACCCCTACCAGCTTGTTACTCGGTAGTGTTTGTTTTTTTCGCTATTGTTATCTGTGGGTATTGAGTACATTATATTGAACACAGTGCATGTAAAGACAACAGAGCTTATTACAAACGATGTGTGCCTAAGAGAGAAGCTTTATACTACTAAACCCTATTGACATGTGCTCGGTCTTTTGAAATGCTTATAAGGGAACAAGTAATTCATTGTCTTTATACTCAGTTAAGATGTTATACAAGGTGTTAAGTCTGAATATCGGTGGTGTGAAAAGAAAACGGAACGAACTTTCGCCATCTGATAAACTAAAATAATCAAAGCGAGTGATGGAAAAAGTGTAAGAAAAATAGCCAAAGATTTTAGTTGCAGTTGTCAGACAAAACAGAACCTCGAAATTAGGGACACCCCGCCATTAGGGACAAAATTATTCAGTCACTTTTTGTCCCTAATAGTGGGGTTTCACTGTATATACCACATTTAAATAATGAAGAAATGACTTGAAGCTACTTGGGTGCAAGAGAAAATTGACACTTAGGCAAAATCTCTAAATCATTTCTTTCATTTCTACCCGGTTATTAGGCCCCAACCCTACAGGGTTGGGGGCCTATGGACTTGGGGTGTCTGTCTGTCCGTCTGTCCGTCATCGCTTTTTTGTACAAGCGATATCTCGAGAACGCAGAGGCCTAGACACTTTATGTTGGGCTCATTTGAAAGGTCTCGACTTGAAGATGTGCCTTTTGGCCATTTTGGCCGAATTCGATCACGTGATCTTGGCCAAATTGGCAAAAAACGCAAAAAATCGACTTGTGTTTGTACAGGCGATATCTCGTAAACGCAGAGGCCTAGAGACTTGATGTTGGGCTCATTTGAAAGGTCTCGACTTGTAGATGTGCCTTTTGGCCATTTTGGCCGAATTCCATCACGTGATCTTGGCCAAATTGGCCAAAAACGCAAAAAATCGACTTGTGTTTGTACAGGCGATATCTCGAGAACGCAGAGGCCTAGAGACTTGATGTTGGGCTCATTTGAAAGGTCTCGACTTGTACATGTGCCTTTTGGCCATTTTGGCCAAATTCGAGCACGTGATCTTGGCCAAATTGGCCAAAAACGCAAAAAAATCGACTTGTGTTTGTACAGACGATATCTCGAGAACGCAGAGGCCTAGAGACTTGATGTTGGGCTCATTTGAAAGGTCTCGACTTGTACATGTGCCTTTTGGCCATTTTGGCCAAATTCGATCACGTGATCTTGGCCAAATTGGCCAAAAACGCAAAAAAATCGACTTGTGTTTGTACAGACGATATCTCGAGAACGCAGAGGCCTAGACACTTGATGTTGGGCTCATTTGAAAGGTCTCGACTTGTAAATGTGCCTTTTGGCCATTTTGGATAAATTCGATCACGTGATCTTGGCCAAATTGGCAAAAAAACGCAAAAAATCGACTTGTGTTTGTACAGACGATATCTCGTAAACGCAGAGGCCTAGAGACTTGATGTTGGGCTCATTTGAAAGGTCTCGACTTGTACATGTGCCTTTTGGCCATTTTGGCCACATTCGATCACGTGATCTTGGCCAAATTGGCCAAAAACGCAAAAAATCGACTTGTGTTTGTACAGGCGATATCTCGAGAACGCAGAGGCCTAGAGACTTGATGTTGGGCTCAATTGAAAAGTCTCGACTTGTAGATGTGCCTTTAGGCCATTTTGGCCAAATTCGGTCACGTGATCTGCTAAATTTTGGGGGGGAAAAAAAGATTTTCCGCCAGCCAGTATCATTGTTTTTCAAAGTTTTGAGCAGAAGTAGGACATTTATTTTTCTTGGCCTAAACTGGCCAACAGGTTCAAAACCATAGACGACCCCTTACAATTTTGGGGGCGTTAGGGCCTGTTAGTGTTCACTGAATACTTGTTTTAATCGAAACGCAGAATTTTTGCACAGATTGTTGAGAATGCCCTAAGTGTGATTTGACTTATCTGAAACACACAAAAACAACAGAAGTCGAAACGACGCCTCCATCTGAAATATCCGAAGTCTCGATACTATCGTCCGAAGAATGCAACCCATTTAAGAAAAAAAATAACTTCTCTTTGCATGAGACAAACTTCAACTGTAATCTGTTTTACAATTTTCCATACGAGTACAATACTTTATCTTGCATGTGTTCTGTAGTTCATGAACGCAAAAACACTCTCTCTCGTTCTAAAAGCGAAAAGGTGGTTTACCTTTGCCAAAAGGTTTTTGCGAAAACGAAACTGGTTTTGTGTCAATTTTCTGGCTTGTGAGATTGAGTAGATACCTTTATTTTGCAAATCACGTTTTGCAAAACGAAACTGGTTCGATAATCTTTGGGGGTATTCTTTTTTGCTTATCAGGTGTTGTGTGTATGTCCCAGTACGAATTACTTCCGGTTGTAAATGGAACATTTCGGCAACTTAGCGTCTCTTTTTTATGAAGTGTTTCCACGTGACCACCTCTCATACAGAACATCAGGAATCTAAGAACCACACTCAAAACACACAAGAGACATTTCACAGACACTGGAGAACTTTTGCAAGAATGTACCCTTTAAAAACATTGCGCCTGAAAGTACTTCACAAAAAATGAGATGAAAAATCTTTGAGGAGAAAGTGCATTGCCAAAGCTTAAATTTATTTTGACAGGTTTGTATAAGGACAAAGTCCCAGCTTACAAAAAGCAATAAAACCAATTCCAGCGTGCCTGAGCAAGGGAATGTGCCTAAAAAATGGGCTTCAAAAGATGAGACGGCAAAGAGCTAGCTCAATAATTAATTTAGTATCAGACCAGAACATAGATCGATAAATGCATGCAAAGATTTGTTTCCTAGAAAATGGGAAACAGATTTTGTGTATCTCTGATAGACTTGATAGTCTGCTATAGATACCTTCGTCAACGCTCGCATTTCGGACCAGTGCGCATGTTTATGTAATTTGCCTCGATGCGCGGTTCGCATTTTGCACCAGTGCTCATGTTTATTTACCATATGTTGATGTGCTGTTCTTATTTCGAATCAGTGCGCATGTTTCTTTACCTTGTGTTGATGTGCGGTTCTTATTTTGGACCTGTGCATTTGTTTATTTTATGTAGCTTCGCTTCGCATTTCGGACCAGTGCGCATGTTTATTTAACTTGCGTTGGTGCACGGTTCGCATTTCGGACCAAGGTACATATTTGTTTTACTTGCATTGATGCGCGTTGCTTATTTTGGACCAGTGCAAATGTTTATTTCACTTGCGTTGGCGCGTGGTTCGCATTTCGAACCACTGCGCATGTGTATCTAACGTGCGTCGATGCGCGGCTCTTATTTCAGGCCAATGCGCATGTTTATTTAAGTTGCGTTGAGGCGCTTTTCTTATTTCGAATAGTGCGCATATTATTCAAGTTGCGTTAATGCGCAGTTCGCATTTCGAACCATGTTTATTTACCTTGCGCTGATGCACGGTGTTTATCTGAAGTATTTAATTTCTTAATATTCATTTTTGTGAGTAAAATATCTTGTAGACGTAGAAGCCATCACTATTGGGTTTTCCAGTGTATTAACATTGGTTATCGCGATCCATAAAAATTCTTTAGAATAGCACCACATGGATACCCATAACAGGTGCTCTGTTGCTATGTTTACTATGCCTGTCAACCAAACGACCAATTAGCGCACGCTGCAGTCCCTACCATGTGATCAAGCCATACCCAACTTATCGTTCTAGACGATCCGAATTGATGGGGAGGTGGGTGGGTGCACATTGAGTGATGGCTTTTACCTTTACAAGATATTTTACTCATAAAATTGAGTATTAAGATATTAAATACTTCAGTTTTAATTTCAAAAATATCAGCTTGTCGACAACGAAGCCATCACTATGGGAGACTAGAACTGGTGGTGAGTATTGGATATCCCGGGAATTGCATATCCCATGCATACGAATTGGTTGACATACCGTCTACAAGACACTATGTCATACTCAAGGCAAAAATAAAAGAAATAAATTCAATTTCTTCTTTTAATTTCAGCGGGGTCTCACCAACAACTAACAATATTCAGTGGGGTTACACCACGAAATGCACATTGCTAATACACACACAGTTCGATGGCCCGAGGCCATCATACTAATGTCCCCCCCAACTTTTTCGGAAAAGAAAGAGGTGAACGTCGAGACACAAAAAGTCACTAGCACCGTTGCCAACCCGACACATCATAGTGTACCATGTACAAAACCGTCTGTTCAAAACGAAGACCATGATACACAAGTCCGTATAGGGCGGGCAAGATAACAGCCTGGACAAATACGCCACCACTGTCTGATTGTCTACGAGGAACTGAATCACGTGACCGCAGAGAAATGACCGAAGAGTCTGACAAGCTATCAAGACTACCCTCATCTCCAAAACCTTAATGTGCAACCGTTATTCTTGGCTTGACCAAGAAACTTTCCACACACCCCCTTGGAAGACCACACTCCACCCGGTGCAAGCCATCTGCACTTGCCTTGATGAAGCTGCCCGAGCAAACGGTACACCTATCAAAAGATTGGGTTGACACGACCACCAATCCAAATCCCTGAGAGCTATCAAAGACAACGTTACACGATGGCCCGGATACCTGCCGTGACGCAAAGCCTTGAGAACTACACGCTGAAACTCTCGAAAGTGACATCTGCCCAGCTCGACCGTCTTCTCCGTTGCCACCAACAACCCTAGTAGGGATTCCAGTTGTGCTACCCGAGGCCTGGACGAAGAGATTACCCTGGCAATGAGATACATAATATTGCGGATTCTGTCCTGTGTGGGAAAAGCCCTGGCACACACATAGTCCAGCAACTCACTGAGAAATATTATCTTCTGCGTTGGAATAAGTTTGTGGTTGACCAACAAACCCAGAGCAGTGCATCGACTCAACAAGACCTCCACTTGTGCTAAAAGCAACTACCTGTCCGTATTGACTAGCAACCAATTGTCGAGATATTGGAACAACATAAACCCTTTTTTGCGACTCCACCTTTTGACTACCGATATAACTTGAGTAAACACTAACGGAGCCGTCGAAAGGCGGCACAGTAGGGTGAGAAACCAATAATTTTGATCCGTAAACGCGAGAAAAGGACAAGCCGACTGATACATGGGAATGTGTAGATATGCATCTCATAGATCCACCGACACCTCCCACATGCGCTGTGCCAAAGTGGCCTTGATCAACTGCGGAGTATCCATCGTAAAAGACGTGAGATGGAGAAATTGATTGAGCTGCGACAAATCTATGACAAGCTGCCAAACCCCCGATCTTTTGGAAACCAGAAAGACACGACTGAAAAACGCCGGAGTGCCTATTGGCATCTTTTCTATGGCTTTTTTACTAACAAATCATGAATCATCTGCTGCAACGCACGTTGCTTGTCTCGAGCGTAATACGTTGTCACTAAAGAAGGATTGGGAAGCCTGGAAGGGGTGGCAAGACTTGGCACCCAAACGTATCCCTTGCGAACGGCAGAGGGTAACCCCAACATAACCACCAAACCATATTTTAGGGAGCTCCCAAGGCCTGCCAGACTGGCCAAAAATTCCTTAGCCTTCCGCCTACGGGCACATCTACGTTCAATTCTTGATGTGGACCAACCGATTTTTCTCAAAAACCGAAAGTACCGGGCAGAGATTGTCGTGCAATCCCGGCCGGATACTTTAATTGGTTGCTACCTCTTCTTACTAGTAGTAGCCTGCTTTTTAGAGTCAAGTTTGCTTTTCCTCGGCTGAGGTAACGGCATTGGAGGGGGACGGCATTGGAGGTGGACGTCTTCCGTGGCGTAGTTATATGCAAAGACGCCGTATGACGTTGCTTCGTGGTATGAGTGCTCTCCGCATCAGAGCATCTTGTGAGCGCACGGGAGCCCCCTCAATAATCGACTGGAGAATGTGCGGTGGGAACAAGTCCTCCTGATTAGCAATGGGGGCAAACCGCAATTTCCTTGCGTCTTACGCTGCAATATTCAAGTGTGGCAACACTTGATCCCTGCGCAGAATAACCAATGAAGACAGTAAATACGCATTTAACTTTAATAAGTCCGACGATGCTGCCACTACTGAGTCGAACACACGATCAAACAGCACATTGGTGCCCGGATCGACAAACTTGCGGAGTGCGTGAAATGCTGCGTCTTGAAAACACAGAGTGCGCATTGCCTTCCTGACCGTCTCCTACAAATGTCTACAGTAACGTTCTGCTAGCAGCACACTTGAATCCGACGTGATCTTGGGAAGCGGCGGTGCCATATCTCTGGGAAACACCAGCGGTTGTACGGGCAGGACCTCATCACTGGATTGATAAGCTGCCGTCTTCACATGTAGTACCTTCGAAGGCAACAAACGCGACCAAGGATTTGCTGGATTGACTGCAGTTCTTCCATGCGTGCCTGTAAAACACTAGAGACGCAAGGAGCTGTAGGCAACGCCATGAAATCCCCCGCTGATTAGGCTGCGCTTGAGTCGCAAAAAAGAAGGCTGGTCGACTGACGTGTTGTTGTACAGTCACTAGGGACGCTGCAGAATTGTCGACAATAAACTTCCGAATGTCTTTAAAGAGATCTACTGTCGAAAAATTCGCAGTGGAAGCCTCTACCCACTGTTCTGGTGGAAACTCCATCCCTGGCGGCGTCGGAGTACGTACTGGCCTGAAAGCCCTGAAGTCCTCTCGCGGCGAGTGCTGATGCGCTATGGACTGCGCAGTATGCGACACTGTAGCTTGTGGCAGAGACAGAGGCTGTGGTCGTGTTAACGGAACCGTGAGTGATGTCGTCGCAGCCACGGTGGGAGATTCCGAGACCGCCGGTTGAACCTGCTCGTGTTCACTGAACAAAGGTTGCTCCTCTTCGCCCGACAAAGAGTTATCCTGTGCGGACTCGGACAGAATCATAAACTGCTCTCCTTCGCAACGCACTTGGTTTACCAGTCAACGGCTGAATTGGCGCAATGAGGGGCAGCTTAGGGGAATGCGACTGCCCATCTTTGGGTGAAGACGACTGATTAGTCACAGATAGATAGATACGCCTTAACTCACGGAGCAGAGTTAAGGCGTAACGTAGCCAACGCCACTGAACCCGACTTGGAGTCCAAACTGCGTAACATCTTCAACTCGTCGTCTGAAGCATGACGCAACGTGTCCCGATGTAGGTTAAGACTTAATGCAAATTTCTTCAAGGGAGACAGTTCCTTTCTCCGAGGGGAAGACTCCTGTAACACATTTGTAACCGCCGTAGAGATCGCAGTTTCTAATTCCCCGGCGGCTGACGATGGTTGCGACGATGGCACATGAGGCACTTCTGCCATGTCAGTCGCGATATCCGTGTGTAATGGAACATTCACAAGAGATTGAATGGGGGCCTGCAGTGCAGAGGTTTCATTCACTAACACTGTTCCAGTGGGAGCAATAACATCAATTTGCCCCTACTGCGGAATAAGTCCCTGTTGCTCAGAATCCGCCGATTGTAAAGCAGATAACGGAAGAGTTTTAGGAATCAGTTTCTGCGCTTGAAACACGTCCTGGGTATCCGTATCCAACGTCATCATGGACGGCAAGTTGAGGGGAGAAAGGTCTTGCAGTGATGCCGACGTCCTGTTACTCTTGGAGTGCCTGCGACCCCTGTTCCACACCCTCGCAAACTTGGAATCGTCCAAGTGTGTGCACTGATCACAACGACTCTCCAGTGTACATGGCTGAATGCCCCAGCGTCGAATGCAGGCCGGGCACCGTGAATGTGGATCACCAGCACGCTTAAAGTGAGCACACGACTCCTGCATCTGCAAGCACGATTCTACAAGCAGAACAGCAACATACAAGAAGAGTTGCAAGAAAAAGGTGCAGAAATAGTATGCATTAATGATCAAAGAGAAGCAAGCAATCTTATAATCATTAGACGTTACGTTGTCGGTTTTTTTAACGGAAAAAGCTACCAGAGCTAATAGATAAACAAAGGTAGCATTTGCAAATCGTAACAATGCACACACAGCAGAACAAGGGTGCGGAGAGTATTACGAACAGAACGGCAATTACACGGAGCCACCGCAACTCCTATCTATGCGCTCCAGAAATCGGTGGCAATCCGACGCACCACGTCCTTGAGTGGGAAAAACTCGTAAGCCCTGAGCAGCTCTGGAATGCAACCAGAGCACTGCAGCGACACTCCACGTCGGAACCTCTACAAGTCGGAAGCATTCCAGTTGGAGGCACTCCGACGCGGAACCATTCCAGTCGGAGAAAATCCGAGCCGGTGGCATTCCAAGTCGGAAGTATTCCGAGTGGGAACGATTTCGAGGCGGTGGCACTCCAAGGCGAAGTCAATCCAAGTCGGAAGCATTCCAAATTGGAGGCCCTCGAAAACATTCCGAGTCGATGACACTGCCAGTAGGAGCAATTCCAAACCGGTGGCGTTCCGCGTCGGAAGCACTCCCAATCGGAAGAATTCCAAGCTGGTTGCACTCCGCTACGGAAACATTCCGAGTCGGTGGCACTCCAAAATGGTGGCTTTCTACACTGGGAGTGCGTATTACAGAGTTAATACGCGTATAGGGAACACACACCAACGCTAACTCCACAGCACACGTCAGTGAGGACACAACAGCCAGGATAGTTCCAACAGACGTGGTGCGGAAATCTCGTGCCTGAAAAATGTACGACTCCGCTATAGCTAACACATCGATTCCGCACCGAGACAAATGTGACTAGCAAACGGCTGCACTACTGTTAATGTGATAAACACCTATCTGAAACAGAAAAAAAGACGTGTTAAACCACAGCAAGAGAAAGTGTAAACAACTCCCCCAAGAAGTTACCGCAGTCTGAAAGCAAGAGAAGAGCAAACTTCCATGAGCCATGACAATTGCGAGTCCAGTTCTCCTACAATGCCCTGGTGCTGGTAGAAGGAAAGGAGGACGGTAGAAAGTGGAAAGTTTTCCGTTTTCACAGCCCAAGCAATGCAAACTGTTTACTGACAATGAGGAGAAAATCTCGAAATGGACAAAGGAGAAAATCGCCCGGAAACCATTCCACTGTCTATTACGCATAACCCACACTACGGCTGGGAACCATTTACCGAACGATTTGGCAAAACTCAGAACTATAACGTGTAGGAATCAGCAAAGTCAGCAAACATCGCAAACGTACACAAAGCAAGCGCAAACTTACACTATACGCAGGAACTGTATCCAAGATAAATAATATCCACAGCAGTATGCATTTACCTTGAGTTTGATCCGTCATTTTTACAAAAATCAAACGGAGAAGAACTCCTGTCACTCGGATCGCGCTAAGTTGGGACCGACTTGATCACATCAAGCCATTCAATATCCACAACACTATGCATTTACTTTGAGTTTGATCCGTCATTTTTACAAAAATCAAACGGAGAAAAACTCCTGTCACTTGGATCGCGATAAGTTGGAAATGGCTTGATCACATGATAGGGACTGCAGCGTGCGCTGATTGGTCGGTTAGTTGACAGGCATAGTAAACATAGCAACAGGGCACCTGTTATGGGTACCAACGTGGTGCTATCCCAAGGATTTCTTATGGATAGTTATAACCAATGTTAATACATTGGAAAACCCCATAGTGATGGCTTCGTAGTCTACAGGCTGATATTTTCGAAATTAAAATTTGGTCCAGTGTGCTTGCTTATTTTCGCATTTAGGACCAGTGCGCATGTTTTTTAGCTTGCGTTAATGCTCGGTTCCTTTTTTCCTTATAAGTGTGTTTGTTTATTTAGCTTGCGTCGATGAGCAGTTCGCATTTTCCACCAGAGCGCATGATTATTTAACTTGTGTTGATACTTGGTTTGCATTTTAGACCAGTTCGCATATTTATTTAACTTGTTTTGATGCGCGGTACTTATTGTGGACCAGTGCAAATGTTTATTTCACATGTGTTGATGTGCGGTTCGCATTTCGGACCAATGAGCATGTTTATCTAACTTGCGTTGATATTCGATTTGCATTTTGCATTGTGAATTATTTTTGAAATTTTTGCTTAAAAAATTCTCCAAAAGTACAAAAATTGTCTAATCGACTAAAAAAGCACAACCCGTATGCAGGATTCTTTAGGGGTGCCCCATACCAAAAATAGGTGAAATCGAATCAGAATTGTAGTAGGAGATGCATTTTGAACCAAAGTTTACTAAATAAACAACTAACTAACTACCTTACTAACTAACGGATGCCATCCGCAAACCGATAGGAATACGTGTAGCGTAAGCTGGGATAATAAAAACGAATAAATGTTAATCACATGTCTGAAAATAAACATAGAAGTTGCTATGCTCTTATATGACACATTAGTGACATCTTGTTTATCTTAGAGGACATGGATTAATGGTTTTCATGTTTGCTATGATGTCTTTAATGAGAATGCAAGTCATACGTCCAACAAACCTGCAAAACGAAAAAATGATGAACCATCTTTTCCTGCAAAGAAACTAAAGAGTGCAGTGCAAGTCGTTAAAGGTAGAAAAACAAGACTTGCTGCAAGAAATACGACAGCAGGAGAATCGCATCAAACAAAATTTGACAGATAAGTTATGTAATGGTATGAAATTGTACATTAACATTAAAGCTCAATTCAAGCACTCAAACGTTCAAAGCGTTTCATCAAAGGGAGATTGATGAAGATTTGACAAATCCACATAGAGATCTGTTCAACAAGTTTGATGAACATGAACGTGAGCGATGTGGATGGGTGCTGGATGAAATTCTTCAGACTGAATACCATACAGCTTCATTAGACCTCTTTGCAAGCCTCCAGCTACATTAAGAACACAGACAACAAGTGTTTCCTGTAGTCTGTATTAGCTCATAAATATTCAATGCATGACCATGCAAATTTGATATGGAGGTATCGATCGTTTGAACATGAGCTGAACGTAGGAGTTGACATTTATAACGCAAATCAAAAAAATTCCTAAATTTGAAAGGTGAATAACATGTCTATCAATATCTCCGGCTGGGAAGATGAGGATAACACCAATAAAAAAATTCCTAAATTTGAAAGGTGAATAATATGTCTATCAATATCTCCGGCTGGGAAGATGAGGTTGTTGTACCCATTCACATCAATCGCATGAAAGTGACAGTCAGATCGACTAATTATCATCAGCGACAATGAAAAGAGATATTATTGCCTTATCAAGAATTTCAGCCGCTTGATGGCTTACCGGTCAAAAATTAAATGTGCAGGTTTCTACTGTCGTAATTGTCTATATTGCTTTATCAGGCTAGATCTGTTGGATAATCATGTTTTTACGTTTCCAGAGGATTGATTATTCAATTTAAAAACATTGAAAAACAGCAAATGGCACCCTTTGCCATTTACGCAGATTTTGAATGCTGTGCAGAGAAACAGGATGGTGATCGTTACCAACATCACAAACCAAATAGTTTTGCCTATGTCGTTGTCAGTGAGTATGAGCAGCATGAGCCAAGGCTTTACCGTGGAAATGATGCTGTCCACATGATTCTAAAATGTATGATGTATGAATGTGAGCGTATTGTGAAAGGATTGAACAACCCTCAACCACTGAGGATGACTCCTGAGGATGTAAAGCAGTTTGCTGAAGCTGCAGATCATTACATTTCCCATGAGTTGATGGAAGGGGAGATCCTGAGCACATCGGTGGAAAATACTGCGAGGATATGACAGTCACCTTCTTATGGAAAGTCTACGAAAAAGACTTGAAGATTTCAGTCACTGCTAACACAAGGGGAAAGTATATCGTGTTTACCCTGGGCATCTTCAAATGCATCGGTTCTTACCAATTCATTGGAATATCCTTACAGAAATTAGAAGCCTTCTTAGCGGCTGAAAGCAAAAACAAATTCAAGAATATGACTGCTCATTTGCGCGACTGTCAGCAACAAGACCTACTTCTGAGAAAGGGTGTATACGGTTTTGACTGCGCTGATGAACCCTCTAAATTTGCAGAAACAAAGCTTCCACTACAAGAACACTTCAACTGACTGATGAGGGGGTTAGTTATGAGGGCTAAGCACATGCACAAAAGGTGCGGGACACATTCCGCTGCAATAACTTTGGAGAGTATCATGACCTCTACTTCAAAACAGATGTGTTATTGCTAGCTGATGTGTTTGAAAATTTTCAAAACGTGTGTCTCACCACATACGAGTTGGATCCTGCTCATTATTTAGGTTTAACATGGGATGCCACGCTGAAACATACCAAGATTCAGTTGGAATTGATTGGTGATATTGATATGTATCAAATAGTGGAGCAAGATATGCGAGGAGACATTTCAGTCATTGCACACAAGTATGCGAAAGCCAACAACCCTTATGTTACAGACCATTATTCAACCAAACTCTCAGCTCCATCATGTTCTTGGATGCCAACAACCTCTATGGCTGGGCGATGCACAGAGTATGCCTGAATGTGGATTTGCATTGGTTGAGGATCCAGAATCTTTAGCCTATGTGAAAGTGAGTGAAGATGCTGAAGCAGGATACATTTTAGATATGGATCTTGAATACCCTGATGAAATCTATGACTTACACAATGACTATACAGTGGCTTCTGAGAAGAAAACTTTTTGAATCAATGAATTGTCCGAGTACATTCAGAACCTGAGAAACAGTGGGGAATGACAGGGAAGCCTACTGAAAAGTTGATTTCTAATCTACACAACAAGGAAAAGTATGGGGTACATTACCAAAATTTGCAGCAGTACGTGTCTCTTGGACTCAAAGTGGCAACGGTGCAACGTATCATCATGTTCCAGCAGTGCAAGTGGCTAGCGAAATACATTGCTTTGAACACAGAGAACAGAAAAGGCGCAAGAAACCCTTCGAGAAAGCCTTTTCAAATTGATGAACAATGCTCTTTTTGGTAAAGCCATGGAAAATGTGAGGAAGTGATTTAATAGAGAATTGGTTCACAACGTGTTTCAAGAAGGTAGTGGCCAAGCCAACGTTCTACTTATTCAAAATTTTCAATGATAATTTGACAGCTGTGCACTGTCTCTAATCGAATCTAATGTTGAACAAACCACTTTCGGTTTGATTCACTATTCTAGAGCTCAGCAAGAACCTAATGTTCCATTTTCATTACAATTACATGAACAAGTATGAAGAGGCAAAACTACTCTTCAGTGACCCAGACAGCTTGAGCTACGACATCCCCACCAATGACGTTTACAAAGAGATGCAAGAGGATGCTCATCAAGTGGTTATCCAAAGGAGTATTTTCTACATCTGACTACAAACAACAAAGTGTTGGGGAAAATGAAGGATGAAATGGCAGGTGTTCCTGTGGAGGAATTTGTGGGACTTGTACAGTTTGTAGTATAAGCGTGCAAAAGAGAAAATTTCAGCCAAGGGTATTACACGCGCCTGCCAGAGGCGAATGAAACGTGCTCAATACAAGGACAGTTAATTCAAGGAAGAGCTCACCTTTTCCATGGGCAACATCATGCGAAGTTACGATCATGAACTTTATTATGAAAAGATTGTAAAGAATGCTCTGTGCTCATTTGATGACAAGCGCTATGTATTGAGTGACCTTTATACTACATTAGCTCATGGTCATTACAAAAGTATAAAAGGTGTCTGCTTCTAAAATTGGTAATGATTTCACATCTGACGGTGAAAGAGTGAATATTTCTGAAGTTAAATCTGACTGGATGACTTAAGAGCCTAAAATGGAAAAGTTAAAGATGGCAAGTGTGAAGTGTAAGCCTAATGATAAACGAAAAAGCGCTCCAAAGTCTAAAAACTGGAACTTGAGCCAGATGAAAAGCATAAAAAGGATAGGAAGACTGAAACTGTAGAAGAAACCCTTACAGTTCTTGAAAAGAAGATATCTCAAGACGATTTACCAATGATAATACCTATTCATAGACAGAAATAGATGAAAGTAGCGAAATACCATCAACAAGTCTTAATCAACCATCGTGAATATAACACGGACAAAGCTACTAGAAAGTTACATAGCAAATGAAAGAGGAGATGAATAGTGGATGAGATGCTTCAGCAGATCGATACTTATAAATGTTGCGACACTCAGCAAAAGGGTAACCGTTTGTCATCATGAATTCAAATGTGCCACTATCTCTGGATCACTGTGGTGAACTGACGATCTGTTATTGTGATACTTACATTATCCCATCTCCTGAAGAGCCGTGGCTGGCGAAGGATCATTTTGAATGTTTACCAGGATTTCATCTACAAGTGTCAAAAAATCGTAGTGTTAAAGTCATTGAACGTGACGGTAAACGGTGGGTACAGTTTCAACTGTATGACGAGCTTGCCGAAGGCTATGACGCCATCATCCCCAGTGCAGAATATTAGAGCTTCGTGTATGATTCTTGGCAAGAACTTGAAACTTAGCTTTGAACCTTTGAACTTAGCTTTGAGCTTAGCTTTGAACATGTACAACTGATACGTGGTTCAAAGAGAACTAGACCGAAATTCGCACAGCGATTTAGACCCCACTTGGAATGATAACTTAAAACGGAAAGTAGATGATTTTGCTATTTGTTAACGATTTTCACATGCCTGAATGCAGAACATCCTCCTAAATACAACTAACTATACCTGTAAGGTCAAGGTGCAAAATTTTTATCAGCTACACCACTTCAGATGACTTTCCATACATGTGCCAAGTTTGGTTGGTCTAGCTTCAGCAATCTTGGAGGAGATGTCTGAAAACCGATTGCAGTTACAGTTTTCGAGATAAAGGCCAACTTCCGGTTTAGGGCTCCAAAGTGACCTGGAGGTCAAGGACACCGGAAGTTATTCCTTAAGTAAAGTTGTATAGGGGTGGAGGTCGAAAATGAGGTCAAAATTGCTCTAGCTCTTCAGTTTTCGAGATAAAAGCCACCTTCCGGTTTGGGGCCCGAAAGTGACCTGGAGGTCAAGGAAACCGGAAGTTATACCTTAAGTAACGTTGTATAGGGGGTGGAGGTCGAAAATGAAATCAAAATATTACTGTTTTCGACAGAAATTACTGTTTTTCTTAAATAAAGTTTTTCGCGATTTGACCTTCCGCCCGATTTGGCTAAAAGTCAAAAATCTTTAACGAGTGCCTCAGATCACATCATCCTTTATATATGTGCCAATTTGGCTTTTAAAGCTTCAACGGGCTTGCTGTAGATGTCTGAAAACCGATTCACCTTTTTCGCGATTTGACCTTGACCAGACACTTCTGTCTTAGAGCATTATTCTCAGATGATAATAGAAATTCATCTTTCTGCCATTGGAAAGATAGCGATCTTGCTCAAACAGATCAATTTTTAAGCCAACTGTAAGTTTCACGTCGCATCTCTGGCGAGTATGCATGTAACTGAGATTTAAGCCATTATTTCCTGCTTCAGTTACAACATTGCCGTTTTTAAACATTCATGATTGGGAGTTTTCGCCGAATGATAATTCATAGCTCCAGCAGTATCCTTGTACACGAGACGGATGGAGCACATAGAACTGAGACTTTCTTCATGGATGAGGTGGAAAATGATGCCATGACTATTTCCTTTACGACGCCATCCAGTTAGGATGGCGTTGTAAAGGAAGCAAACTTCTCAAAGATTAAATGTATTTAGAAAAGGAAAGATAGGTGGTAAGTGCAATTTAAGCAGATAAAAACTCCAGGTCTTGTTTAATCAAACTGACATGTGGCCTTAAGGTTAAGGTGAAAATTGTCATTTGAATTTGTAAAATGTTTCATCGATATTTATTTATATTTAACCTGGTTTTACTATTCGTCGCTGACGTTGTTGTCGATGTTGTTCCCATTGCTGTCGGCATGTGTATACACATTATCATTTATTCCCAAATAAACTCAAAAATTTACAAAAGAAGTGAATTTGACTTAGTAATGCGTGTCCGAAATGCAGAAATATATGCAAAATCTTTGGGTGCGACTTGACCAGTGCAAATTTTGCTGATAAAACCTAACATACACACACATATATATATATATGACTATTGCCCGTGTTTAAATAATGCATACACGCCGTGTTATAAAACAATGGAACAAACAAGCCTACTAAGTACACCCAAAACTTGTTTTGGCTGTTTTTTATTGTTGTCGAGCAACCGACTTCTCTCAGTCTGTTTTGTCTTAGGTTTTTTACTGAAAGAACTACTTTTCTTTTCTTTCGTTTTTATACACAACAAATGCGTTTCCTCATAGATCAGCTCTTCTTAGGAACGTATACAGATACAACCTTCATTTTGTCGAAAGTGTTATTGCATTTATAGTGAGATGGTACAGTAGTGTCAGCTATATCAATGCGGCATAATCTTTCCAATGTCTTGCTGCTTTTCATTTTCCGTTGTCTTAATTTCCCAAACCGAAACTTTGGTTTAGTTTAAATCAGTATCAGTACTATTTTAAGTGTAATTCCATCTATGTGTCTATGTATATCTTCCATCGTTATCTTAATGTAATTTGATACTTAGAGATATTAAAAAAAAAACAAAAAATTAAGCTAGCATTTGATTTATGATCTATCAATATAAATCTACAATTATAAAATTATATCAAAACCTCTCCTCAATCTTAAACTTGCTACAGACATAAAATAATTTTTATAAAATATGTGTTACCAGGATGTCCACTATAACGCCGAGAAAAGATTATTTTCGCGGCCACACGTGGTCCACGAGGAGTTCCAGCTTGTTTGTGAAAAGAGTGATTTTCCGTTGCTGTAAAAAAAGTGCATACGTAATTCTCATGTGTTAATGTAGCTTATTCCAGAGCAATTTTCATAGCTGCCAGCAGGATATAACAAAATGCTGCTTTGAAAAAAGTGTACATTTAATTCTCAAGTGTTGATGAACCTCATTACAGAGCATCCATTGAGGTTAGCAATGAAAAGGCGTGTTTAATAACACGTGTGATTTAAAATAGCGTTAAGCTGTTTAATACTAGATCATCTTTCGGTAATACATTGATTTTGTTTCAAACTAGAACTTTATGTCTCCTAGTAATTTTTTGCAAATTTGAGGCTGCAATTTACACATGTTTGATGTCTTGAATTCTCAATACTTGACAATCGGTAGCTTTCTTAAATTAACGATGAATTCAGATGGAATTATCAGAAATGACAAATTATGAGACTACTCAATGCAATGCCATATCACCATCTTTGTTTAGTCTAAGATAAAGACTAGAGCTAATTTCGATTGTGTCTCATGTTAAGATGCACTTACCAAATGAAAGTTTGCTAAAATTAAGCACATGGGTTATATACGTATATAATATCACTTTAAGCGTTATCTGTGGAAAACTGCCGTGCAAATTTTGTTAAGTCATGTTCATGCCTGCTTCTAATTGGAGTCACAATCAATTCCAAAGCGAGCCATTGCTCGACCGCACCAAGACTGGGTACATAGCTGCCCCATCAAGACTCTTTATGACAAGAAGCATATGCTTTATGCCATTGTCAGACCTTCAAAGGTCCCCGCATGCTCATCAGGTATTTTTGTATACAACTTCCTGATTTTCATCTTCTACTGGGTTATAAAAATTAGATCTGTCAATTACAGGAGGAAAACAGATACAGGTCTAGGGCTAGAGGACCACCCCGTTACTACCATTTTGAATCGTGAAATGGTTTTTAAGAACACACTGACACCCAGTGGAAACCAGCAAGTTTAATTCAACCTTTGCTGCATTTTTAATGTGTCTATGAGCCCGATTGTAGAATTAGGCTTCTGTATCTCAATAAACCTTTGAGAAAATACATCTACAAAATTCAGATCGAATAACAGTAAAGTGCTTGCGTTTTTAAATACACAAAAAGGCATTTAAATTAATTTGGTTTCAAAAAGTTCCATTCTTATCAACAACAACATCACAAGCTTGTGCAAAGACTTTTTCGATAGTGTTTTATTGTCAAGTGCCCCAAACAACTGTGTTACCGAATTATTCGAAATTGGCTTCCTGCCATTTCATCACTGGGAGCTTTACCAAATTATGGACGAAAATCAGGACTTTCTTCCACTTCAGAAAGAAAACTTTGCAGATTAATATATATTTGAAATATTGTATGCTTGTTATCGATACAAATTAATTCTTCTAGTGTATAAAGGTAATTTTACATAAGGAAGCGAAAACTGGAGTTAAGTCTATTCAAGCATATAACATAAAATTGACCGAATAATCAAGTATCCAAACGATATTCCTTTAGTGTTGTCTGAGTAAAATATCAATGCCAGATTCAATTGCATTTGCCACTCTGAGATATATAAATAAATATTTTAGAGAAACGTGTGGTAAATTTTTTGTTGATCTAAAGCTCTCACTTGAAACGATTAGCTTTGTTGAATATCTTTTTCATTGCCAAGTAAATTCCATACAGTTTTGTATTTTTCTCCATTATCGTCTGATTTCTACTGACAGCATAGTCTATGAAATCTGTGATGTGTGCTCCCCAATTTCTAAAAGAAGCATCAGCTACTTATTCTTGAGATAAAAAGAGATAATTTTTGACCCAACACAGTGACGACATGGCGTATCCGCTACAGGTCCATCTCCGCTATGATAACCATATGGATTGCACGATGGCCGTACCAGAGGCCTGTGTCATGTTGCCGCAGAGCGCCATCGCTTGCAAGACAGACACAGAAAAGAGAAGGCGATTACAGACTTATCCACAGGTAAAAATCACTACAATATTTGCCACGTGGGATACACGAGCAGACCCAAGTGGATTCAACTGCATGCAATCCTACAATTCCCTGTTACTGAGAGAAGTGAAGAACGACGATATAAAGTTAAAGCTCTCCTGTTTGCAGAGCAGACTTCATGTGCTGACCGTGACGAAAAGCCTTCGGGATAAGATTTATGAGGAAATCGCTCAGACATCACCTCACTGCATATCACCTGTAACCCGCATTAAGTTCTTGATGGCAGGGAAGCTTATACGCAAATAATCATTGCGCACTGCAAATAAATATTGAATGTTTATTTTGTTAATCGTAAATATAAAGAATTCACGTCTAATATCAATACTAAAAATAGTGCCCCGTAAAATTTGTGAGAAAAGCAAAATATCGCAAAATAGGTGTATAATAAAAGTAAAACATCATGACAACCTTTCGAGTTCGGTCAATTCGACCCGGGTCCTTCAGGCAAAAAAAGCCATATTGCCCACCTGTCATGAAGTATTACTTAAAACACATCTCTTTAAGAAGGCTTTTTACTGTTTACGATTACATTTATTTTAGCTTTTACTATAATTTTTAATATTTCTATGTACCGCTGTGCTGCGGCATTTTATGCCTAAATAGCGTGATCTCATTATTATTATTATTATTATTATTATTACTATTGACAAAATCGAGAACTATGGCTTAAAGGTATCTGAAAAGCCAGCAAACCGCAATCCATAAACCAAACCACATGAAACATACAGTACACATACACATACTACTAAAAATAAATAACTTTAAAAAAAAGGTCTTCAAGTCACCTTGAATTTAATCTATTATAACAAAAAAATATGCATGCTAAAAATCCTCATTATCGAACCGCATTAAGCTGGGAATGGTTCCATCAGGTGACTGACACGGCGTCGAAACTGATTAGTCAACTTTTTGACAACGCATTGTAAACTCGAACTACGCATGCATTTGCGGTAATATCCCGCAAGTTTTTCTATTATGGCTCGCCATTAGCGATGTTAACCCATTCGAAATCCTATAGTTATGGTCTTGTAGTCTACAATCCGATATTTTCGAAAGTAAAATTAAAAGAATATTACTATAAAATAAAACTCATCTCATCCAAGAGAAAATTGTTTTTTTTTCCGAGAGTCTCTGCTTTCTGAGATGGTCCTAAAGAATGGGTACATGCAAACAAATGTGGTTTTACAACCTCTTTGCCAAATTCACAATAAATATTGAGATAGAGGAGTAGCAATTTAATAAATCCTTTCACAGTTTGAGCATGAGCATGCGCAAAAGAAAAAATGCCAAAGTTCAAGAGGTCATAAAAGCACGGAAGTCTGTTTTCATAGATGAAAGAAAATATTACATATGAATAAAGCTAAAACAAATTTCTTTTTATAAAATGTAAGCATAAATTCTGATATTTATAAAGATGTACAAATTAATTGGTAGCGTTAAGTGTTTCATTAGAATTGCTTGAAAATGTGGGCGATAAAAGAGGTTTTAGGTTTCAACCATCTTATAGCAATGCTCTATACAATAGCCGCTTCATAATTTCGTGATTTGGCTTCTCGCATGACTTTATTGAACCCGGCAATGATATGAAGTATTTTTAATCTCTGAGATGATAAAGGAAATAAATGTTGATCACAGGTCATTGCTTATCGTTGTTTGTTACTGTGGGTTCGACTCCCACAGAGTGTTTGCATAGCAATTCCTTATGCAATAAACTGGCACTCTACGGTAGTAGCACAGAACGATAAGTATTAAACTAGAACAAGTAAGAAGTAAAACTGGTTAAGACTCCCACGCAGACAAATACTCACAAGACATAATTGTTTTCAAACTAAGTTGTATGTTGACATTGCGTTACATGGATAAGAGGTCTGAAAGTTAAGTCCTCGATCACTGTCACAACTTAAAGGTGTGTTTTGAAAACTTTTTTGTAAACCGCTGTACTACCACCGGAGAATGCCTGCAATCGCATAAGAAATCGATATGCAGCACCCTGTGGGAGTCGAACCCACAATAGCAAACAACGTGAAGTGTAAAAAAGTATTATACTTTTTACTTGTATTCACTTTACTATTTTTCATTTGTGAATATTATATTGAATGCTATATTTGTTGATTTTCCTATGTATTATCCATCCTGAGTACGCATGTCTACATCCCCTCTCGCCACCATCCGGAGAGGGAAAGAACGTTTGTGATATTGTATACAAATAGATGGTAGATAGATAGAGAATTATCCACCTGAATCCACCAATTATCGCCCACTTTTTCTTGCATTTTGAAATAACTAGCTTATCAAAATTTCAATCATACGTGTATTTATCATTTACTAAGTACCTGGTCTGTATACTATAAAAATTATGAAATACTCCACAAGACTTCGGTACATGCCGTGTGTCATTTCCAAAACTCAAAACATAACTGATAGCAGAATGTTCCCAATTAACCTTTGGCCTAACATGGCTGCCGAAACTGTGAAAGTGGTTATTAAAAGGAAGATGTCACACGTAATTGCATAATGTGCCGTGAAAAACAAGATTATCAAAAGCTTTAAGCTCAATAACAGCAGGTTTGACGACTTCTGAAGTGGTAGGAACTTTCTCAGGCGAAACAAATCACGTTCGAACTAAGACTTCAATAAACGATTATCACAGAATAAATTCTAACCATAAAATTATATTTCATTACAAATAATCTCAAAATAGCTGGATTTGTGTGTGTGTGGTTTTTTTATTTCTCAATTTTTAGACTTGTTTTCATATACGGTGTCTCTGAAGACTTTCTGAACTGTTAATAAACGACCGGTGTCTAGTAATCCATGCGTCCTTCACCTTTCGACCGTACTCCCAAAAAAACTGTGTGTTCCGTAACTTGTCGGCTTCAGTGCCAACTGTCAACAGTTGAAAGTGAACATAAAAATAGTGTTTTATTTTTCAATCAAAAAGAATTGAATTGTAACCTTATCAGTTTAGTGAAAAAGTCTATCAAGACCAATTTCAAGAAGGCGAGGTCTCTGCTTTTTATACAGGCGATAATACCGTTGCAGGCTATAATACCTTTGTTATAAACAGATGGCCTCTCAGAGATGTCGGCGATAATTCAGTATATGTGCAATATTACAGATTTTAATATACAATGTATAACAAACATAGCGCAATCTTTTTATCTCTTTAAATTTTCTTTCCAGTTCTTTGTGTTTTTTTCTATTATCTGCAACTGAAATCACCCACCTCATTTAGTTGGTAAATGTCGTAAAAATTACTCGATACCAAAGCACTAGGCTGAAGCTATCAGAAAATAAGGCTATCTGAAACTAAGGATTTAACTGTAAAATTCGCGGTAGTCAAAATATTCCTTAAGAAGATAATCGTTGATGTCGTAAAAAGAAAGAGAAACCATTTCTCCGACGGTTCTAAAAATATTCTTATTAGTAAAAAGATTTTTTAAAACATGTTCTAATGATCTAATTGTATGTTATAAGGCAATATTTTTCCAGAAGCGTATGGGAACTCATGTCGTAAAAATCAACAAACTATTTATCTAATGGTTCGGAAAATATTATGAACATCGTGCAACAATATAATTGTTGTATTTCATATTGCTATGGATTGTACATATTCTGTTGTGTAGTAAGATGGAAAAAAAGAAATATAAATAAATATGATCATATTTTGTTTCTTTTGTGTTAGCAGCGCGAAGACAATAAAACTGCAAGGTAAAGCTTAATAAACTGTTTTATTTATTAGAAGAAAAACAAAGAAAGACAATAAAACTGCAAGGTAAAGGTTAATAAACTGTTTTATTTAATAGAAGAAAAACAAAGAAAGACAATAAAACTGCAAGGTAAAGCTTAACAAACTGTTTTATTTATTAGAAGAAAAACAACTTATCACTACATATTCTACTATTAAATATTTCATATGCTATGGTCTGTCTTACCAAAAGTGGGTCGAAATTTAATTTCATATTATATATTAAACACTTGGCCATGAAACAGGTGAAAGGACCACAACTTACATTATCTGTTTGAGGAATAAAATCTTTCCTGTAACTAAAATATCTGACTTTCCATCTCTTGTAATTTTCAGGCCTAGATTTTTTAATTAAACTTGTTTGACATAAATACTTATTAAAATGCTCAGAACTTCATCATGTTTAGAACCCGTTGAATAGCACACACTTCTTATTTTTTCTTCGACATGAACCACGAGCATGATCCAATGTAAATTGTCTATGTTGATGGGAAAGTATAATAGTCTTAAAATCGAAAAGGGGTTTGGGTGAAAATGTGTAAAATTTATACCATTTCGGTTGTTTAGGATCACTATTGACAAAGAAAAATTGATTGAACCACCCTGCAGGAGCTGCTATTGCTTTTTGTGGTGAGCATTTCGATAACAGTTCAAAGTAAATACTCAGACTGTCGGACGAGAACCACGCTTTAAAGCTGAGAATTTCTCGCAATATCCGTTCGTGAATGTGATAACCTCCTAATTTGCTTGAAAATCCATGGTAATTGCTGTTAAACATTCTAAGGGGAGTTGTAGGAAGACAGCGTACCAATAGCGTCTATCTTTATGCCAAATAACAGTTTTCAAATCGGTCGAATAAAATCTCCAGAGCAGAAAATATACCATTTTTGCTTGTTTTCTGATGGAAGTGTGGACCACACCACGGCCCAGGGGTGAAGTGAGCCGCACTTTTGACTACAATGTTTTATTTCCGTATTAGTGACACGTTATTTCACCAATTTTAATCAGCCAAATCGGTCGAATAAATAATTTGGATCCGATTTTCCATGCTGATATGTTCAATATACAGGCCCTGGGGTCGGGCTTTGCACCCTCCCACCCCGAGGAGGGAAAATGAGCCGCTGAAATTTTTACGGCTAAAGTAGCGAACCTACAGCGTCTATCTTTATGCCAAATAACAGTTTTCAAATCGGTCGAATAAAATCTCCAGAAAAGAAAATATACCAAATATAAAATTTAGTCTCAGAAGACAGAAATCTACCCTTATTTCATATACTCTATTTTATTTACATTCTAAGTAAATCCCTATTACTACTTCTTGTGTTCAATTTCAATTACATTTTATCTCCAATAAAGTCCATAAACTCCCGTCAAGATTAATAGAACTCACCGTTTAATGTGCTTAGTTCCTTTAATTTCTCCAGTCTCTCTCGCTTCAAACGCCAACGAAAACTGAAATTTATTCCTCGTTTCAAAGTATTTATGCAATTAAGAAGCTACGGATGAAATCACAACACAAACGGTTCACAACCTACGCGTGGAATCATAGCACAAACGTTTCACAATTACTCCCTGTTTGACATGAAAAATTATTTTAATTCTCCTCAGTTACCGTCAAACCTCACAGAAAATACAATACCGACCACCTATTAGTCGCCAAAATATAACGAACAGTCTTGAAAATGCATGGCCGCATATAGTGGAGATGTACTGCATCACGAAGAAGTACACATCTGCACACAAAACGTCATATTGCTCGTCAAGCGCACATTATACAATGGGATTAAGCATTTACCGGCTGCTATTAACTTTAACATGTACATGCATTTATTGAAAAACTCGGTCATGAATTGTCATATTCACTATAATGCACATGTGCCACCACCGGAGGACGCGATATCGCCGCATAAAAAATCGTTATGCGCGCACCCTGCAGGAGTCGAACCTACAATGACACTGGCATATAGCAATTAAAATTACTTCACTGGAAATGTCATTTCAATATATCCATGCGCGATATGATAGATTTTAAAGTCTATCCTCATTTCAGGCACCAAGGAATGAGAGCCAAGTTATAGTCTTTCGTTATAACTTTTTTTTGAGGGGGGGGGGGCTGTTCTTTTCTACCTGTCTGCCGAAAAGGAATCCCAAAATACTTTAATAACACTGGCAATTCGCTTGCAATAAACGGGCATACACTCTTTTCGAACATAGTGCTTTAGGTATCTCAGTTATCGCTCTGCGAGAGGGAGGATAACGAATGGTTACAGTAGATCAAAATTTGTGAAATCAACAAAAAAAACATCTTGTGTGGTTCAAAACAAATTATTTTGTTGCGAGTAAATATCACAAAATGAGGTGCATTTAAGTCGATACGGTTGCAAAGCTTGCAGCTGGTTGATTTAGTGGAGTTGGAATTTAACATTTTGTTGTCACCAATAACGATCTACTCTAGCCAATTCTATTTCCTTTCCCTCGTATATATTATCTTTCAAAGTGAAGGTATTATGGCCGTATGGCTTGTTGATTTATTTAAGTACTTCCGATACAAGTACATGTGAGTCTCGTCCTGTTCGAGAAGATATTTATTTGCCTACTCGTAACAATTGTTTAAAGGGGAATGCGGGTATCTCACAGTAGTAGGGAAATGCCGTTTTCACGCCACTTGATGACGTCATACTGTCTGGAAGTGACGTCATAGCGTCTGGACCGGAAGTGTTGTCTGGAGCGGAAGTGTTGTCTGGACCGGAAGTGTTGTCTGGAGCGGAAGTGCTGTCTGGAGCGGAAGTGTTGTCTGGAGCGGAAGTGACGTCATGATAAGCGTTAGGATAGGCGCGGCCATCCATGAGGTTATAATGACGTCATGATGACGTCATACTGTCTGGAGCGAAAGTCTGGAGCGAAAGTCTGGAGCGAAAGTCTGGAGCGAAAGTTGCTTGATAGTGTTGGCCGAGTCAATCATCATGAAGCCAACGAACTCCACCTGTCAATCAGTGTAACCATGGCAACAGACCCTAATAAGGTCGACCCCCCCCCTCGAAATTGTGATTTTTGCATATTTATCCGTTTCAGACGATTCTGAACATTTTTCATTTTTTGAGTCGACCACCCCCCCCTCGAAATTGTGATTTTTGCATATTTATCCGTTTCAGACGATTCTGAACATTTTTCATTTTTTGAGTCGACCGACCCCCCCCCTCGAAATTGTGATTTTTGCATATTTATCCGTTTCAGACGATTCTGAACATTTTTCATTTTTTGAGTCGACCGACCCCCCCCCCCCCCCCGGCATATTTATCCGTTTCAGACGATTCTGAACATTTTTCATTTTTTGAGTCGACCGACCCACCCCCCCCCCCTCGAAATTGTGATTTTTGCATATTTATCCGTTTCAGACGATTCTGAACATTTTACATTATTTGGGTCGACCACCCCCCCCCCCCCTCGAAATTGTGATTTTTGCATATTTATCCGTTTCAGACGATTCTGAACATTTTTCATTTTTTTGGGCCGACCACCCCCCCCTCGAAATTGTGATTTTTGCATATTTATCCGTTTCAGACGATTCTGAACATTTTTCATTTTTTGAGTCGACCGACCCCCCCCCCCTCGAAATTGTGATTTTTGCATATTTATCCGTTTCAGACGATTCTGAACATTTTTCATTTTTTGGGTCGACCACCCCCCCCCCCTCGAAATTGTGATTTTTGCATATTTATCCGTTTCAGACGATTCTGAACATTTTTCATTTTTTGAGTCGACCACCCCCCCCCCCTCGAAATTGTGATTTTTGCATATTTATCCGTTTCAGACGATTCTGAACATTTTTCATTTTTTTGGGTCGACCACCCCCCCCCCCCGGATAAATATGCGGGGGGGGGGGTGGTCGACCCAAAAAAATGAAAAATGTTCAGAATCGTCTGAAACGGATAAATATGCAAAAATCACAATTTCGAGGGGGGGGGGTGTCGGTCGACTCAAAAAATGAAAAATGTTCAGAATCGTCTGAAACGGATAAATATGCGGGGGGGGGGGGGGTCGGTCGACTCAAAAAATGAAAAATGTTCAGAATCGTCTGAAACGGATAAATATGCAAAAATCACAATTTCGAGGGGGGGGGGGGGGGGGGGGTCGGTCGACTCAAAAAATGAAAAATGTTCAGAATCGTCTGAAACGGATAAATATGCAAAAATCACAATTTCGAGGGGGGGGGTCGACCTTTTTAGGGTCTGTTGCCATGGTTACACTGATTGACAGGTGGAGTTCGTTGGCTTCATGATGATTGACTCGGCCAACACTATCAAGCAACTTTCGCTCCAGACTTTCGCTCCAGACTTTCGCTCCAGACAGTATGACGTCATCATGACGTCATTATAACCTCATGGATGGCCGCGCCTATCCTAACGCTTATCATGACGTCACTTCCGCTCCAGACAACACTTCCGCTCCATACAGCACTTCCGCTCCAGACAACACTTCCGCTCCAGACAACACTTCCGCTCCAGACAACACTTCCGGTCCAGACGCTATGACGTCACTTCCAGACAGTATGACGTCATCAAGTGGCGTGAAAACGGCATTTCCCTACTACTTCTCACCTACAATTGAGATTTCCTTCATACTTTCACAGTTTAATGCTTTCAGGGTATATGTTCTAAAATTGAAAAGAAAAAGGGGGGTCACCGATGTTATAAGAGAAATAAAGGCACTGAAAGATGGCGTACTTTTACTATAGAAACCATTGGGAAAACCAAGAAATTTCAATAAAAATTGAAAATTCACACATAACCACAATTGACAATTGCCTCATTTTTTCCCTGTTTGAAGAACACCTCATACGAAATGTTTTAACCAAATAAAAAATATATGTCACCGTATCAATAAGAGAATTATACAATCTTTTTGACAAAATCCCATTGACTCAATGGATAAATGGTGAAAGCAGTGTAATATGATTTTAATGGACAATATATCAACACAGGCCCTTCTAGGAACAAAATATTAATACAGACCATTTCTGGACACGACCCTATTTCCCTTTGAAAAGAATTTTTCGATCTAGACGGATTTAGTAGTTGTTTATACTGTGTAAACGTGGATTAAAACTCAGCGAGATTCAATGTTATGCGCATTTCGGTGGCTAGATGGCGCAGAGATACCCCCATTTCCCTTTAACAGGGTTTTATTCTCAATCAATATACATTAAATATTCCCTTCTAATATCAGGTGTTTTACATTGTGTGTATGAATTATTTGTTATTTCATTTTTTGTGCGTAGCGTAGATTTTTTATAATAAAAAGTTTTCGAAACTGTATTATCACTCACTCATTTGTTCTATTTCATGGGGGTTTTTTTTAAGTGCTAAGTTTGGAAACTTGTATTATCACTCAATTTTTTTTATTTTTAAAACAAAATATGAAAGTGTTCATGAATATTCACTCCAAAATCCTTATTTTCTGATAGCTTCATTGTCTTATTTTCTGATAGCTTATTTTCTGACAGTTTCAGTTTTTCTACCAAAGCTACTCTAGCCACTCTAGAGTGGCTTGTGGGGACCAATTTAAGCTGTTTTAAGTTCATTATCAGTTTTGTGAGAGACACAAAAGTATGTACCCAATGTGCAAAGATGGCGTGCGCGTGAAAGTGCATGAAACGATGTGACTATATAAAATACACCTGTACTTTGTTATAAGCGCAACATTTAAAGGCCAGGTGTGTTTTCCCATTTGTTAATTTGTTCATTGTTTTCAGAATAACTACGAACATTTGCAATTCCTTTGTATGGCAAGGCTATGTCTTTTTTTGCGGCGAGTGATAATAACGGATTTGAACGGCAGCATTCGACGGGAGAAGTAAGCCAGTCTTCGGTTTGGAGTGCGCATGCTCAGTAGAGATAACTCAGGCCTTTAACAACAGCTGACAGTTCTCAAGGGATTACGGACATTACTCTCAGCTTTTTTCCTGACGCCCAATAATAAGCACCCATTGGGAAACGTATCCTATGAAGTGAACTTGCTGAATGAAAAATAGTTCCGAGTAGCTCTGACTTGTATAACATCGTATATCTCTCTGTCAGAGCCACGAAGCCTTGCATTGCTCCCCTCATAGGGGTAAACTTCACATGGTCTGAGGCACGAATCATACCAGTCAGTATTATTCAAACATCTACAGAAAGTTCATGCCCAATATACCCTTTTTGTAAAACAGACACAGTTTTTAGTGAACCGTGTCTCTTTTATTTGTTCATAAAAGTGCAGAAAAGTTAGCTTCCGCATCCGCCTGTCAAATGTTTGTTTACATTCTGGCCTTTAAATGTCAAGTGACGAAAGTCAAGGGACCGAAAATGTAAATAAAGGGGTTATAGTTTATTTCAACAATATATATTAAATAGTTGATAGATGCAGAATTACGTATAAATTTATTTGCTACACCCACAATATTTGACTTTTTATGTTTACGTTCTTTTTGAAATATCAATTTAAAAGTTTTTTGGTGGATAATCGCAAAAAAATATTGCTACTATTTCACGGAATAAAGTATGCTCCCTGTATACAAACAAATATCATTTATTGCGGGAGATTTGGGGTTATTTCCGTATTATTTTCTTTTGAAGAAAGCGTAACACAGAAGTTGTATATGATTACCGTTGTACTTTGAGGGCCTTTAGCAAATGCCAATAAAAACTTATGGGTCGTTGAATCTCGCACAAAGTAGCCACAGGGGTGCCTCAAAGCGAGCTCAGTTGACTTGCTTATCGTTATATAGCGAGGCTTTGAAACAGTTACATATAAGGTAATAATAAAAATAAAAATGGAATGAGCTCGTAATTCTGAAAATAAAAAAATGAGCAAAAACCCTCAAATTTGGTTCCAGTTTTTTTTTTCAAAACAGGTTCCTAGTTTTTCCTATTTTTTTTTTGCGGATCGTTTGAAGGCCTGGATAACTCGCAGGGTTCCAATGGGGAAATACATTAAACGTTGATTTTCTTTGCCGTTAAGTAGCTCCGAGTCAGCTCTGATTTCAGTAACATCGTACATCTCCCTGTAAGAATTGCGAAGCAACTCCATATGTTCTGAGGAACAAATCCTGCATACCGGTCCAAATTATTCAAATAATTGCAAAATGTTCATGCCAAACATGCTGTTACCCTCTGTGTAAAACAGCACCATTTTTAGGTTTGTGGTGTACGTCTGTCCGTCATCGCTTTATACCCCTTTGAATTTTGGGGCGGTTGGGGCCTGCTCGTGTTTCACAAATACTTACTTGTTAGTTCTATCTTGTATTTCTTCATCGAAGTGCAGAAGAGTTAGTTTTCGCACTCACCTGTCAAACAAGCCTAATCATACTTTGGGCGTTCCGAATAAAATGCGCAACAATTCTACATTTCGAATACAAACTAATTTATTTCAATTTTAACAAATAGTTTTCAGTTTCAATATATTGTATGTTCCGAGTATGAGCTGTTTTTGCTCTATTTTATTTTTATTTTTTATTATTATTAAGATACACTTATTTAGCGCTTATTCTAATAAAAGCTCTAAGCGCTTTACAATACCAAACAAGCAATGATTAAAATACATTAGCAAATAAACATATAAAACAGAACTGCATGACAGATTGATATGACCTACAAGAAATACTGCAAAATTAAATTAGTTTTGAGGTCTCTTTTAAAAACATGAACTTACTTAGATGCTCTAATACTGTAAGGTAATGTATTCCATAAATAAGGCACGTACATAGAAATGCACTCGTGACTGTACTTTGAGTTAAACTTTGGCACTACTAGTTGTAAGTCATCATCGGAGGATCGCACACTTCTTGCAGGGCGGTACCTTTCAACGATTTCACATAAATATTCAGGGGCGAATCCGTTCACACAGTTGAAACATATAACTAAAACTTTAAATTGTATCCTCAAATAAACAGGTAGCCAGTGTAATGATCTAAGAACTGGGGTCATCGGGGTACGTTTATATACACCTGTTATCAATCGGGCGGCAGCATATTGCACACACTGAAGTGGGGCAACACTGGACTTTGAAGCACCAAGTAAAACACTATTTGAAAAATCAATTTTATTATTTCTTTCAGTTCCCTTGCATTCGACATTCAAAATTCTTACGCATTTTATTCGAAACAACCAAAATGTGATGAGGCTTATATTTGATTACATTCCGGTGTTAAAATATCAAGTGACTAAAGTGCCCAAAAATTTACGTAAAGGGGTTGTAGATTATCTGTAAAATATATACTATAATAGGTATTAGAATTAGGTATAAATTAGAATTAGGTATAAATTTATTTTGAACACCTAAATTATTTAACTCTCAATTTGTTTAGTTCTTTTTGAAATATCAATTCAAAAGTTTTTTAGTGGGTGATTTAAAAAGTTATTAGACCCCAACCCTAATTTCATATATCTCGTTGCCTTAAATATTTCCGCTAATAGGGTCAGATTCGTATCTTCTGAGGTAAAAAATTTACTGTAAGTTCACGCACAAAATAGGGTTTTTGCAAAAAATTTGACCAAAGTAAATTGACCAAAAATTTTAAAAAAAAAAGGATTAAAGATTATCTGTAAAATACGTACTTAGATAATTGATTGGTGCAGAATTAGGTTTAAATTTATTCTGTACACCAACAATGTTTCACTTTTAATATCTTGGGATGGGCGGAATCTTAAGAATACGACCACTGCTTTCTGTTCCGTGCATGGCGTCGAAATCTCTTTCTTTCTAACTGTTCTTTTGCAATTGGAAGAATCTCAATTTAATTTTTAATCCAAAGCTTCTGCCGGTCGATAGTGATGGCATTAGAAATCACGGAAACGAGGCAATTGAAGAGATTTTGAAGGCTTTTTGCACAAGGAACCAGAAGTTCTTTTCTTAGCTTCAAATATCTGGTAAGAGTAGAAATGACCAACTAACAGCGTGTTGCTTAAAAGTAATGACCGACTATCAGGAAATTTTTTTTCCAAATTTTGCAAAACTGGCTTGCATACCACAGGTTACCCCTCTTACAAGTGTTCCCTATGAACGAGGTTTTCTCAACAAAATATTATTCATGGTAAATTAGAAAACAAATTGACCTCTCAGTCGGTTTCAAACAAGATGTTGATAAGAAGTGTTACGTCAAAAACGTTTGATGAACAGTCTTTACTTTCTCGTTCACGAGAAGTATTTATGCGAACCTACAGAAGTAAGTTAAAGTAAAATGTGTACGGTACCGAAAAAAATTCTAGCTTTCACACAAAATTTGTGAAATTTATTTCTCTTTAGTTAAAATCTTACTACAGGGCGATTGACTGAATTTGAAATTTTTCAGTTGGTGATCTTACTGCAACCATTGCAAGGTGTTTATTTCAGTATATTCAAAACTGTTACTGTAACGGAGTAGTATTAATGTTTTTTATTATTGTGGTGGCAGTGTTTTCCATTTTGTTTGCTTTCTGTTACAAAGCGTTAAAATAAACACGAAATGATCGATTTAATTGTATTTTTTGTCTTTGACTTGCGTAACATTTTCGGTGAATGTGTTATACATTTTACTTGTGAAGTGACCGAAACCCCATTTTTTCGTATTCACGCACAGTTTTCAATAAGCTGGGGTACAAAAACCCCCATTTTCAAAAGTGAGTGGGAACCCTGTGTCACCAAACAAACAAAGTTGCATGTCGTTGAATTTTTGTATAACATCGTTACCTAGGTGCCTCAGAGAGAGCGTAGTTGCTAGTATGTCATGTTGTAGTGAGAATTTGACGCGATACGCTGAGCCTCAGTAGAGGGCTGCTTCTTGCGGCTAATCTGTAAGGTGCCAAAACGTTATTGGAATGTGGGGAACGTATTCGTGACAAAGATAGAATAGGTTTCTAACACACAAGAAGGCTGTATCAATTTCAAATGATTTGGATGTATTTGTCAATTGATTTCTATGGTTTTATGTTTGTCCTCAGTTTTTATGTTTATCCACAAAGTCCTGATTTTAGGCCAGCGGACTTCGTCGGACTGGTCTTATCACATCAGTAGAGGGATTACCCGTGGTCTGTATGTACGTGGGAACATATGTACGTATGCAAACTGTGGCTTAAAATACTTCTCCCTCAGTTTTGATAGGATTCCCTTCACGTTTTGTACAAATGTTTTAATGGTAGGCCTCTAAAGGTAGGCAGTGCGCCAAAAATTGCCCAAATGGCAAATTTTTTGGTTGCCAATTTTCAAAATGCTTTTTCTGCCACGGTTTTGATCGGACTGTCTTCACATTTTGCGTGTTTACTAGGAAGACCTCTTGAATAATACCTTTTTTTTTCAGATCCACCAAAATTTGGCCATGTGGGGGGGGGGGGGCATTTTTGTTTTTGATAAAAAAATGGCGAAGTTGGGGGCAATTATAATTCTTTGGTTGCCAATTTTCGAAATCCTTTTTCTCCCGTAATTTTAATAAGATTTTCTTCAATTTTGTACACATGTTCTCTAGGTAGGCATTTCTAGAAAAATTACTTTGTTAGCGATATACCAAAAATTGGCCAAATAGGGGGCATTTCTTAATTTATTGGTGGCAAATTTTCAAAATGCTTCTTTGAATGGAATTTTTTTTGGATTCCTTTCCAGTGTTGTACGATTGTTCTCTTTATGGTTCTCTCCTGAAAAATTACTTTTTTGGCGAACCGCCAAAAATTGGCCAAATGTGGGGCATTTAAAATTTTTTGGTTGCCAATTTTCAAAATGCTTCTTCTCCCGCAATTTTGATCAGATTTTCTTGAAATGTACGACCTCTCTGCGGGAAGGCATCTTTTGCAAATTGCGGTTTTTTTTTTTGTTTTTTTTAATTTTTTTTTTTTTTTTTTTGGGCGGGGGGGGGGGGGGGGGGGGGGTCCGCAAAAAAATTGGCAAAATGGGGGACATTGAAAATTATTTCGTTGCCAGTTTTCAAAATGCTTCTTCTTCCACAATTGTAACCAGATTTTCTTCAAATTTTGGCGGTCTGGCAAAAATTGACCAAATGGGGTTCATTTTATTTATATGTTAGTGACAAATTATTGGTAGTCAAAATGCTTCTTCTCCCACAATTTTCACTGGATTACTTTTCAATTGCCAACGATTGTTCCCAAGACTGTTATCTTTTGAAAGTTAGCTCTTTTTTGGCGATCCGCAAAATTGGCCAAATAGGGGGAAGGCATTTATAATATTTTTTGTAGCCAGATTCCAAAATGCTTCTACTTCAACTATGTGGATCAGATTAGTTTCAATTTTTGTACGAATATTTACTTTGTAGGCCTCTTGAAATTTTTTAGCGGTCCACCGAAAATTGGCCAGATAGTTGGCATTTTTAATTGTGGGTGGGGGTCAATTTTCTAAACCCTTTTCTACCACAGTACCTCACTTTTGATCGGATTGCCTTCAAATTTTGCATAAATATTTACCAGCCTGTCATCTTTTGAAAGGTTGCTTTTTGGGGGATTCACCAAAAATTGACCAAATGGTGGACATTTTTAATTCTTCCGCCAAATTTCAAAATGGTTTTACTCCCACAATTTGGATCAGATTTCTTCTCAGTTTTACGTGAATGTTCCCTAGACAGTTCTATTTTGAAAATTTCTGCTACCCACCAGAAATTGGTGAAACAGGCGAAATTTTAAAATTTTTAGGTAGCCAATTTGTCAAAGGCTTTTTTTTTTCCTAACAATTTTGATCTGACTGCCTTCAAATTTTGTATAACTTTTCAATAACCTGTCATCTTTTGAAAAGTTACTTTTTGGCGATCCTCCAAAACAGACCAAATGGGGGACAACTTTTATTCTTCGGTAGCCAATTTTCAAAATGGCTTTACTCCTACAATTTAGGAAGCATTTCTTTTAAATTTTGTGTGAATGTTCCTCAGACGAGGGGGGGGGGCGGGGGGGGGGCATTTTGCGATAGCAAGTTTTACAAATCCTTCTCCCACAGTTTGGGTGGGATTGCCTTCAAGTTTTGCATAAATGTTCACTAGACGGTCCTCTTTTGAAAAGGGTCTTTCTTGTCCATCCACCAAAAATTGTCGAAATGGGGAGTTTGAAAAATATTAAGCAGCCAATTTTTAAAATGCTTCTTCTCCCACATTTTGACCGGATTCCTTTAAAGTTTGTAAGAATGTTAAATTTGGAATGACCGGTTTGAAAATATGACTAACTCTTTTTGGCTGCCATATAAGTCTATTGATACTTGATTAACGAGATCTCGGCTGGTCACAACGTCCCTGGACATTCTTGTTTAGTTTTATGGTAGCCAATTTTCCAACATTTTTTTTAGGCCCGGACCCTTCGCATTGGGGCCTATAGGTTTGGGGTGTCCGTCTGTCCGTCCGTTTGTCTGTCCGTCTGTCCTTTCATCGCTTTATATCCCTATAAATTTGGGGGGGGGGGAGGTATTGGGACCTGCTTGTGTTTCACAAATACTTACTTGTTTCTTCAGACTTTGTGAACAAGGGGGTGTTATGACGTCACTGATTTTTCATGCATTTTAAATCATAAAAAATGATTTTTTTTTGTTTGCAAAAGGAATTTTCTTCAAGCAGTGCTGGCTGTTGACATAAAATATAATTTCCGCAACAAGTATTTTTCATTAAAGTCTTAATTAAACAGTCGCGATTTGTTCACAGTTGACAGCCGATAGCGTGGCACGATGGACGGTTATCAGTATGGATGGGCAGTGCAGACGGGTCAGCAGCAGCTGTATGGACAGCAGCAGCAGTTCGTGGACTACTCCCAGCAGTCATATGTCCAGCAGCAGCCGCAGCAGTACTACACCCAGCAGCAGCATGCCCAGTATCAGCCGCCCCTTCCCCAGTCTCAACCCCCTCCCCCGCCGCCGTTACCGCAGCAGTCTGGCTATGGCTCGGCCCACGACTACTCGAATAACAGCAGCGGGTACGGCGTGCACAGCGACTTCAAGAAACCCACGGTCGAGTACAAGGTCGCTGTCAAGCCGAAGGAGAATTTCCAAACGGCAGGTAATAGAACAAGACAACTTGCTATTTTATTTACTCAGCATTATCACGGTGTTAAGGCTATTCCCAACGAAAACGTGTTGATACCTTGCCCATGAATACCAACGTAATTTCTGCCATGTTCGTTCTAGTAATTCTTAAATTCCAGAAACCCATGAAGCGTGCTGGGATGTTTAGATCAAGCACCCGGATTAACATTTCAGTATTTGCCACATTGGCAGCATTTTGGTACTTATTTACAGATGGCGTTGTTGCACATATTTGTGGCAGTCATTCTTTCGTTTCCGTTTCAACTTCCTGTGTGATTTCTGCCACGCATTTCCACTGCTTTTGGACGCTGGCAAAATTTTTTTTTAGAATTTTTAGCCCTCAGCCAATGTTGGCTGAAGGCTATTGCTATCGGTCTGTCTGTCCGTAAACTTCTTTGTCCGGGTGATATATCAAAAACTATTTATCGGAGCCTCACAGAACCTTATGTGAAAAAAGTATATAGTGTGTGCAACGGGGGAGGGGGGAGTTCAATTTATCACTTGTCCGTCCGTCACACTTGAAGGTTTTTTGTCCGGGCGATATCTCAAAAACTATTCTTCATCAAACGTTATAGAAAGAAAGTATATATAGTGTAGATGTGCAACAGGGTGTTCAATTTGTCAAATGTCCGACCGTCTGTCCGTCCGTCGCACTTTAAACTTTTTTCTTGTCCGGGCGACATCTCAAAACTATTTATCGGATCTTCACCAAACCGTACAGGAAGAAAGTGTATATAGTGTTGATGTGCAACCGGGGGGGTTCAATTTGTCAAATGTCCGTCTGTCCGTCCGTCACACTTTAAGCTTTTTTGACCGGGCGATTTCTTAAAATCTATTAATCGGATCTTCACCAAACCTTACAGGAAGAAAGTATATATAGTGTTGATTTGCAGGAGGGGGGGGGGGGGGTTCAATTTGTCATATGTCCGTCTGTCGTATTTTAAACATTTTGTTGTCCTCTCGGTATCTCAAAAACTATTTATCGGATCTTCATCAAATCTTACAGGAAGAAACTAGGTATAGTGTAGATGTGCAGCGGAGGAGGGGGAGGCTTGGGGGTTCAATTTGTCAAATGTCCGTCTGTAGCAATTTAAACTTTTTGTTGTTCGGGCGATTTATCAAAGATTATTTATCGGAGCTTCACCAAATCTTAAAGGAAGAAAGTATGCTTCACCAAACCTTACAGGGAGAAAGTGTACGTAGTGTTGATGTGCAACGGGGGTTTCAATTTGTCAGATGTCCGTCCGTCCGTCGCACTTTAAACTTTTCTTGTCCGGGCGGTATATCCAAAAGTATTTATCGGAGCTTTACCAAACCTTACAGTAAGAAAGTATATATAGTGTAGGTGTACAACGGGAGGTTCAATTTGTCACTTGTCCGTCCTTCTCAACAACTGTTCATCCGATCCCTGTCAAACGTGACAGGAAGAAAGAATAGGCAGTGCAAATGTTAGACGAGGGGTTTAATTTATCACATGTCCGTCTGTCTGTCCGGGTGGTATCTCAAAACTATTGATCGGATCTTCACCAAACCTTACAGGAAGAAAGTATATATATAGTGTAAATGGCAACGGTCGATACGTCAAAATTTTTTGTCGAAGCTTCTGCTACTTTACAAGGAGAAATATTGGTGCTGTTTTTTTTTTTTATTAAAATTTTTGTGAATATTTGGAATATTTGACATTTTTTATCTTCGACATCAAGTAAGTGAAAGAACTTGATATTTGCTCTTTCCGCTGGACTCACGGGTAACCTGAGGTTGTTATGTGTATTTGACAAGTCTGACTTTCGCTTTCGGCTGTGTAAATGACACTGAGTATCTGAACTGACTTATCGGATTTTATTTTAAGAGCTTCTCAGACGTTGAAACCCATGTTAATTGTTTTGCAAGAAATTAAATATTAATTGCTGCGTCACCAAGCCTCAAAGGCAAAAAGCAGATGAACTGTAGTTGTGCAATTTGAGGTTTATTTTATGACCCGTTCGTCTCCCCATTCCGTGACACCGAAATGGTGCTTTTCTGTGGGTCATATCTCCAAAAGGTAACTCGCCCACAGTGATGTGACTGCTGTTGGCTGAGGGCTCTGTATTTCCGATTCCTGTGTTTAGAAACATTACTCAGGGTATCGTGTTCATGATTTAGTCATTTATATTTCATCCCATTATTACTGGAGAACGTGTTGATAGACAACAGTTATCGCGTCGCTGTCTTCTAGGCTAATAACGTCTAATAACCAACAAGAATAACCAGTAAGATAGTTCTGGAAGCCACCTTGGTACAATTGGTTGATGAGGCGGGGGGGGGGGGGGGTTGGGGTGTGGTTATCTCAGTGATCAAGACTTGATTACAAGCGGTGAGATATGGGCGACATGTTGAAGTGCAAAAGCCAAGGCTGGCAGCAGTGCAGAGAAATGTTACCAACACAACGAAACCACGTCCAGCTCTGGCACCGAAAACAGCGGCGGTGGCGCCAAGTGTGGCTGAGAGAAAAAGCGATTTCAAAATCCCCAAGATTACGCCAGGTGACACAGCCAGTGATGACGACCCGAAGTTCAAATATTGCGACTTGTGTCACCTCAACTTGCATGGTAGAAAGGTGAGGAAAATGATTTATAATTTAATGTATGAGAAACACACGGCCAATTTCGTAGCCCAGATGGCGGTTGTTAAATTCCCTGAAACCACATTGTTTCACACTTATCTTTAACAGTACCTCCGCCTCCGTGGAAGTAAAAGGAAGACAAAAGAGGAAACCTTCGGGAATCGTATATAACCCAGGTGGTGATACAAGCTGCTCGTTGCGTAAAACAGGGTTCGCGCTGGGTTCTCAGGAAAGCGAGTCAAAAAAAGGAAAGTGTGACTCAGTTGGGTCCAGAAAGACTGTGGGTTCCGAAAAAATGAGTCATTTCGTAAAAAATACCCAAAAAGTGCACAAAAACCCCGCCAACGCGAACCCTGATAAAATATAACTTCGCAGCCTCTTGCTAGTTAGAGGTTGTAAGGGCTGTTGAGATGGTGCATAAAGGTGTAAATTGGAAGGGGAAGTGTAGTGTTTATGTTCCTTGTAATGGTGTGATACTGTTAACGTCTGCGAATTTCGTCAGTAATATGATATGCTGATATTACTGACTTTGTGTCGGCTTCTTGCGCAGCATTATGAAATGCACATAGTTGGCGACGTCCACAAAGAGAAGCTGAAGTTGAAAACGGACGAAAAGGACAAAAAGGAGGAACGCCTTAAGGTAAGACAGCACCACACCATGCCACGTGGCTCGTTCTCATTGGTCGAGAGGACTAATATAACCCCCATTCATTGATCACGGCACTAATGTCGTAAAAGTAATGGGATTCTGGTCAGTGATAGTGAAGTATCTGTATTTTATTTTTCACATAGAAAAAGTCCTGTACTGTTATCGTTTGTCAGACAGTGGCCTGAACTTTAATTTATTTCACCATCTTTCCAGTTTTTGTGTTCTTGACATACTTTTCATTGTTGATATTGCACGCAGTCGAGTCACTTGAGGGTACTATTTTTTCGGTTGCAGGAATTTGAGGGCGACTATGTGAACGGCGTGCTGGTGCTGCGGTGGTGTCCCGTAAGTGGCAGTTGTCGTTTAATAAGAACTCAAAACAAAGAGACATGAAAGTCGTGAAAGCCCAATAAAATATTTCATTCAGGGTTTTCACAAAATTAAAAAAAATCCTTTGTTTGTGAACAACTTTCAACGGCCGCCTAAGTGATTTGGTACATATCTTGGAATATAACTCATATCCCAAAACCCCTATGATATAACAGAATGCCATTATACAGTGTAAAGCACCTCATAAAATTCTCAACTCATCGCCAGAGAGTCGAATAGGCAGGGTGTGAAATTCAGTCCCATGGATGTGACATTTGGCAGAGTCGGATGGGCAGGTTGTGAAATTTACTCTCGTGGATATGACATTTAGCAGAGAGTCGAATAGGCAGGGTGTGAAGTTTAGTCTCGTGGATATGACATTTGGCAGAGTCGAATAGGCAGGGTGTGAAGTTTAGTCTCGTGGATATGACATTTAGCAGAGAGTCGAATAGGCAGGGTGTGAAATTCAGTCCCGTGGATATGACATTTGGCAGAGTCGAATAGGCACGGTGTGAAATTCAGCATCGTGGATATGACATTCGGCAAGTTACTGGGGCCAGCTTAATCGAGTTTTCCTGTGTAACAGATTTGCCAGGGGCATCCACGGAAGTCTACCGTTGAGCAGGACTGGTTCGACCACATTAAGACCCAGGAGCACAAAGTGGCCATGGTCAAGATGTACTTCTCCGACGGCATGAAGCGCCGCAAGGTGTGTAGAAAAAGTGCCCCCCCCCCCCCCCCCACTACTCCCTCCCCTCTCCCCTACTGAAGAGATAATTAGTAATAATAAAAATAACACTTATAATTATAATTGTAATAAAATAATGAAGATAAGCAAAAAGTATAGTATAAATAATAATAATGGTAATAATAATGCAGCTGAATTATCAGCTCATCCGCGACATTGGGAACAGCTTACAAATCCCGGTCGATCCAGAGATTTTACCGTATGTTGTGAAGTTTCGTGCAAAATTACCTGATTACCTGTGGCGAATTCACTGCATTATCCCATCAGTGGTGATGATAATAAATTAGCTCAGAAATAATAAAATAAGAACACAGCGACATGAAACTGACTAAGTTGTTTGATTTTGGAATGGGCAGGTATTGAAAGTGCTGAGAATTGACGACATTCCGTACGATTTGGAGAACGACCTGGCCGACTTGCAGGAGGACACAACGTACAGCGACAAGATGATCATCCGCAGTGGTGCTCTCAACAACTTCAAGTGCCGCGTGAGTGCCCCCCCTCCCAACATACCCTCTTTCCTCCACCTCCGCCGCACGGCTCCTTGAAACGACTTTAAATGCTGCGTGAGTGACCCCCCCCCCCCCCCCCTCCAATGTATCCCTTCCCCGGCCGCAGCAGTTCACTCAACGCCTACAAGTGCTGCCTGAGTGAACCCCCCCCCCCCACCACATACCCCTTCCTCCGCCGAAGCAATGCACTGGACGAGTTTTAAGTGCCGCGTGAGTAAACCCCCCCCCCCCCCCCCAAGTGCCGCAGGAGTTCCCCACACCTTTCACAGCCATGTTCTCAACGATTTCAGTTGAGTGCCAACTCGTTCTCTGACGTGGCATCTGCTTTCATGATATGATCAGATAAAATTTCCAGTATTGTGCTTATATTTATTTCATTTTTTTAGCATATGTTTTAATTTGTGTAATGAAGTAGTGTGTCTGTAAAACGATGGAGATGGCTTAGCACGAGGTGTATCGTGCCGCCTGGCCGGGCGCCGTTCTGTGTTTCTTGGTCTGTCTGTATGGTCGTTCGTAAAGATCTTTTGAGAAGGGGTGCGGTTCTGACAGCGCCGTTCGTCCCAGTGTCGTTCCCATTGTAGAAGTGCAGCCGTTAGTGGCAAGGACAGTATGTTTGTCATGAGGATTACGCGGTGGCGAGATTGTGTGTGTGTGTGGGGGGGGGGAGGGGGGGGGGGGTTGTTAACCAACTTTCACACTTTCACGTGGTAGGAGAATGGATAATTGGGTTGAATCAGAGGGGTCAGATGAATACCAGTGCTGTTATTTTAGTCAGATTGTGTTCTAGTTACTGTAGTGTTCTTTGAAAGATTTAATTAATTTAAGTTTTTACTCGGTCCCTTTATGTTGTGGATGCCTATTTACTAGTGAATAAACATCTGTAACATAAAGGGGATTGGAGAATCTATTGATGTGCGTCCGAAATGAAGGAAACTATGGTGTTGGTCCGAAGTAAAGGAAACTGTGGTGTTGGTCCGAAATGATGGAAACTATGGTGTTGGTCCGAAGTGAAGGATACTGTGATGTCCGTCCGAAGTTAAGGAAACTATGATGTCCGTCCGAAGTGAAGGTAACTATGATGTTGGTCCGAAATGAAGGAAAGTATGATGTTGGTCCGAAGTGAAGGAAACTGTAATGTTGGTCCGAAGTTAAGGAAACTGTGATGTCCGTCCGAAGTGAAGGAAACTGTGATGTTGGTCCGAAGTTAAGAAAACTGTGATGTCCGTCCGAAGTGAAGAAAACTGTGATGTTGGTCCGAAGTGAAGGAAACTATGATGTTGGTCCGAAGTGAAGGAAACTATGCTGTTGGTCCGAAGTGAAGGAAACTATGATGTCGGTCCGAAATAAAGGAAACTGTGATGTCCGTCCGAAGTGAAGGAAACTATGATGTTGGTCCGAAGTGAAGGAAACTGTGGGGTTGGTCTGAAGTGAATGAAACTGTGATGTTGGTCCGAAGTGAAGGAAACTATGATGTTGGTCCGAAGTGAAGGAAACTATGATGTCCGTCCGAAGTGAAGGAAACTATGATGTTGGTCCGAAATGAAGGAAACTATGATGTCCGTCCGAAGTGAAGGAAACTGTGGTCTTGGTCCGAAGTGAAGGAAACTGTGATGTTGGTCCAAAGTGAAGGAAACTGGTGTTTTTCCGAAGTTAAGGAAACTAGGATGTCCGTCCGAAGTGAAGGAAACTATGATGTCCGTCCGAAGTTAAGGAAACTATGATGTTGGTCCAAAGTGAGGGAAATTGTGATGTTGGTCCGAAGTGAAGGAGACCCGGAAGGATTTGATGAAGGTGCTGTGTTTACGCGAGAGAACGTGATCTGGGCCATCCTTGACCGGCAGCTGTCGACGCGTGACCGCAGCACATTTTGAAGTTCGTTTGCGGAGCTTGTTTAAAATTCGTTGTGGATGAATCGTGAAGACAGAAAACGTGGAAAACATCGAATGGGGTTGGGGTGGGGGGGGGGTGGTTAAAATAATATACTGTTAACCAGTTTTCGTGGTTCGAAATCGATTAACATGCAGCTCAAATTTCTTGTCTTAGTCAAAAAAAGGCAACGTACTAGAGCTGGCAAAATTTTCGAAGTTGCTAGCGATTTCATGAAATTTGAAAATATTAAAATGTTTTAAGTGGCGTCATTCGACCTGTGAAATCCCATCTTGAGGATATGCAGTCCTTTTGCCAAAGAAAGTAAATGAAAAGCAGCGTAAAACCTCACACAAGTCAAAAAGGCCAGTTCAAAGGTTTATACCGCCTTTCGTTTTACACAACAAAATTAAACTAACCGGACAATAAAGATGTGAAATTCAAGCCATAACAGGTGTTTTGGTCGTGGTTTCGTTTTGATGTGCGAAATTGATTCGGAAAACATCAGCGAGACTGGAAATGTAAATAGAAAGCGTTTAAATTCGGGCGATATATTTACGCGAGTACCGTTGAGCAGAACTGAGTCGATCACATTGAGACCCAGGAGCACAGAGTGGCCACGATCAGATTTACTTTTCCGGCCGCATGACGCGTTGAATGTGTGTAACAAAAGCGCACCCCCCCCCCTCCCCCCAAAGGAAATGCAGATTTAAAATTATATATGTAATAAAACTTCAGGAACTTGAATTTTTTTTTAATTTTTAGCTTAAAGAAACATTCCACTAGATATTTCACTTAAATTATTTCATCCCTGCCCTGGAACGTGCGAGAGACTGAGACCGTCTGTGTGTGAGGACTGAGAGATAATCACTGCGAATCGTCTCCCGCCTTTTGCAACGCCCTTATGAGTGGCTGCTTCAAAGACCCATCAGAGGAAAAGGATATAGAGGGGGTGGGGGGGGGGGGGTGGACACATTGTCTGTTGAAGTGCGCTAAGAAACAAGTACATAGAGTTGTGGTGTAAGTATGAAAATGTAATGCAAAAAGTTGACGCCGGGTTCTTATATTGTATATCCGCGGGCGACATTGGAGATCCAGGCCCCGCTGGTCAGAAAAAATCCTGGTCCGTAGAACGCGAGTTTAGCCGGGGTTTGCGGGATAATAGCACTCAATTTGTACCATTCGTTTGGTGTTTAGCTAGCGTTGAATGTGAGGCAAGCGAAATATAGGAATGACATGATTTCAAATCATGTTGACAAAGAAAGTCCGTGTTTGTCTGCAGTACAGTCGGACAGTTGTGCGATGCTTAACAGGTTGGTTTTGTGTGAAGGTTGATGCCCGAACCAGTCTTGTTTTGAGCAACTCCTTAGAATTGCTAAGCAATGTACGTGTGCTGTAATTTACGCTGAGCGCAGTACATTATAATGCTGTGGTAATCTAAAGCAAAAATATCAAGAAAGCGTTGTTTCTTAAGAAATCCCATGGGCTTTCTGTTTGATACCGTAAGAATTTCGTAGCTTTCCACTGTCGCTCCGTCACGAGATCGTCCGTCGCTTAATCAAACTAGCGGTGAAAGTTATTGTCTAACAGCCCTCGGTATCGCTGAGTGGGAATGAGGGGCAAGATTTGCCTTAATTTCGCTTGACTTCCGAAAAAAAATCCAGTGGTTTATTTGCGCGACCACCCCCCCCCCCCTCCCCCCCACGAAGAAATTTCGTTGTTCGGTAGATGTGAAAAAAAACGTCCGAGTTTATCAAGATTGGATTATTCGATGTTGTCTGTTTTCATGATCCTGTATAACACATAAGTGTTTAGTCCGACTGGAAACTGGGAGAGAGAAATAGTGCAAGAAAAAGAGAAGAGAAACGGTGGATGGGGGAAGGAGGGAGGAGGCGGGGTGGGGGTGGGGGGGGGAACCAGATGTCACAATCATGCCGTCAACGATGGGTGGAATCAAGGTTCGCGCTGGGTTCTCAGGAAAGTGAGTCAAAAAGGGAAAGTGTGACTCAGTTAGGTCCAGAAAAACTCGATGGGTTCCGAAAAAGTGAGTCATTTCGTAAAAAATGCCCAAAAAGTGGACAAAAACCCCGCCAACGCAAACCCTGTGGAATGTTATGCGAGGCAAAGCCTCTGGGACACATCATAATTGTATGCATCCGTGGCAGCTGAATGGCGTAAATTCATGCCTTCATAAGTCTGTGTGTCCACATTGGTACGATATTTCTGCATTCTTTTTGGCATGTTTACTTTTTCGCCGTTGAACTCCTAACCTCCCCCACCCCCTATATATATGAAGAAAATAAATAAAATGAATAGAAAAATAAGTCAAATAGTATTAAAAAATAATTAAATAAATCAAACGCTAATAATAACGACGTGAGTAAATAATATTGAAAGAGATTTTAGAACTGTGGCAAAAAATTTACAACTAAGGTGCCCTGCGTTCGTGTGTTGGACTTTTGTCCTGCCTTGTATGTTGGACTTTCGTCCTGCCTTCGTGTGTCGAACTTTTGTCCTGCCTTCGTGTGTCGGAATATTGTCCTGCTATCGTGTGTCGAACTTTTGTCCTGCATTCGTGTGTCGGACTTTTGTCCTGCCTTCGTGTGTCGGACCTTTGTCCTGCGTTCGTGTGTCAGACTTTTTTCCTGCGTTCGTGTGTCAGACTTTTTTCCTGCCTTCGTCTGTCTGACTTTTGTCCTGCCTTCGTGTGTCGGACTTTTGTCCTGTCTTCGTGTGTCGGACTTTTGTCCTGCATTCGTGTGTCGGACTTTTGTCCTGCCTTCGTGTGTCGGACTTTGTCCTGCGTTCGTGTGTCGGACTTTTGTCCTGCCTTCGTGTGTCGGACTTTTGTCCTGCCTTCGTGTGTCGGAATATTGTCCTGCCTTCGTGTTTCGGACCTTTGTCCTGCGTTCGTGTGTCAGACTTTTTTCCTGCGTTCGTGTGTCGGACTTTTGTCCTGCGTTCGTGTGTCGGACTTTTGTCCTGCCTTCGTCTGTCGGACTTTTGTCCTGCCTTCGTGTGTCGGACCTTTGTCCTCCGTTCGTGTGTCGAACTTTTGTCCTGCATTCGTGTGTCGGACTTTTGTCCTGCCTTCGTGTGTCGGACCTTTGTCCTGCGTTCGTGTGTCAGACTTTTTTCCTGCCTTCGTGTGTCAGACTTTTTTCCTGCCTTCGTGTGTCGGACTTCTGTCCTGCCTTCGTGTGTCGGACTTTTTTCCTGCGTTCGTGTGTCGGACTTTTGTCCTGCGTTCGTGTGTCGGACTTTTGTCCTGCCTTCGTATGTCGGACTTTTGTCCTGCCCTCGTGCATCGGACTTCATGGAGGTTCTTGTCTTGCCTAGGCGTTAATGCGATTTGAGGCCAGCCGTTTTCATTTTTAGTCCCCCGCAGTTTCGGGATTCGGGTTCGGGTCCGTCCGTCGACACTTTTTTGTTATCGCTATATCTCCGTAACCATTTGAAGCGATTCAATTGTTCTCTTGCACATAGAAAGATTATATAGTGGATCTGTGCAACGAGGGATTATTTTGAGATTTTCGTTGAAAAAATAGGGAAAATGGAAAAGACCGTTAAAATTTCACTGTATTGATTTGTAAAATGGCTGCTTGTCGGCGCTATGTAGCCGTAACTCTTCAAGCTACTCAATTGTTGATTGAAATCCTGTGATTGCACACCTGCTGGGGACTTAGTCAGTTCTGCTGACATACTTGTTCCCATTTGAAGTCCGACACATGTCACTTGAGGCACGACTTTTCGAGGGCCTCAAATGCCATGCGGAGGGCCTCAAATGCCATGCGGAGGGCCTCGAATGCCATGCGGAGGGCCTCAAATGCCATGTGGAGGGCCTCAGATGCCATGTGGAGGGCCTCAGATGCCATGTGGAGGGCCTCAGATGCCATGGGGAGGGCCTCAGATGCCATGGGGAGGACCTCGAATGCCATGTGGAGGGCCTCAAATGCCATGTGGAGGGCCTCAGATGCCATGGGGAGGACCTCGAATGCCATGTGGAGGGCCTCAAATGGGAAAATTAGAGCCTGAAATGAAAACGCAAGGCCTCACATCACATTAACGCCCCAGCAAGACGGTGTGTTTTTACCATTATTATCAATATATATGAGGCGCCTGGCTTTCTCAATTTTATGAAATTATACATCGATCTGAAAAAAAAATCATTGGGGACCACTCACATACTTGCATGAATGCCCATGACTTTTTAAAACGACCCCTAAACGCAGAGAGATAATTTTGAGATAATTGCTCATTCTATGTGGGAAAAACGGGATACTGAATGAAAATTAGTTGATTTTTCAACAAATGTGGCACCCCGGGCGGACTGTATAGCTGAAGAATTACCCCATTTGTCCTCGTTTTCTTACCATGCATAGTAACACATATTGCGAAAATCGGACGTCTTTAGAATGTTTGTGCATTTTTGATAATTCCAAAGCTGTTTTACAATTTCGCTATGAATTTCTTAATAACCTTGGCAATTTCAATATGTTGGAAAGACTTTTCACAGGGCTTTGTATACAGGAAGTGCTTTCAGCAACGTTCGTACATGTAAGGGTTTGACAGAAGAAAATGACAGTCAGGCATAACACTAGCGATAGTGTTTGAGTGATGCCAAGATTGAACAGGGCGCTTCGCCTGGCGTAGTGCCACGGATGAACAAAACTGAATACCACCTACCTTACTGCATCAAGGGCTTTTTGTGTTGCGTCAGATCATGTATGTCATCAATACATCGCCGAAGTCGCATTGAAATGTTCCTTCCAGTAACAAGATAAAAAAAATCCATAGATTTTGGTTATTAATGATACGTTTATTATCTGGTATTTTGTGAAAAACACCCATCCTTTGGCTTCTCGTACTTTCCGTGTTTACGAAAGTTAAATCAGTGGGTTAAGCTATAACTTGATCCAAAAAGTTAATTTTGAATTTTTGTAACCAAGATTAAACGTCGAATTCACGAAAGTTAACTACGGGTTAACACAGTGTGTTAAACCAAAAAGTTAACCCTGCTTCTCAGGTGGTTAAAAAAGGATTAAGGTTCTAAGAAGCCCTGAAATTATGGGTCTAAATTTCATGGCTGTAAACTCTACAAATACTTCGGTTTTTTTTGTTGTTTGTTTGTTTGTTTGTTTTTTGTTTTTTTTTTTTTTTTTGAGTTGACTTATCCTCCTTCACCAAAAACATACATCCGCCCGTTTATACGAAATCCTGAAAAAGATATATGAAAATATCTGTTCATTCTGCCATTAGAAAAGAAGGAAAAAACACGAATATTAAGTAAATAAATTTAGAAAAATAACAACTTTTCAGTTTTACACGATTTATATGTAACCCCCCCCCCCCCCACCCCCGACCCTTCCCCTCTCAATCGTCATACAGATGGTGAGTGTACAGATGGTGTCAAGAAATGATTATGAGGACATTTCGCTGCGAAAAACTTCAATTTAGATACGTCATTTATCCACGTTTTTTTTTTAACTTTTTTTATTTGTGAAGTCGTATAATTGACCAATTTACACCACACCTGCCCACGTGTAGCAGAATTATTGAAAGCCTGAAATTATTCCACTACATTGATAATTATAACTCACCTAGTCGTAAAAAGTTTTTGGAAATGAAAATAAACAAAATACAGTTATTTATTTCCTTTGTGTCGGAAATGTTCGGAAATCCTTTGAATTTCCTGTTTTTCCACAATAATAAAGTATCAAGGCTAACTGCGTTTGACATAAACCAAAAGTTAAACTGTTGGTTTAGTTAAACCAGGGTTAAAAATTCGTTTGTGAATTTGTGTTAAACCATTGGTTTAGCCAATCCAGATTCGTGCGTTAACCCAACGGGTTAACACAATCAGTTAAACCAGAGCGTTGAATTTCGTGAAGACGGTAGCTGGATGCGTAAAATGCACTGGTCGTTTTTTGGCGTGCCGTGCGCACGAGGGATGGGGTTGACGGATTCGGATACATAAGCGTCTCCTTCAGTGACATTTTGAGGTTCAGAGTTGGATCGAGGTTTTGAATACAGTTCTTTCGAGTACGTGATTTTAGTAGTCTGGTGTGCGCTGATACAGCGTGTCAATATAGAGGCGATACATTGAATAAATTCGCGAAACAGAGTGAAAACATGAAAAAATCATGCTTTGATTTCAGGTCAGCGCGTGAATCTTCGACCTTTTTTTTCATATAAGAACGATTAAATACAGGTGGGTTGAGTTTGTTTTGGTGTGGTTGAGTTGATTTTCAGGGTGGGTTTAGTCGGTATGTAGGGTGGATTGAGTTGACCGGGACAAGGTGGGTTGATTTGACCAAAGTGGGTTGAGTCGGTCGTGGGTTGAGTCGGTGGGGGGTTGAGTCGGTGGTGGGTTGAGTCGGTCGTGGGTTGAGTCGGTCGTGGGTTGAGCCGGTCGTGGGTTGAGTCGGTGGGGGGTTGACTTGTCCCAACCCCGATTTTCACACATTAGTAGCAGGACAAGTCTTGGGTGTGAGTGTATGATCTAGGGATGTGATGGTTTACCGTTTTGGACGGTTAACCGTGAAGGTGGCGGTTCGGTTAAACCGAACCGTGCTCTGTGGAAAACCGCGGTTCATTTTCGGTTTTTAATTAACATTATTTTTGTTTTTCTCACGACCATTTTTAACTGCTATGAATGTTTCAGCTCACTATTTTAGCGCAGCATTATTTTACACTTCCAGATGAGTTCCGTTTTAGTTAAGCAAAGTGTTTACTTATCACGTTCTAGAATAAAAACAGAAAATAAATTGGGATATCTTTATTTTATATATATTTGCATAGTCTGAAAAAACCGAAACCGAACCGAAAAAACCGCGGATTTTTCTTTAAAAACCGAAACCGAACCGAACCGGACCCATCAGTGACGGATCACATCACTAGTATGATCACGAACGCGACCACTGGAAATGACCGTCTTGTGCTGATGCCTTCATTTGTACATCCTTTATTTTTTGTGTTGACACTTTTTGTGTCCGTGCTTCCGTGTCCGTGCCCTTGCAGAAGAAACTCACGACTCAGCTGCGAAGAAAGGTCCAGAGGCGATGTGGCCATGAAGTACGATTGTTCCTCAGTTCCTATTGGCGTCATGGATTGACCAGGCGTGTTCAATACTTTTTTGTGTGGTTGGCGGGGATGGGGAGGTAGGTGGGTTGGGGTGAGAGGTAGATACTTGTTTCAGTGAGGTCTCCTTCACGCTACCGGGCACCTAAGCTGTGCTGTTGAAGAATTAATTATTACTGAATTGTATTTTTCTTTACTGGCATTTGTGGATCATATTGCTTTGACTTCCGACATTATATTACGTTAATGGAAGCCTTGCATATATTCTAACAGAAGAGGAATACTGCCTTCCGGCATCTGTAATCGCTTCCTCCTGGCACGTTATCATTGCCCACGGGCATGGAATGTTTGCATTCTGGCGTGTGGAACCGTTGCCTCTTGGCACGTGATTATTGCCCACGGGCGTGGAATGTTGGCCTTCGGGCGTGTGGAACCGTTGCCTCTTGGCACGTGATTATTGCCCACGGGCGTGGAATGTTGGCCTTCGGGCATATGGACCCACTGCCTCCTGGCACGTGATTATTGCACACGAGCGTGGAATGTTGGCCTTCGGGCATGTGGAACCGTTGCCTCTTGGCACGTGATTATTGCCCACGGGCGTGGAGTGTTTGCCTTATGGCATGTGGAACCGTTGCCTCTTGGCACGTGATTATTGCCCACGGGCGTGGAATGTTGGCCTTCGGGCGTGTGGAACCGTTGCCTCCTGGCACGTGATTATTGCCCACGGGCGTGGAGTGTTTGCCTTCTGACATGTTGAACCGTTGCCTCTTGGCACGTGATTATTGCCCACGGGCGTGGAATGTTGGCCTTCGGGCGTGTGGAACCGTTGCCTCTTGGGACGTGATTATTGCCCACGGGCGTGGAATGTTGGCCTTCGGGCATATGGACCCACTGCCTCCTGGCACGTGATTATTGCCCACGGGCGTGGAATGTTTGCCTTCTGGCGTGTGGAACCGTTGCCTCTTGGCACGTGATTATTGCCCACGGGCGTGGAATGTTGGCCTTCGGGCGTGTGGAACCGTTGCCTCCTGGCACGTGATTATTGCCAACGGGCGTGGAGTGTTTGCCTTCTGGCATGTTGAACCGTTGCCTCTTGGCACGTGATTATTGCCCACGGGCGTGGAATGTTGGCCTTCGGGCGTGTGGAACCGTTGCCTCTTGGCACGTGATTATTGCCCACGGGCGTGGAATGTTGGCCTTCGGGCATATGGACCCACTGCCTCCTGGCACGTGATTATTGCCCACGGGCGTGGAATGTTGGCCTTCGGGCGTGTGGAACCGTTGCCTCCTGGCACGTGATTATTGCCCAAGGGCGTGGAATGTTGGCCTTCGGGCGTGTGGAACCGTTGCCTCTTGGCACGTGATTATTGCCCACGGGCGTGGAATGTTGGCCTTCGGGCATGTGGAACCGTTGTGTCTTGGCACGTGATTATTACCCACGAGCGTAAACTATTTGCCTTCCGGCATGTGGAACCGCTGCCTCTTGGCACGTGATTACTGCCCACTGGCGTGGAATGTTTGTCTTCTGACATATGAAAGCATGGCTTTCTGCTACAGTTCCATTGTTTTGTGCTAAACCCCTACCGGGTCCGGCAAAATGTTCTCTATATAGAGATTTTCGCTAAAGGGAAGTGAATTTCATTATGAAAGTTTTAAATTCGAAGAAAATAGTATTCACTGAACAGAGGTGTTCATTGGCTTTTACCGTATTTTGAGAAACGACTCCTGGCATCTTGAAACTGTGTTGCCAATGTTTAATCTCATTCCTGCCCCGTCCAAAATATGGCGTCGTTGTTTGAGATGACTGGAAGGTCTCCTCTCTCGTGTTGTCCTTTAGCGTGTGGAAACCTGTACGGTGTCATTACAAAAGGCCTGAAAGCCTGAAGTGTCTGGAGCGGAGATGCTTGCCCTTGGCATTAACGGCATAGATACAGAGTGGTTGGGAGTGCGCATTACTCAGGGTGCCTTGGGCAACCCCCGTTTGGACTGGATGCCTTTCGGCATTGTGCCGTTTCGTGTATTCCAGCCAATCAAACATCAGGCAGCCTGGCGTCTTGAAATTGTGGACTGGAGGAGGCGTCAGTTTCAGGCAGCTGTGTAGAGAGTGGGAGCAATTCGTTGGCGTACCTTTTATGGTATATTACTTTTTCAGTGATAGCGCTGCTGTGGTGTCTTTTTATGTTTTTTTTTTATCACATTCAACGTAAACGTATTATAAGTGAGTTGTGTCGTAACAGGTTTCAAACATACGAAGCAAAGTTTACAAATGCTTGATTATTTGTTTTTGTTCACAGAGATGAAACCTAGTGAAGTTAAGTTCAAATAAATAATACCTGTGTATTAACTTTAATACTGTTAATGGTTTGGGAGAGAATTTTCAGATTCAGGTGGTTTTCAGATCTGCTCATCCGCAAGCCGTAACTGACTTGGACTCATTTATTTTACGTGCTAGTAGAGACTATTGTCTCGGCATATTTGTCGAGGTGATAGTTTAAAAGTTTATTTTACGTTTTACAGTCGCTGGTAACGCAGTAACATTTTGAATAATCGAAATAAACGCCAATATTGCCTATAATGTATGAAAGCAGATTATTTTTAAAAAGAGAGCGGTAACTCATTCAGCAGCATTTTGATGTTGAAAAAAGTAACTACATTACCTGTGAACGCTGTTTTCTCTGAAGGTCTGACGTATTGAGTGTGGACATATTTTTAGTATATTGAGAAAACTGTGTCAACGCTATGGCTTCTGTTTGAAAATTTTGACCCTCCTGATATTTGAAAACAGCAAGTGAAAACACAAACAAAGACTGAAAAGCTGGGAGCTTGATCGTACGCATGTTGTTTATTTTGTAGCTGTGTAATGTCAGCCTGGACCAGCAGTCGTGGAAGGAGCACGCCCAGGCCGACGACCATGCCAGGGTAGGTGCATCTGTGGGCGGGTGAGGTGGGAGGAGGGGGGGAGGAGGCTAGGGTCCCTGCTTTTCCATCTGCAGTGGTAACTGTAGGGTGGGGTGGGGTAACTTGACTTTCCGATGGGTGTTTGTTTTGTTTTTGTGATCAGATGACGAGATGAAAGGAATTTCTAGTAAGCCTTGTGTAAAACGAGTAGTGGGGGTTAAACATGTTACTCTAAATGTGTCGAGTTTTCATAAACAAACTGCGTTCAACGTAGCAATCAGGTCGATCAAGTCTGCTGTGCTGGTCTCACATTTACGCATCCCACAAGGCGTGTATTCAGAGTAGAGAAATAAATAATAATATCATTTAAAATCAAACGCATGTCTGACTTGAAAGTTATTGATTTTTTTTTTTTTGGCGTTGACAGAGCAATGTGTGAAGAAGTTAGAGTGGTTTTGTGTCTTTTTGACAGGCTTGTCTTTACGTTATGAAGATGTGGGGAGCTGAGGAATTTTATGCTGAATATTCGGACTTACCGATTCCAAGATGGCACGCCTTAAAGCTCGCACTTCGCACCATACTCGGTAAAAAAGATGCAATATGAAGCGAACACATTATTGTGTAATGTCGAAGTGTTAGACCCGCTTTTAATTTTTAGCTTGTTTATTGCGTTTCCCCGTTTAAAATCAAAGGGTTAACTTCTCAACTGTGTTATCTGTTTGGTTTTAGACCTGGGTTTTGGCTTTCATCCAAAAGGTTGTAATTGAAAGTCCCGAGTCTGAGCAAGAAAAAAAAAAACATTTAAAATATCGAACTTTCCATAATTCATTGTGTATTTATTTAATTATTGTTACAACTTGAGGAACAGAGAGAAATAATTTGAAAGTGTCACTGTTTATTACAGCTGAAAAGCCTGACGACGAGGCCTTTAAAGCTATTGACGAATTTATCAAAGCTAAGGTGAGTTTGTCAGCTATAGTAGACGAGCGTCACTGTCGTAAAATAACGGTAAAAGGAAGCTAACCACATGTGTTTATCAATATTTTGTGACCTTGTGTTGACGCACTAGTGGCAAGCGAAAAGACGAAAGGTAAATAATTGTTAGGGAACTAAAGTGTTGTGAAGAGTTGATAAAACGAATCTTGAGAAACGAAATTTCTGGTTAAATATATTCTTAACAAAAATTTAACATGGATATACTCTAAAATAAATCCATCGGTTGGTGTCTGTGCACTTTGGTCCAGTTTTTCCAAAATGATTTGCAGTGGATTATTGTTTGCTTTGAATATCCCGTGACTGGCAGCAAACAGTAGTTTAGAGGCTTGCAACAATCAGAGCGACAGCTGTATGTCTGTACCAATCGTGCGCAGGTGGGATGCCTGGTGATGTGAGACCCCATTGTGACGCCTAGGTTACTATCGCATACTTGTTTTTCAAATGGACAGCCTCCCTGCACAGCCCTCCCCACTCAACATTCTGTGCGCCGCTGACAGATCAGCTGTGCTAAGACGCGGGCTCCTTTCAGCGTCCTGCATTGAAGTTTGCATGGGTGACCTTGGTCATGCTTTCAAGGTCACAGGAGTCGCTTGATATTGGTTGTGGAGGTAGCTTTAGGTGCCCACATGGCAGCGACAGAGCTCTCAGCGGGCTTCGTGTTCCTACGGACACGTTTCTAGTTTATTCGACCCCCCCCCCCCCCTATCCCCTGTGGGTTGTTTCAGGAGTCGTGACAATTATGTTTTTTAGGAAAGACTCACGAAGAACAGGAAGGAGAGCGCCTCTTGCTGTAAGTTAAACTGTCACTGTGTCTGTATTGCGTCATCGAGCGCCTTGGTGTCTTAACATTAACAGTGCTGAGGGGAAAAGAGTTGCTGAGATAAAGCATATTTTCTTTCAGGAAAAGCAGATGAAATGTAGGACAACTGCGTCAAACTGTGAGTGAACGTCCGCGAAATAGTATACATTAAAAAATAAATAAAAAATAAGAAACATTTTTTTATCAAACAAATGGAGCGTAGGTAGGTAAACATAGCTGGGTGGGTAGGTAAACGTAGCTGGGTGGGTAGGTAAACATAGCTGGGTGGGTAGGTAAACATAGCTGGGTGGGTAGGTAAACATAGCTGGGTGGGTAGGTAAACATAGCTGGGTGGGTAGATAAACATAACTGGGTGGGTAGGTAAACATAGCTGGGTGGGTAGGTAAGCATAGCTGGGTGGGTAGGTAAACATAGCTGGGTGGGTAGGTAAACATAGCTGGGTGGGTAGGTAAAGGTAGCTGGGTGGGTAGATAAACATAACTGGGTGGGTAGGTAAACATAGCTGGGTGGGTAGGTAAGCATAGCTGGGTGGGTAGATAAACATAGCTGGGTGGGTAGGTAAACATAGCTGGGTGGGTAGGTAAACATAGCTGGGTGGGTAGGTAAAGGTAGCTGGGTGGGTAGGTAAAGGTAGCTGGGTGGGTAGGTAAACATAGCTGGGTGGGTAGGTAAACATAGCTGGGTGGGTAGGTAAACATAGCTGGGTGGGTAGGTAAACATAGCTGGGTGGGTAGGTAAACATAGCTGGGTGGGTAGGTAAGCAATGCGTTTAAGTTCGACATCGTTGTTTGATGTTTATTAAGAGAGTAATTCATAATCAGGAAATTGCGTTGGGTGTATGATAAGCGGGCATGCTTTTATTTATTCTCCACCTGTGGGGAATATATGCGATCGACCGCGTGTCGGTTTTTTATTCCCCACAGGTAGAACGTGTGGGGAATATGTGCGATCGACCGCCTGTCGGTCTGTCATCAAGAGCTTGTTAATGATTTTTAATGAAACTTTGTGTGTAGCTTCTGTGGCTACTAACAAAGATCGGTATTGTAAACGGGTTACGTTGGCCCAAGTATAATGAACCAAATGGAAATTTACCAAATCCTGGAAATTATTCAGCATCGGAATGAGTTTGTCAACACGATATCTCAAGAGCAGCTGCAGGGATTTTAATGAAACTTGGTGTGTAGCTTCTATGGGCGCTAACAAGGATCAAAAGTGTAAAAGAGGTAGGCTGGCCCAAGGAAAATCAACCAAATTGACTTCGAAATTCTGTTCTGTTTGTCTATTGAACGCAGTGGCATGGAAAGCGCGAAACGCAGATCGACTCCAAGCCGAGAAGGAGGCAAAGGAGAAGCTGAACAAGCGTGGCTACCAGGACAGCTTCGTGTCGGCCGGAGCACTCGATCAGCAGAACGTGGGCGGGCGGGACATCGGTGGGCCGTACGGGCACCCGGGCGGGGCGGCTGGCGAGGCTGGGGCGGCGGCCAAGCGGCCCAGACAGACGCCTACGTATGGCGGGCAGCAGCAGGGTGCGAAACAACAGACGGGCGGCCAGAAGAATCGCCAGTCGCGCTTTGGGGAGCAGCCGCAATTTGAGTAAGGACAAAAATAAAGATATTTTATAATTTGAAACACACTTAACATGATTTTTAAATGATAAACTCGGTAATTGGTAATTAATGGTCAAGTAAGTGGTGCTTACTTTTTTGGTAAGAAAGTGTATGATGTAGGTATGGAGGCAGGCATGATGTATTTGATGTAAATGGCAGGTTGACGGTGGTGGTTGGTCGCCAAGTGGAGATTGAAAACTTCAAGCAGACGGCCGAGTACATCAATTACAGCTGTGCCGAGCAGCCCACGTAAGTCACATGACCTCCTATTGCGAGACTGTGACAAGAGTAACGCCATTCCTCGCCCTTGAGTGAGGGAAATTCGTATCATCCCCACTGTTTCCGTGTTGTATTTGGTGAGAGAGTTCCATTCGCGATAAAGCTATACCGGTGAATAATGTCACAACTGTATCGTGTGTGATACATCAAGTCACAACTGTGTAAAAGTCATAACTGGAAGTAAAGGGAAATTTTCTTACACCAAAATGTATTAAGTACTCGGCTTTAAACAGTGAAAAGGGTGGTATTTCACCTTTTTTCAGGACAAACCGGCCGATGACTCCAGACCCGACTGTTATGTGCAACGACACGACGTGGACCCGACAAGTGGATTTTTGGAAGAAGCGCATAGCGCAGCTAAACAACCCATACCACATGTAAGACATAGGCTGTGTTTCATATGGAAGTAAAATGATTCCAAATTGACGTTTGTTTTTACGTTTTTAAACACTTTTTGCAGAATTCTCAATTTTCACATTTCAGAATCGTATTTTTGTGGCCCCAAGGTCAGGTTTTAAAATTGTTTTCATGGGTTAATTCTCCAAAAATTGGACAGTTCTTCTGCAAGTGGTTGTTGTTGCAGAGTGACGTCACACTTGATAGACTCGCCTGCTCTGTATTACAGCTCTACACAGATGGCTTCGGCGGGGGATTTGGCGCCCGCCCCGCCCCCGGTGGCATCAAGCGAGCGCGAGATGGACCCCACGGTGCTGGAGAGACGCCAGCGCGACATCAAGAAGGCCAAGGACATGCTGGTCGGCTACCCGATCTACCTACAGCAGATTCCCAAGTCAGTGTACCCGCAGTTCCCTCTCCGATTTTCTATCATAGTTTTACCTCAGGCAACCGCGTACTAATTTCAAAGTCTATGATATAGGCTATATTAATAAAAAGAGCAATTTCCAAAGTCTATTTTACCCATCGGTAAATTGCAGAAGCTTGTTTCTTAGATATTGAACGCAAGCCACCAAATTATTGGAGTAAAATTCGGCATCTTGCGCATGGCGGAAGAGATCCTAAACTATTAGATAATGGCCCTCCACTTCAGCTTAAACACGCTTACTTTGGATCTATTCCATTTGCTCGAATTCGGGCTCTGTCCGAACACCAAGAGGTTTGTTATGCGTACTTGACGAATTCATTGAATATCTTCAGACTGTGTCGGTCGCATTACGCATTTTAAAATAAATTAAATGAGTGAGGAATGACACGTGCGGGTTTGCGTGCGTCAGAGTGACACACGTGATAGTCACGTGCCCTTGATGATTGAGACTTGTGGTAGTCACGTACCTCTGACTGACACGCACGGGTCACGTGGTTTTGATTGTCACGTGACAGGGAGCAGCGGACGCCCGAGTGCCCTCGCACGCCTGACATCACGTGCAAGTACACCCGCAAGGAGTGGCTCACTCAGCTCAGCGACTGGAAGAAGGCCATCCACCAGTGGGACCCTCCAGAGGTGCAGCAGCAGTTTGCCAAGTAAGAGCTCACCAGTGTCATCACCCTCCGTCTTTCCCAAGCCTTACTCTTGTCGAAGTTTTTCTAAAATAGCTCGACTCATAAAATTTCCATCTGCTCCTTGGTTCTAAACAAATTATGTTAATCTTGTGTTAGATTGGCGATTAATGCAAAAATGAGGATTGTTATCCGATTTTTTTTTGCCTGGAAATGTACAGTCCCCTATAAATATGTCTCTAACTTTAAAAAACATGAGCTCGAACGCAAGGAAATGAGGTTTAAGTATCCGCATAAAATAGATAAGTATGTGAAATTGTTGCACTGACCAACCTTATGAGTGTCTGTGGGTGTGAAAATGAAGTGAAATTTTTTAGACGTGGGGCCCATAAACCTCGCGACTTTATGCTCAGAGCTTCAGTGACGCAGGCTGTTGTTAGTTAAGCTTTCACATATGCCGATTTATAATTTGTTAAACTCTACTTGCTACAAATTCGGCTAAAAAAACAAAACAAAACAAATGCACAGGAAACAAGCTGCCGCCGGGAAACAGAACATGCCAACATACCAGACGAACATCAGCGGTGCAGGGGCCAAGGGCAACAAGCGCCCCGCCAGCCAGACCGGTTATGGCAACCAGCAGCAACATGCTTATGGCAACCAGCAACAACAGGGTTATGGCAACCAGCAGCAACAGTATGGGTAATTCTTAGTACCTGGCTTAGGAATAAGATCTATTTAATTTGCTACGCTTGTTTTTTTATGTGTCCATTTTTCATATTTTCAGTATTTACTCAATTAATGTAGACCATTTTTCTTGAGTGGTATTTTTAAAGCTAAAAGCATTTTTGGTATTGCTATGGAAACACAGCGTAACAATAGCGGCTGCCTGTTGAGTTGCTTAATTTAAACACAACATCTGTTCTGTTTTAAACTGTTCCTTGTTTTATGACGCTGTCGTGTTTTTTTTGTGCGTCAGATATCAAGACTTTGGCACTGTTAATCGTGGAGGTGCTGCGTTTGGAAACCCAAGAAATAACCAGTGCGTATACAGAACACAGTCAGACATTGATACTCGGGACCAACGAAAAATTCTTCAGTTTATCTGAATTTTAAAATAACCCCAGTGGTTGTTACAGAAAAAAGCCCGGAGCTACAATAACACTTCACATTGTCAATGTTCAAATTAACAGTGATGCGGTGGATCTTTAAACATGTAAATAGTAAAATAACCTAACTCGAAATGGTAAAATTCTCTAATATTTTTTTTACATATCAAGTTTTCAGCAGTGTATATCACATACTTAATTTCCCTGAGGCTGCAGTCACCCACGTTACATGGATTAACTCTCATGTTTGCCGCTAGGGCTGGATTTGGCACTGCTGGCGTCGGAGGCACGGAGATGGAGACGGACGTAGCCGTGATCGAGAGAAAGGCCAAGCAGGTCGAGATGGCCAAGCTGACCATCCTAGGCTATGCCAGATACGCCAAGGAAATACCAAAGTAAGCGCGCCGCATGGACCCTAAATTAAAGAAAAGTTTACACACTCGTTGAAAGGGGTTTTATCCTGCTGACCTCACAGTTCTTTTTCATATGCGGCTGAAACGGTGCTTTAATAGATAAGATGGCTGCTGGTTTTTTTCTGTCCCCCCTCCCAAAAAAAAAAAACTCTGTTACGTGAGTAGTTGACAGTGAGATAAGCGGGTGGGCGCATTTGTTTACATCCGGGTCTTGCTGCGCCACAGGGAGGAGCGGGGTCCGGGCAGACCGACCACCCCGGATGTGATGATCAAGCAGAGCCGGAAGGATTTCGCGAAGACGCTGAGCGACTGGAAGAAAGCTCTGCATGCGTGGGACCCTCCCGAGTGCCAAGAGGCTTTCAAGTATAGTGTCTCACTTGTGGAAACATATTACGATGTATAAACTAGAAATCTGAGGTGTTGTTAGACAGTGTCATTTCTTTATTGAGAAATATGTAGGTTATTCAGTATCCTTTTTACGCTCAAATGTACTGTTTTTTTTTTTTTTTTTTTTTTTTTGCGATATTTATTTCTTGTAGGCAATACTAGGAATATTAAACAGTAATGATAGTGCTTACAGGTAAAAGTAATAAAAGTGACAGGAATAGTATAGGTTCAGAACTGACATGGTTAATCTTTTGCGCCGAGATGACACTCCGAAATAAATAGAAATCGGTATATTTTCAGAGAGGGGAAAACTTTGAAGGAACAGCAGGAGATGATGAATCAGGTATGCGAGACAATACGGGAGTTCACAATTTTTTTAGGTTATAAATGTCCACCTCGTTATGTATTCATAGGTAGTGCTTAATTGTATGGTTCAGTGTGAAATCGATGAAGAGTTTACCTTTTTTAAAGAAGGTTTGTGACAAAGTTTGTTCACACTAAAATGTGTAATACTCCACTGCCTAAGTACAGTGTTCATCGTGTGTCATTTGTTTGTCGTCGAAATGCGCTAATTGTCAATTAAGTAGAAATTTGTCAAATTGCCAAAAATAAATAAATAAATAAATAAGTGAGACAAAATAAGAAGCTGTGTCTGTGACAGGGAGATGTTAGCATGCAGCTGCTACAGATCAAATCCCGCCAAGCGACCCAAGACCGAATGATCGAGATCGCGAAGGAGAGGCTTAAGGAGCAGCTCAAGGAGAAGGAGAAAGTGCTGGAGAAGGAGCAGAAGCGTCAGGCGTGGATGATGGGCTTCGGCACCGAACCGCCCTCTGACGACGAAGGTAAGCGGCGTGGCGAAGGCTTCCGCGTCAGTCAGAAAGTGCTGGAGAAGGAACAGAAGCGTCAGGCGTGGATGATGGGCTTCGGCACCGAGCCGCCCTCTGACGACGAAGGTAAGCGGCGTGGTGAAGGCGTCCGCGGTATTCAGAAAGTGCTGGAGAAGGAACAGAAGCGTCAGGCGTGGATGATGGGCTTCGGCACCGAGCCGCCCTCTGACGACGAAGGTAAGCGGCCTGGTGAAGGCTTCCGCGTCAGTCAGAAAGTGCTGGAGAAGGAACAGAAGCGCCAGGCGTGGATGATGGGCTTCGGCACCGAGCTGCCCTCTGACGACGAAGGTAAGCGGCGTGGTGAAGGCTTCCGCGTCAGTCAGAAAGTGCTAGAGAAGGAACAGAAGCGTCAGGCGTGGATGATGGGCTTCGGCACCGAGCCGCCCTCTGACGACGAAGGTAAGCGGCGTGGTGAAGGCTTCCGCGTCAGTCAGAAAGTGCTGGAGAAGGAACAGAAGCGTCAGGCGTGGATGATGGGCTTCGGCACCGAGCTGCCCTCTGACGACGAAGGTAAGCGGCGTGGTGAAGGCTTCCGCGTCAGTCAGAAAGTGCTGGAGAAGGAACAGAAGCGTCAGGCGTGGATGATGGGCTTCGGCACCGAGCCGCCCTCTGACGACGAAGGTAAGCGGCGTGGGGAAGGCTTCCGCGTCAGTCAGAAAGTGCTGGAGAAGGAACAGAAGCGTCAGGCGTGGATGATGGGCTTCGGCACCGAGCTGCCTCTGACGACGAAGGTAAGCGGCCTGGTGAAGGCTTCCGCGTCAGTCAGAAAGTGCTGGAGAAGGAACAGAAGCGTCAGGCGTGGATGATGGGCTTCGGCACCGAGCCGCCCTCTGACGACGAAGGTAAGCGGCGTGGTGAAGGCTTCCGCGTCAGTCAGAAAGTGCTGGAGAAGGAACAGTAGCGTCAGGCGTGGATGATGGGCTTCGGCACCGAGCTGCCCTCTGACGACGAAGGTAGGCGGCGTGGTGAAGGCTTCCGCGTCAGTCAGAAAGTGCTAGAGAAGAAACAGAAGCGTCAGGCGTGGATGATGGGCTTCGGCACCGAGCCGCCCTCTGACGACGAAGGTAAGCGGCGTGGTGAAGGCTTCCGCGTCAGTCAGAAAGTGCTAGAGAAGAAACAGAAGCGTCAGGCGTGGATGATGGGCTTCGGCACCGAGCCGCCCTCTGACGACGAAGGTAAGCGGCGTGGCGAAGGCTTCCGCGTCAGTCAGAAAGTGCTAGAGAAGGAACAGAAGCGTCAGGCGTGGATGATGGGCTTCGGCACCGAGCCGCCCTCTGACGACGAAGGTAAGCGGCGTGGTGAAGGCTTCCGCGTCAGTCAGAAAGTGCTAGAGAAGAAACAGAAGCGTCAGGCGTGGATGATGGGCTTCGGCACCGAGCCGCCCTCTGACGACGAAGGTAAGCGGCGTGGTGAAGGCTTCCGCGTCAGTCAGAAAGTGCTAGAGAAGAAACAGAAGCGTCAGGCGTGGATGATGGGCTTCGGCACCGAGCCGCCCTCTGACGACGAAGGTAAGCGGCGTGGTGAAGGCTTCCGCGTCAGTCAGAAAGTGCTAGAGAAGGAACAGAAGCGTCAGGCGTGGATGATGGGCTTCGGCACCGAGCCGCCCTCTGACGACGAAGGTAAGCGGCCTCGTGAAGGCTTCCGCGTCAGCAGTCATAGGGAAACGGTCAGGCTAGCATTAAAGAAGTTGCTCCTCGTTAGATCCCATTGGTCTTTGCAGGGCTGGAATTTGCTGACTGTAGTGCCGGGCACTGCTATTTTTATGCGTAGTGTGTCTGTTGAAAAAGGGGGGGGGGGGGGGGTCAGGGCGGAAGGGGTTGACCAGTGGTCTGCCAGCACACTCTTTAGACAGTTTTGAGACATCTGGGCCTCAGCACGTACTCCGCTCACCCAGTCTCGGCCTCAGTAGAACAGAGCATTGCTCAAGTACCATAAGCGTCTGAATAACGGTAAAACATCCTCGAGGTCCTGTGTGAAATGTGACCGTATTTACTCGTAGCAGAGTTGCTGAGGCCGAGTATGTACTGAGGGCGAGTCGTCTTAGTACCGTTCAGCCAGGATACCAAGTGGTGTATTAAGTTTATTAATTCAGCTTTTTAATTGCTTCACACAGTCACGTTTGATAAGTAATTTCGGTAGTTTGGTTCTTGTTTAAAACATTGATGTTTTTACTGAAAATTCAGAAGCCGTTTATAACCCTAGTACACTTTTCAGATTGAAAAAGTTGTGAGCTTCGAAAAATCTTCATGAGGTACTGTTGGCGATAGTCTCAGGGTGAAGAATTCGTAAGGCGGTTACTTGAGCTGCGGAACTTCATCCTGTAACCATTCGAGAACATTGTCATGTCTGGGAGGAAAATATCCATTGCTAATACAATGTATTCATTTTTCTTTGTTGATTCCTTTATGTTTAGATGTTTAGATTTCAGATGGTGTAGTTAGGGGCAATGGCAAACTGAAAACCAACTCTGCGCACAGTTTCTTTTATGGCTTTTTAGCCCTCAGCCAATATTGGCTGAAGGCTATTGCTATTGGTCTTTCCGTCCGTCTGTCTGTCTGTAAAATTTTTGTCCGGGAGATATCTCAAAAACTATTCATCGGAACTTCACAAACCCTTACAGGAAGGAAGTATATATAGTGTAGATGTGCAACGAGGGTTCAATTTGTCATTTGTCCGTCCGACTGTCGGTCCGTCACACTTTAAACTTTTTTTGTCCGGGCGATATCTCAAAAACTTTTCATCGGATCTTCATCAAACCTTATGGAAAGAAAGTATATACAGTGTAGCTGTGCAACGGTTGGTTCAATTTATCAAATGTCCGTCCGTGTGTCCGTCCGTCGCAATTTAAAATTTTCTCTTGTCCGGGCGATATCTCAAAATCTACTTAACGGATCTTCACCGAACCTTACGGGAAGAAAGTATATGTAGTGTTGATGTGCAACGGGGGCTTCAATTTGTCAAATGTCCGTCCATCTGTCCGTCCGTTTCACTTTAAACTGTATTTGTCCGGGCGATTTCTCATAAACTATTCATCGGATCTTCACCAAAACCTTACAGGAAGAAAGTATATATAGTGTTGATTTGCAATGGGGGTTCAATCTGTCAAATCGGTCCGTCCGCCTGTCCGTCCGTCGTTTTTTAAACTTTTTTCTTGTCAGGCTATATATGAAAAACTATATATTGGAAATTCACCAAACCTTACAGGAAGAAAGTATATGCAATACAGATGTGCAACCGGGTGGGGGGGGGGGTCAATTTGTCAAATGTCCGTCCGTCTGTCCGTCAGTCGCACTTTAAATTTTTTGTTGTCCGGGCGATATCTCAAAAAGGTAACTCGTCCACAGTGATGTCACTGCTATTGGCTGAGGACTCTGCATCTCCAATGCCTCTGTTTTTATTTCAGATGAGAAATCGAACAAGTGGAAAAGAAAAAATTGGAAGAACGAGGGCAATTATCCGCCGGACTCGATGCGTGGACCACCTGGTTTTGGCCCTCCTGGTTCTGGACCAACTGGTTTTGGCCCTCCCGGTTCTGGCCCACGTGGTTCAGGCCCGCCTTCTCTCTTAGACCTACCGTTCGGTAGAGGAGGCGGCGGCCAGGGATGGGATGGTCCCATGGGGATGGGAGGCCCCATGGGAAGAGGTGGCCCCATGGGCATGGGCTTCCGGCCTTTTGAAGGAGTTGGGCAGAACAACCGGCCGCTTGACTTCGGTGGACCAGGCCTTGGTTGCATGAAGTGCGGGGCCGACGACCACATCTCAAGCCGTTGTCCCACAAGTAAATATTATTCAGATGATGATCTAAACGAACCCTGTAATATGAATGTGCAAAAACTGTAAGAGTGTCATTGGTAAATTTAAGCGAAATCTTTATATCGCGTGGTGTTTTACTTCGTAGTGCAGAAGAATTTCTGGTATTAAAATTCAGCAAAACAGGTTTGACAAGTTTTATCGTGCTCGGTCTTTTCGCCTGTTTTTTTTTTTCCTTTGGCCCATTTATAACACCTTATTTTGTGTCAGCATATGAAAGCGATAACGATTGATATTTAAAAACGCGTTGGAAAGCATAATGAGGTTGCGTTGTGCTCATACAGACAAAGGCATCAACACGAGCAGGACGTCGTGCTTTCAGTGTGGCCAGGACGGCCATTTCTCGCGTGACTGCCCCAACCCAAAGGTGGACGATAGTGGTAAGTCATACAGTCTCTAAAAATCAATTTGTACTTTTGAGAGGTTTCCGTTACTATAGTTGATCGTAATGTGTATGATATAGGAACTGTATAACCGTCAACAGCTGTTCTTCACAGGCTTTTTTGATTGAATTTTGTGAGTGTTGCGTCACAACTGTGTACCATTTTTGTTGGTTTAGCCAAACAAGAAAGCGACTCGTGTGTGATGTTCCTGAGGAATCTCTCCTTTGAGGCCGATGAGGACATGCTGTGGCAGGCTTTTCCCTGCGCCAAGCACATCCGGGTACCTATACAACCCGACGGAAAGATCCGAGGGTACGTTCGTTGTGTGTATATGTGTGTTTGTCCTGAAACGTGTATTTTAATGAAGATTATTTTCCCGTATTCTACAGGGGATCTGCGGAGTAAAAAGGTATTTCACACAACAGGCGGAACTGCCGTAGAGGTTGGTTGTCGAACATATTTTTACAAAGTAGTTGCTGTCTTTAAGAGTACTATTTGTCGCGAAATCCCCAGTGGTTTGCGGAGTAAAAAGATGTTATAAACAACACACCGAACCGCCGCAGAGGTTAGCTGTTGAACCACAACGTGTTGTCCATTTACTCAACCATTCAAAACTGCGACGATTCTGCTGGATGGAGTAGCTTGGTGTTTGTTGCAGTTTCGCGTTCATTGAGTTCGGCTCGACCGAAGAAGTGGTTAGGACAATCGCCGAGAACCGCGGCCTGCGCGTCGCCGGCAGGGAGGTCTTCCTGGAGGTCATGGGGAAGAAGAGTGACCAGGGCTCAGGTAGCTTCTTCGCTGTCTTTTCTGTACTCGCTGCTTTCCTACGTTGTTAGTGTGAAATCTTTAGTCGAATCTCAAGTTAAGACATAACTTGGCGTATGCAGTTTTCCTGTGAATGTTCGCCGGTACAGCATGTAATAAACAAACTTGGATTAGTTAGTAAGTCGGTGGGTACGGGGTAGGAAAGGAAGGGTGCGTACTCAGTAATCGTTACTTGACTCCGCAAACTGTGGTATGCGTCGTGATTGTCATTGGCTATTTGTTTAGGTCGAGAGAAAGGCTCCTGCTTCAGATGCGGTGAGAAAGGTCACGCTTCCGGTGACTGTCCCTACCAGGACCAGCAGACAGGTAAATTGTCTCTAAATATCATTGATCGCTGTCTTAAAAAATGAATAAAATAACTCATTATTCGCAATTGAACCGCAACCCATCGGGCCCCGACCCGAAGACATTGAGCCTTGAACCACAGCTTCGGTTGTTTCGGTTATTTTTATCCCACTTGAGTTTCAAGAAAAGTACACGGCATATGTTCAGTGAGAACTGCTTGTGTTATGGTCTCAGATCAGAGGTGGAGAGGGCTTGTACAGCGGGGTAGAACAGAGGGCCCGAGGAAATCTCAGGGCTGCGTGAGCCGCTACCGGACAAAAAATGCCAGCCCCGAACCGAAAATTTCAGCGAAATTGCGAACCATGAAATAAGTAAATAAAGTTCGTGACTTGAAATATCGGACACCACAGTTGCAAAGGAATTTTTAAAAAACCGATCCTCAACGGCCTCATTGTAGAAGAGATGACTGGAGCCACTTTTCTCGATGTCACTATGGTCCCGACAGCTGGAATTTTCTCATTGTAGGAAAGAGAGAAAGCGACGCGTGTGTGATGTTTGTGAAGAACCTGTCGTTTGAGGCTAACGAGGACATGCTGTGGGAGTTCTTCCCGAACGCCAGGCACATCCGGCTGCCCATAGATTCCGACGGCAAGATCCGGGGGTAAGCATAACACTCCCATTCCTGCATCCACGCTGTTTCTTTTCTTTTCTTTATTTTCTTGACTTTCTTTCGTTTGGATTGATTCCGGTATTGACTTCCGGGCTGTAATAATGTCGTTAGCGTTGGGCAGGCGAATTTAGGATCAGCTGCTTCTAGACTGTAATATCAACATTCTCATTTGCAGTTTCATAACGAATTGTTGTTTAATTTAACACTCCGTTTGAAACGATGACCATTGTAAAAGCGTTTATGTTAACCGCCTTGTTTGTAGCTTCGGCTTCGTGGAGTTCGGCTCGGCCGAAGAAGTGGTGAAGACAATCGGCGAGAACCGCGGGCTGCGCGTCGCCGGCAGGGAGGTCTTCCTGGAGGTCATGGGTCAGAAGAAGGGACAGGGTAAAGGTAAGCTTTCATGCTTCTCTTCAATTCGGTTTTCACAGAGGCGTTTCTTTGTGTTTTTTTTTTTTTTTTTTGTGGGGGGGGGGGGCAGACGGGGGGTTGGAAGGGGGGGGGGGATGACGATGTGGGGTGTGGCCTGATCTAAACTTACAATGGTGTCTGAAGAGAAAACAATATAACAAGTACAAACATAGCCGGAAACGGGTCCCATGGTATGACTAAATTGCGTCAAGTTTTGTTCGCACGTAGTCAGATTCAGGAGCTGTCAAGTTCCCTACATGCACACATTATGTTCTCGAAATTAAATTTGCTTTAATGGAAAAATAACCACTCTAATCTATCTTGTTTTTTCTTGCACAGGTGGCGGTGGACAAGGTTTTCCCCGTGGAAACCAAGGTATGAACCACGTGGTACATTAAATGTACACTTGAACCGCATGTTGTTTATATCAGGTGTATCTGAATTTTACTTGTCTCATGTTTCTCAGGTAATTTTGCCGTGTGAAATGTTTTCAGTGTTCACATACGAAGAATTTAAGAAAAAAGTACTCTTCAAGTTTAAAAGAAAACAGATATGACAATCTATGGCAGTTTTTTTCTCTGTCAAAATACATCTTCTAGTTGTGACGTCATTAGGTCAGGGAGCGTTTGCGTCGCCTTGTCCCATTGTTTAATGTATGTGCATCTGTTTTTAAGGTGGCGGAGGGCGACCTTTTGGCAGAGAGGAAGGAGGACGGGGCCGAGGTATCGGTATATATCGGTTACTCTATTATATTTCACAGTAAAAGGAAACCTGAAAACCCAGCTTGGTTTTCCCGAATTACAGGTATAACTGTAGTGGTTGAGGCTACATACAGCTAGGATTACGCGGAGCTAGAAGGTGAATTCAGCAGTTGTTTAGGGTACACGCACGTCAGGCGTCATTGGGGATGGTGGAATTTGTGATCCGTTGGCATTAATCATAATCCAGATTATAGAAAAATATAGAAATAGTCTATACAAATAAAACTCTATATGAAACCGAAGTAGGGTTGTAATTGTTTATGTGAGTTATTCCTGATAAAGAGTAAAACGAGGAGGCTTTCGTAGCCTGGTCCCGGTGTGTGTTTGTACGACCAACCCTTTGCCTTGACCAGTTGCAGAACCGCCGCAGAACAAGCCATGCTACAAGTGCGGGGAAGAGGGCCACAAACCGGACGACTGTGTCAACCTGCCCCTGGCCTTCGGAAGCTCGGGAGGAGGTACGTGTCTCCCATATTGTATTTTTTTTTTTTTTTTGTGCAAGGAGATTGATCGCACATCTGGGGGCGGGGGGGGGGGGGGGTAACACTGGCGGGTATATGGAAGGGTAGATTTGAACGGGGTTTGGAGATTTCGGCACCTGTCAAATTCGGCACCAAGCACCTTGTGGACAATTTGTAAAACGTGGTGCCGACATTGTAAGAAAATTGGTTGCGAATTTGTAAAGCGTGGTGCCGAGTTTGCTGGTGCCGAATCTGTTTGATGCCGAAATGTTGAAAGACCGTTTGAACTAAAACAAATAGAGGTGGCATTTGTATTGATGGAGAGGAGGTTGGATGAGGGGGCGGGATTGTGAACTTGTGCACTAGAGCTGAAAGGCGGATCCTCATGTACCCGATACCGTGTCGATTCCTATCATTACACGGATCCACGGTAGACGATACCGTGTCGATTCCTATTATACGGATCCCCGTGTACACGATGCCGTGTCGATTCCTATCTCTACACGGTTCCACCGTACCCCGTGCACGTGTACATGCCATGTGGCTCATGTACGGGCTGAAACGAAACTGTTTGCTAAGTGCAAACCCCGCATATACTGGGTCAGTGGGTTCAGTTTCATAAATGGCGAAATAAATTGTGAGTTTAGGACTTGTCAAGAGAAAGAAAAATGAAAATGTAAACTTTCTGAGGTTTTCAGACACTAGTTAACTTCTGTACTGGACATTACCCGTGCTTTTACATTTTCGTTATGACAAAACCAGATACTTTAAAAGTGTGTTCAGATTTTCATATGCGCTTCATTCTTGATCTTTTTACTTAATTTTAGTTCATTTTTTTTTTCTCTTTCTTTGTGTGACTACAGGTGGAACTTGTTTTAAGTGCGGCGAGGAAGGGCATTTGTCCCGTGATTGCACCGCGGAGCCGCCTAAGAAAGGCCCCAGCCGACAGAGGGCCCCTGCCAAGGAAGGTAAGCCATACAGCAGACGCGCCAGATGCACGTAGCCTTTTCCAACCGAAATTTGACCAAGCGAAATTTGACCAACCTCTTAATGAAAAAACGGACATTTGACCAACTTACCACGTATCAGTAAAACATAAGCAAAAACACAAATGTTCCGACAAAAGCAACATTTAAACAGTTATGACAGTGCAAGTAAAAGTACTGTCCAAAACTACCGGGATGTACCCCAGCTTTTCCACACGCAACTTTCTGTTAGACTGAGGTGTGAAAATTTTTGTAGTTATGAACTTAGAAAGATTGTAACTTGACATTTTGTGTTAACTTGAAAAAGTAACAACTGTTAAGGTAGAACGGACGCTTCTTCGAAATTTTATTGGAGGATTAGATAATGGCGTAACGACGGCCGGAAACGGTTGGGGGGGGGGGGAGGGGGTCGAGGCAGAGGGGTGGAACTATACACTGGAGTCATTCTCTACAATTATTCCAAAATAAAATTTATCGAATACTTTTTACGCCCAATCTAATTCCATCGGACAAAAAAAGGAAGACAAAAATAACAACGAAATGTGCTGGAAAATGTATCGGTTATGAAAAGCAAGTTGATATTCAGAGCCTCATATTTTATGGTTCAGGAGAAAATGGGAAACGTGAAAATGTAACATTATAGCCTGCACCTTTTTTTCCAGGCGGAAATTCATGTTTCAAATGCGGTGAAACTGGTCACTTTTCCCGCGAGTGCCCGAATGCTGGCAACAGCGCACCTGCACAGAAGAAAGGTGGGCTTTGGCCTAAATATTTGATAGCTACAACCAATGAAAAAAAAACAAAAAACAAACAATGCCTGGGTATAATGCGACCGCTTCGATGGAGCTAGTGTCTGTTTGGGGTTGGGACAACTCGGCCCTTTGCCAACTCGGCCCTTCAACAACTCGGCCCTTTTTGGACAACTCGGCCCCTAATCCTTGGGACGACTCGGCCTCTTGCGAAAGACGAATCGGCCCCTAACTGCCAACTCGGACCCTAATTTTAAATGCCTCAAATGACAATTCACATTTGATGACATTTGAATTTTTAGTTTAAACGCATAATTTTAAATATTTCTCAAATGAAGCCAATTGTCTGTTCAACAAAGAGTATGCCTAAAATTTACATTTGATTACATTTGAATTTTTAGTTCAAACGAGTACCCATTTTTCTTAATGTAAAAATTAATTGCAACTTCGGGATTGGTAATATCTGAATCATTACAGGGACACGAAGGGCTTTTTAAAATGTCCATTAAAATGCAATACACATTATTGTCACACGAATAATTAATTGCAATTTTGATATTGGTAATTTCTGAATAGGGAATACGTAATTGCAATTTCGAGAACTGACATAAAAGGCTTTTGAAATTTCTTTTACTGTGAAATGCACATTCTCATAAAAGGAATACTTTATTGCAATTTGCTAAAGAGAGTTGGATTTCTGCTGCGATTGTTGTCAACAGAATGTCATCCTCATCATGGGCAATGCCAAATCGGCAACGCAGCGTCTTGCTCAATGCCCATTTTGCAAACAAACAATTCAATACCATCGAATTGCACTACAGATGAATCGATGCCTGCACTGACTGCATGTTTGCGAAGTTCTATAAAAAACTTTTTTACACAACACAATGTGCAGGAAGTCAAAAAAAAATTCTTTATAAACTTTTTAACACACTACAATGCGATTGAAGTCCTAAAGAACAATATGTCTTTATTTGTAAAACGGTGATAATTAGTGATTTTCAGACGACAGAGATGATAAGAAGAACTTATTTATTTTTAGCAGTAGATTTTGAGTCTAGAAAATCATCAGAGGATGAAGAGCGTTCGTGGGTGCTGGAAATAAAGTAAAAATTTGTGATATTCTGGTTTTCTTCTACCGTCATTATATATATCATGCTGCGGAAACGGTTAACTCATTGACAAATTTTCAAAATATAAGTAGGGGGCCAAGTTAGAAATTTGGGGCCGAGTCGTCTTTCAGGTAGGGCCGAGTTGTCCCAGAAAAAGGGCCGAGTCGTCTTTCAGGTAGGGCCGAGTTGGTAGGGGCCGAGTTGGCAAAGGGCCGAGTTGTCCCAAGACCGTCTGTTTAGGCGGTTGCCAGTATGCTACCGGCATATTTATTTATTTTTCTTTTTGTTTAACAACATTTCAAAACACGATTATAATAATTATTATCAAAAGATGTAACAAACAAAAGTACTTTTGAATGGTTTCTCTCCAGGGCGAATTGGTTGTTTGAAGTGCGGTCAAGAGGGTCATTTCTCCCGGGATTGCCCCAACCACGGTAAGCCAGGTGGCGTTGGCATGCCTGACAGATTTCCAGATAATTCTACGTATATTTTCGTGTTGTAAATAGCTGTTTATTTAAAAGAGCAAATTTTGAATTGAGTCGTATCCTGTATTCAGTAATCTGAACCGATAATATGCAAATTTTCAAGTATTGACGTTTGACTTGATGTGGATTTTCCGTGTGTGAAATGAAAAAAAAAAATAGTCCGATATTGTGGGTTGAAATATTAACTAGAAAAGAAAACATTGACGTGGAAGATGGTAAGCTAAGTAGGCGCCATAGGGAGTGAAGTGAGAGAAAAGGTAACCCGGTAGTGTGAACAGTACAGCAGGCGTTGAGGTGGCGGTTTGTGTGCTTCAGGCGCGGGAGGAGGCGTGAAGTGCCCGGAGTGCGGCGACCTGGGTCACACAGCGCGTCTGTGCCCGTACGGCGAGAACGCGGCGGAGGAGAAAGCAGGTGAGGCGTCCCTGCCTGTGTGCCGCCGAGGCGTATCCATCCGCGCTCCTGTAAATGAATACTGCTTGAATACGTGGCCGGTAGTGAATATAAAAGCCACAGATTCAGTAAATATCTAAATAACGAAGAAATCCAGAGATAGTTTCTGTGGAAAGTTAGTGTATGGGTGGGGAGCGGTTTTGGGGGGGGGGAGGGGGAGGGGGGGTCAGCGACGAGGGAAGGGCTTTGTTCGTACATTGTAAATCTCATCAGAAACAAATGACTGTTGTGACTGAGTTGATGGTTTATTGCCACGAACCGTCTTGAAACGTGTAGAAATAAATTACTAACAGACGCATTGTTTACATTTACAGAAATGGCCCAAGTGATAATGGCCCTCACAAAGGCTCAGGTAACTTTTTTGTCGGTCTTCTTGTTGTAAAATGGAATTCTCCACCTACACAAAACTCCTCTTTTAAATTTTTGAACATGCTATATTCAGTGATTTTTGTGGCCATGTTGAAAATTAACAGAGAAAAGTGTGAGAAAAGTTTGTATTTGTGAATACTTTGTGGGTGTGGGAGATGTTCAACTCATCCAAATACCAACTCATCCAAATTCTTTGGTCATCTCATCCAAATTCCGTGATCAACTCATCCAAATTTTTTCGCCAACTCATCCAAACATTTTGGTCAACTCATCCAAATTAACGACTTTTCATTTTTTTCTTTTTCAAATATAAATCGTCTTTGTATGCGACATGTATTAGAAAAAGGTTCATTTCAGATTTCGAGACACACTTCAGTGGGATTTCTTTTGAAAGAAAAAATGCTTTAATCAACTTTTTCTCTGATTTTATCGGAGTTAATTGGAATGGGAGATAGTCAACTCATATAGGATTTGGCGGGGCTTAAGCAAGCTAATCCGATCTTTTCATCAGATTTTATGAAACAGTTAACTGTAATTGTACAAGATACGGGATTTAGCGGGGCTTAAGCAAGATGGTTTGTGTCAGGTGAATTGCAATTATGTTTCTTTATAGTAGGTTTTAACTGTTTGTATATAAATCGGCGAAAAGGGACTGGACAAAATGAAGTTGAAAGCTTTTCTTTTTTATTTAACAACTGGTATTTTATTGCCTATCTGTTTCGCTTGTAGCATGCATGCCGTTTACAAAAAAAATCTACATGCATTGTCTAACACAGTTTATCTTACAAAATACACACTTATTAATTTAAGTGCAGCAAACATACTTATTTCGGTGCTAATCTATTCTCCCACATCAAATCTGCTACTTTTTCGACATTTTTATAAGAAGCAATTACAGTTAATTTAATTATTCAGTCTTTTCGTTCTGAACTCAAAAGTTAACAATGAGTTCGGAACAAGATTGGGACACAATCAACAGTATATTCAGTAATTACTGGTGATATAATCTTTTCGTTCAGTTCAGTTCAAACTTTTACACTGGGCTCTTTGAAATGCAATTACGTACTAACAATCGAAAGCTTCTCACAACTCCGTAGCAACTGCAATATACTTAAATTCCACTCATCGTACTAAGTTTAATTGCAATCCTTTTAATTGCAATTTCAAACAGAAATCTATAACAATTGCAGTCTGTAAAAAGACTTTGCGCTTTCATTTGAAGTGGTAATATCCACTCAAAATAAATACACAGGCGGCTGTATTCGCGCGATTTTACAATTGCAATCTCCATATAATCCAATTCAATTTAATCTGTCAGAAGCGACAGCATTAGAAGTTGAGGGTGCAAACGCCTCTTTGAAGATTTTATTTAAGTCTCGAAAAGAGAGAGAAAATAACTTGGATAAGTGGACCAATTTAATTTGGATGAGTTGACCATATTTGGATGAGTTGGTTTTTGGATGAGTTGGTATTTGGATGAGTTGACCAAATTTGGATGAGTTGGTATTTGGATGAGTTGACCATAACCCGTGGGTGTTACTTTGTGTTGAGTGACCGTTGGCATCGTTGTCGCTGGTGTCTGACGTCACTTGTCTCTTCGTGCAGGCGTCTGATTTCACTTCATTCTTTACCCTGTTACAGAAAGTGCACCAGGACGTGATGATATCACGCGCTCTGGCGTCCTTGAACCCTGGCGTGCACATGCAGATCATGCGCGGTCAGCATGACGCCGTGGCCATGACCTCGTTCGCACAGGTGCGTGTGATCATTGAGCAGCTGAGAGGCGTGCTCGGCGAGTCATTCGAGCAGTTTCTACAGGTGGGCGAACTGGCCGACCAGATCACCCGTCTCGAGCAGAACATGATGTAGACGCCGCCCCCCGCCCGCCACCCCCCCCCCCAACCAACACCGACGTTGTGTGGGGAACGATGGAGGAGAAATGTGAAAAGAATAGATAAAGACGTAGATAGCGGATATCAAAGAGAGCCGCCTTGATGTTGCGACCCCTTGGTGTGGCGATCCTTTGATGTGGCGGCCTTTTGATATGGCGGCCCTTTGATGTGGCGGCCCTTTGATATGTAATGGGCAGTTATGGTAAAGCTACTGGAAACAAATACGAGTTATTCATTTAATGTCGTGAATTTTATAGTAAACGTGAAATATTTGACAGGCGTTGTTAAGGTGCAGTGTTCAGGGATTGAGAAACATCACAGTGAAGAACTTGTGAACTTGAGATACCAGTTTTCTTCATTTGATCTTGATATCTATGTAAATAATGTACTAAATAGTATCTTGGTTTGTTTTCATGTGTGCGTTGTCAAAAAGGGCGTTTTATTCAGCAATACTTTTTGATTGACTATTGATGGGAAGAGACGCTGTCACTGACTGTCACAGATACTTTTGTACACTTGAGGAATATGATTCGTGTTACTACACTTACTGAGCCTTCCGTTCCGCTTCGCTTTTAGCCATGTGATTGTATAAATGCAAAGAAAGCTTTGTTTCACTAGTGCAGTAGCATACAGTAATAATTTTTAGACAATATCTTGTTTTTGCGGGGAGGAGAGGGAGGGGGTGGTTAAGTTTTGTATTTAATTGGATACTGAGTAAGATAATTTCTCATGTGAACGATAGAACGCAGCGACAAGAAACTCGACTGTGGCTTGTAAAATGAAAATATGTATGCCGAAGGTTTCTCGGTTTCTGTAGTGTTGCAGTTATTGTAGATGGTAACGAAAAGTGACATAAAAGCCAATTTTAACGTGTAAAAAAAAAGAAAATATACGCACCTAGCTCTCGTTGGTGGTGTACGTTTGTAATTCTGGTCGAGCTTTTAGTGTTGTTTACGTTATGCAGTGGCTGTCATTGATTCCTTCTACGAATTATCAGGGTTAAAACTTGTCCAAAATACTGAATCCGTGACATTTTGGGTTCTAGTTAAGCGGGGAAACGAATCAGTGACGGGCTACTGTAATGTAAAGGGCTTGGGTCATGAATGGCAACTTGCTTTGTATATAAGTATAGTTAGGATTCGGGTTGCCCTTTTTCTGCATTTACTTGTTTCATGTCAATGTCAGTCATGAAAAAAGAACGAATTTTTCCTTGACTCCGATGCCTTAACGGCTTGATTGAGCATGCGGTGATCTTTTGGCCTTGTTAAAACAAAATAGTATGTGGCCTTGACCTTTTCGTGGTCACTGGTTTGGCATTTTCAAAATGTGGTAATTTTGAGATTTGTTAAAATGTGCATTAAATCCAACTAACATGTATTCGTGCAATGAAGCTTTTTTTCCTAAAATTAGGTTAATAAATAAAGTGATGAATCAAGTTTTTCAAAATTTTGTCAGTCATACGAATTAGTTAAATAAACCACAATAATTGTACTGTATTTTTATTGGTCATTTTCGAATGCAATTTTTGACCAGCGTACGGAAAACACTTCAGAAAGAAATAGGCCCATAACAAGATCAATTATCTTAATATAAAGTATACGACTATTTTTACCAAGGTATGATTTTCCTTTAGCCACGACAGAAAGAGAAAATTTTCATCGCAGTTTGTTAAAATTTAACCCACCGACCGGCGGTCGTGTTTTCTGAAAAAAAAAAACAGGCCCAGCTGGGGCCGAATCCTTTTTTTTTTTTTTTTGGAAAATTTCGGCAACTTTAAAAATTTTTGACACCGAGCCGGCCGGTCAATTTCTTTCTTGTTTCTCTCATCCCCCAGCCAGAAACAAGGTTATTTTTTCCTCTCCTAACAGCATAGGAAGTTTCGTCAAAATATACCTACTGAGCAGACTCTTGAGAAAAGTCCCAAATATCACCAGGACTGGCTTAAAATTGCGCGACCAACTTAACACGCTGTACTCTCGGGGATACGTATGGCTATGTTTGCAAAAGTAGTTTTGATTAGAATACTAGAAATAATTAACCAGTAAAAAAATCACAGTCAAACGCGAATATTCATATAATACTGGTAGCTAAGTGATCGGTAACAAAGCAAAATCTTTCCCTCTTACAGTTTCAAATAGCATTTTTGGACAACAATTAAGATTTAACTGAATATATGAAATTTCATCCACCATCTTTGAATACATATCAGTATAAATATATGAGACACTGGTATATTAACAGCGATTTGTATGCACAATTTTAATGGCTTTTACAAAAATGCTCGGCAGATTTGCCTTCAGGGAAGACCTTCAGCAGTTAGATAACAAGTCAACAAGGTACAACTTAGGCGTAGTTACAATGGTGATAGTTAAGTTCTGATAATCCGAGGTATTACGCCAGGCAAAGCGCCCTGTTCAGTCTTGTTAGTCATTCAAGTACTTCGCACCAAAATTCTACAGATGTTGGACATTCGCAAACCATACATTTGCCAGGCAAAATACACGTTAAAGAAAAGATTAGCCGAAATGTAAACAACAAAGCGTTTTACTAAAAAAAACAAACAAACAAAACATGCTCTCAGGATGCATAGAAACATTATTCAGTGAAGTTGAGCAAAGCCAAACGCCTCACATATATCCATAACAATAGCAATCACATGTTTTTGTTAATGTGATTTCACGGCTCTAGATTTTTATTTGAAGCCCTTATCCACACTCCCCCCCCCCCTTCCCCAGTAAACAGATGAGATTGATATAATCTTTTACGTACCACATAACCGAAAATCTTTGTCAGTTTTGTCAACCTACAGCCGCAGGAAATTCTTTTTTCCTTTTTTGAAAAGAAGAGTCTCATACAAGGTATTTCGCTCCGTTTACCGTCCACGTGTCCTCCTTGTCTTTTTAAAGTCGGTAGATGACGGTTTGTTACTCGATATCTTCTATTCTGACTCGGGTATAATCTGATATTTTCATTTTTCTGCCGTGGACGCTTGTTTGGAGTTCTTTGGCGTCACCTTGAACTTTGACACACCACGCTAGTGTTCTGGCCGTTGACGTGATCTCAGGTCCGCATCTGCTATCTGCAGCCTCAGGTCTCGGACTATTTAACCCCAGAGTTTACATCTACACACCATACTATCAGATTAGTCTAGCTCCTTTCGACCGATCTGAATGGTTTTTATTGCCAAATGCAACACATTTTATTGTTACACGTCTACTTGTTACACACAGATCTGTAGGAATCATATATAATGAGGACGAAATTCAGGTTCCTGTACCAGTGAGTAAGTACAGCTTCGATTCACCACAACGATGTTCACAAGCGCTGACGTATAAGCGGGTACACACGAAGTTTATGCTTGCTCGCATTATAGTCAACGTACCCATTTACGCTCGCACACGCATTGAAACTACCATTTCTGCTTACACGGCACTGCGGCGAAAATTACGCCGCGGCACTAACACACCGGTTGTACAAACACACATTTGCTTATATAATTAAAGCTGCTACAATAACTGGAATATACAACATACCTAAATTTACTACACTCACAAACTAAGTCAACTAAAAACTTATTTTATTGAGACCTAATTAATTTCATACCGGGACGATAGATTTAAAATACAAACTTTAGTCTTGAATCGGATTGACTTTTAAGCAAAAATTGAGACTAAAATTCACCAGTCCCCTTCCTGTAAAATCCACCGATTAATGACTTAACAAACGATTGATATCTTTACGTGCGGCTAACAAGCCATTTTTATCTTTAACATCAACAACGGAAACCATCCAGATAGCGAACGCAGCAACGAGAACCAGGACAATCCGGACGAGACTTAGAAGCCAGCCTAAGCCGAAAGGGAGCATAACATTATTCGTGAACATTAACAGTGTGATACTGAAAATCACCATGGCGACGTAAAAGAAGCGAGCAGATCTAATTGTCTGTATACCGGTGTCGATCGCATTCATTGCTTCGGGCAGGATTTCTTCCAGGGCAGCGGAATCTCTCTCCGGTGTCATAACTGCAACAACAACAACAACAACAAAAAACAACTTTTCTCTCTTATTCGGTTTTTTCTGTGTATATGCTGTGTAGTACATGTAAACTACCTCACCGAGAGGGTAAATTGTAAGCTCTCCTACCGAGAGGATACATTGTTAACTCCCCTACTGAGAGAGTAAACTGTAAACTCCCCAACCGAGAGGGTCATTGTAAACTCCCTTACCGAGAGAACACATTGTAATTTTCCCTACCGAGAGGGTACACTGTAAACTGCCAAACTGAGAGGGTACACTGTAAACTCACCTACCGAGACTGTACATTGTAAACTGCCCTACTGAGAGGGTCATTGTAAGCTCTCCTACCGAGACGGTCATTGTAAACTCCCCTATCGAGGACACATTGTAAACTCCCCTGCCGAGAGGGCACATTGTAAACTCCCCTACCGAGAGGGTCATTGTAAACTCCCCTACCGAGAGGGTCATTGTAAACAGCCCTACCGAGAGGGTCATTGTAAACTCCCCTACCGAGAGGACATATTGTAAACTCCCCTAACGAGACTGTACATTGTAAACTGCCCTACCGACAGGGCACATTGTAAACTCCCCTACCGAGAAGGCAAATTATGAATCCCTCTACCGAGAAGGTTTGCGTATCTCTCTGCCCCTTCACGGACTTCAACATTACAAAATTGAATACAGCGTGTACATTCGGTAGTTTGAAATACAGTACTAAATTTTTGTAAATGCATTTAAGATTAATGGCTCAGTTTATAGAATAATCCAACGAATGAAACCTAAATACAATTCACTGTAAATAGATCTATGCTGAATACAAACCAGTGACGTTTCTTTTTATAACGAATTCCGCGGCAACCGCTTCGTGATCTGAATAATTGTATTCATTGCCTGGCACTTTGCCCATTGTGACGACACATCGTTTGCATATCATGTCATGACCTAGAAACCAACCGAAGTGACACGTCACGCACTTGTTTAGGCAGCAGCTTAATTTTTCATCGTAATAGGTATTTCAAGTTTTCAGTTTATAAAATTTCAAAATCAAACTGAACTCTTGGCCAATCACACGAGCATCTCGTTTTCCTCTAGTTACTTACACACAAACTTTACAATGTTTTAGTTTCGATGAGATCTGTATCACGATTAACAACGCATAAACAAGGATTAAGTTATTAATCATTTTCTTTGCCAATTAACCAATTCTATAAATATCAATACGTCGGCGTTCTTCGTCAAATTACCCCCTAACTAACACCTAAACAAAAAACAGGCGTGGAAAATTTCAACAGACGATGGTCGAACCTCAACACATCACTACAAAGAAAGCCAGTCGTGAAGAAAAAATTGTCAAAAAAAAAAAATTCGCACCCGTGTTATTGCGATACATGAGGTAGTCTATACATTTGTCTTGTTTGTGTGGCTCTGTGAAGGAGTTTGATTTTTTTGATGACGTCATCTTGTGCTCCCTCTCTCCTTCCCTCTAAAACACCAGCATCGATTCATGTTGGGTGGGAGGCGAGAAGGGCTGGTATTTAAATAAACCATTTCAATTATCTCCTGCAGCTACTCTATTCAACAATATTCTTCTTACGTTTTTACAAAACTAAACACCACAAGCAAGTTCCGACTTTTCCTTACACCATTTAGGTCGATGGTATAAGACACAGCGTTCAGTAGAAATGTTATATTATTTGATAACGATCAACATAAATATACTTTGAGGTTTGAGTCGGTTCTTCAATATGATGTCCTGTTCCCTGAAAAAAATCTCACTCCCATGTTTTTTTTATAAATCTGAATTTGGTTTGGCTGCTTCGCAAGCAACGAAACGTTACCTTTGGCTAGATCTACCAAAGACACCGGGTTGATACTGAAAAAATTTAAGAACGCTTATTTTCAAAAGACAAAAAAAAAGAAAAAGAAAAAAAACGGAAACTAAACCTGAGTTATCCAAGCATCTTTAACATTGGCGTTACTTGTGATGATTTTGTAGCCTAGCTCATGGGGCTGCACGTTAAAATCACCACCAACCAGAACAGCATCACAGCCTTCACTAGTTACTTTAATGAACTCGCTCAACTCGAACGCTTGCGTCACTCTATGAGCTGTGTACTCGTCGCGGAAATGCTTGACATCACAATACTCGGCATGCGTCTGGAAACAACAGCGGGCGTTGCTACTGGTACAGCTCTGTCTTTTATTTTTAGAAACACTATGATTTATGTAGAGTCTTTACGTGGAAGCAATCTTACACTTGGACAACAGTGTTTTAGAAATCACGTGATACATTCGATGACTGTTCAACTGACATGGAAATTTTCGTGTATTTATGAATATTTACCTAATATTTCTTCCCAAAACCTCCAAGTCGCGTTGTTCACCAGAAGCTTTCAGCTTAACTTAAAGCCGAAAGTCTATTCGTCAAAACTACACTAATTTTACGGATGCACCATAAATAAAATCTAACAGCTTTAAACTGTTATTTTGTTTTAACCTGGTAAGCAAAAAAAGGCCATTTTAATAACTTACATGTGTACAGTATACATTTACGAGCATTTCGCTGATGGCTAATCTTGCCAAACCGACCACCTTGCCACCATACCAGTCTCCATGCAGAATGCGGTGTGCGTAGCCATTGACGGAGAACGCATGCGCAAATGTCTCCACAATGGGATACTTGGAGAATATACACAAACCGCTGCCAATCACTCCACTTGAAAACAGAAATTCATTTGCGAAATGGGACAGATTTTGCCTAAACTTCAAAACTCTCAGTGCATATTTGCTTTCAAGTTTTTATGAACTTTTATCCGTTTCTTGACTTTCGCCACGCTTTACCAAAATACAGTGTGTTGCATTGAAATTGTGGTAAAAATCTTGTCAGAAGACTTTACTGCCTTATTTTCTAAACTACTTAAAATACAACCAAATTAACAGGTGAATTTAAAATCGCTCTGAGTTACCTGTGCCAGTAATGTGTGTACATCAGCTTGGGGAGTATCTTGTCGCAAAGCTTGTCATAGTCAGCTTGAGACCAAATCTGTCAACAGAACCCAGCAGAGCAGCTATATGTAAAATACGCATGTAAATGTTCCACACTTTAAAAAAAAAACCCTCGCTAATGAGTATACAACGTTTGTGACGTTATCTATCGACTATAATATTACATAACAACGACAATGTTTTGTTTATATATATATATAGATATATATGTTGGGCACAATTTTTAAATCTGCACAATTTATAAATCGTGCTGCACAGTTTTTAAATTTATAAACGGGCCGACCATTTATAAATGGGTTGCCCATTTATAAATGGGCAACCCATTTTTAAATGGTCGGCCCGTTTTTAAATCCAAATTGCGGACAATTTTTAAATTGTCCTGCACAATTTTTAAATATTTTCAATTTTTTTAGCTTTTTTTCTTTGGGTTTTTTGTTTTATATTTTGTCAACATTTTACTGCCTTTATGTCTTTTATCTCAGTTCACAAGTATATTAATCTATTGTTGCAATTGCATTTCACAAAAACTGCTCCGCATTTGATAGAGTAGAGTACTTTATAATTGCAATTTTTGTTCCGTGATTTTGTTTTTGTGCTGTGGTTCACAAGTTTGATTATCTATTGTTCTAATTCCCACTTGGTATTGAAAATACCAAATGGGGAGGGATTGCCTCGAATTCTTCACCTATTTTTTTGCTCCCCCCTTTGATTTCTTCCGCATTTTTGGCCTTGACCTTACCGGTGTAGTTAGTAGCATTTAAGAGGATGTTCTACATTCAGACATGTGAAAATTGTTAACAAACTGCAATATCATCTACCTTCCGTTTTAAGTTATCATTCCAAGTGGGGATAATTCGCTGTGCGAATTTCGGTCTAGTTCTATATATTCTTCAAAATTAATTATTGTCTGTTTCATTCTCTGTTTCCATTGCTGTTAACTCATTTCATGCAGCTGAGGTTTTTTGGTCATTTGATGAAAATGCAGCACAGGAAAAAAGTTTCTGTTCGTTGAAATCCTTTTCCTATCAATTTCTGTTAAATTAAGCTATTAGTATGCGGAGCATCGAATATTAACACTGATTGGATAAGCGTACCGTAATTCAATTGCAATTTACATCACCCTGAAGTGAAGAGATTTGTGCTGCACTCACGGAAAAATAATTGCAATTTGGAATAATGGCAATTTGAATGATACTTAGAAGGGGAGTAATGATTGCAATTTATTTAGAAACGATAACACAAATATAGAAACTTAATTTAAGCCTTTGTGAATACTGATACCAAATATTTTCGAACGTTTTCCAATATTGTTTTTCATTTGAGACTAGAAAATTTGCACTTCAGCAATGCATTTTAAAGCCAGTTAAACAAAAATATTTGTAATTTTAAAAGTTCCGACTGCAATACATCCCATTCCCCCAAAACAAGAAAAAGGTGTGTAAAAATTCTGGAGTAAAGAAGTCGCATAAAAGCAATTAAATTTCACATATCACCCAACACAAGTAATCCTGTCGGTAAAGATGACTGGTCAGGCAATTTCAGCGAATCCGTATAACTTTTTCGGTGAAAAACCAGCGAATCTACAAAATTTTCAGCGAATCTACATATTCGCTAAGTGAGTCAGCGAATCTACAGATTCGCTAAAAATTTCAGCGAATCTGTAGGTTCGCTGGTTTTTGCAGGTTAGCTGTAACAAATATACTTGTGAACCGAGATAAAAGACATAAAAGCAGTAAAATGTTGATAAAATATAAAACAAAAAACCCAAAGAAAGAGAAGCTTAAAATGTGAAAATGTTTAAAAATTGTGCAGGACAATTTAAAAATTGTCCGCAATTTGGATTTAAAAACGGGCCGACCATTTAAAAATGGTCGGCCCGTTTATAAATTTAAAAACTGTGCAGCACAATTTATAAATTGTGCAGATTTAAAAATTGTGCCCAACATATGTATATATATATATATATATAAATATATATATATATTATTTCGCTATACGGTAAATAAACCAAAGGTATTTCATTTATCATTTGGCGTTAAAATTCAAAAGTATGAGTACAATATTAGAGTATTATGAAACTTACCGTCACTTCCCTCACTTAATAATTAAAATAAACTGTTTTTTTCATCTTTGTGAGGTGTAAAACAGAATCACGCCTGAAACGCAAACTATTCCATGTTTGCCTATACTGGTTGGAAAGCTTCCACCCCCCTACCGATACCCATTCCCATCATCTCATCTCACGTACTGAACAAACAGCGTTCAAACTGACGCAGTTATTTTTCCAGTTTGTACGAAGTGTTTACGAGCGGAACGTTGTTCTTTTTCCAACCCCTTACATTTCGAGCTGCAGTTTAAAAAACCCCTAAGGCCAGCACTGCAACAAGATGACTAAATATAAAAATTAAAAAAATAAAAACGGTAAAACGATTCACAATTTTGAAAGATACATCGATCATTAGATGTGTGTGAGTAGAAAGTACAAACCTCTTGCAGCAGAACAATATCATACTCTCCTTTACCAAGCTCCTCGCCAATAGCCTTTATCCTTTCCGTTCTCAGTTTCGATACAAATGTTATTGGAACGGCCCTGCAATTGTAAATAATTTCGTTGCTGGGCATTGATGTACTTCAGTTCTGGGGTGGGGAGAGGGTGGGGCGTGGCATGGGGCCAGAGCTGGGAACGCAGAGAGTGTGAACATACTGCATCTTTTTAAACGACATAGAACAAACGAAAACATCGTAATCGGTTAACTCGCCACACCGCGTGCAGGTCGAGATCATCATCATCATCATCATCATCATCATCATCATCATCATCATCATCATCATCATTCCTGGTCATCACTGCCACCCCGCCTCCCCAGAATAGGACACATTTCTGCAAATCTTGACATCCACATATTATTTAAGAAAAAATCTGTACGCACTCACGAAATAATTGGCGTCTACTGTAACGAAAATTAATTCATGGTCTTTGTTGTGTTTTATGACTCCTATTTTGTGAACAGGCAATAATTTTAGATCGTCCGTGATGAGGTAGATGTGTTTGTTTATGTGCATATATGTAAGAATTCAAAAAGTAAAAAAACGAAAAACTAGGGCTTTGAAAAGAAATTTGGAATGGTTTTAGTATGTCTGTCATTCCTTGATTTTTACCCAACAGGTTTGCAGCCAACGGCACGTTTTCGTTTTTTGTTTAAAACAGGGTGTAATTTGGCGTACACAAATTAAGATCGTGTTATTTCAAACGATCTCCGATTCCATATTTTTTTTCCTGATAAATGTAGCATTCTGGGAGGTGCAATGCAAGTGTTTCCGGCGCATTTCTGGTGTAAATAAGTTTTCCAGTGAAGCTGAATGGAGTCATTCGCCTAAGTTAAATCACAGGGAACTGTTAGTAACACGTGACAAGCCTATGGCTTGCAAGGGCTTTATGAATTTGTGCGAGCAGCCGTTGGTATCTTTTTTTCTTGACAGTGATCGAATTTCCTGTGTCATCTCCTCCACTAGGCACTACGGGCCCTAGGGCCACGAAACTTGGGACTTAGGTAGAACTTGATATGAACGTGTGCTTTTTATTTTCGCCTTCTTTCGATTTGGTCTTCGTTATTTGATGTAATTCTGTTTCGATAAAGCAATTATTTTCCTATACAGTAAAACTATGTGGATCCTGTTCAAACTATTTTAGTTTTGGATTTTCCACTTCTTTTCTAACTGTGTCCCAATCTGTTTTATTGTAACAGTATACTCTACGCTGTGTCAACTTTTGTCGGTGTACACCACGTTCAAAAGACGAAATAATGATGTTATGATCAGAAATATATGGTATGGAGACCACTCTTTGGATGCGAAATGGAATATTTGACAAATCTAAATGAGATGCGGACACGGAATCTCCCATTATCGCCCACAACAACAATGAATCTACAGTTGCAAAACCACTCTTTACTCAAGTGGTAGTTTGGCCGAGGTCGAAAATAATGCGCCAGGATACTTCTCAGTGTGCTTTTAAAGAAAAAGTCTGCTAATCCGAGGAACGTGTGTCGAAAGATCCATAGCCTCGAAAGTTGAGATCAATGGCCATTTCTACTAGAGGAACTGTGATCCTTTCTGACCTGGGAAGACAGAAAGAGTCAACTAGGACTATACAAATTGCAATTTGACGGCAACAATTGTGCGCCATAATTTATAATATGACCATTTATGTGATGCACCCTTTTTAAAATAACGCCATTGACCCCATTCGTGAGCCGAGACTGGCAAAACTGAGAGCAATGACATGTTCTTGCTGTCACAGGAAGACCGCAAGTCATCTAGGACTAATTAAAAACCAGCTTCTTGTTAATGATGGCTTCGGTCACATGCGTCTCTATTAGGCTTACAAAGATGCGTTCACATTTTGTCCCAGTTACCGAAAAGCGGCTTTAGAACTGCATACAAGCTAGGGAGAGGAGATAGAACTGGCTGGAGTAGATCGTAACTGGTGACAACAAAATGCTAAATTCCAACTCCACTAAGTAAGCCAGCTGCAAGTTTTGGAACCCTATCGACCTAAATATACATCATTTTGTGATATTTGACAAAATAAATTTGTTTTGAACCACGGAAGATGTTCTTTTTCATTGCACCAATTTGGATCTACTGTAACCATTCGTTCTCCTCCCCCTCGTAGAGTGATGGAAAATACTTCAACAAGTAAGTATTTGTGAAACACAAGCAGGCCCCAACTGCCCCCCCCCCCCAATTCATAGGGGTATAAAGCGATGACGGACAGACTGACACCCAAAACCTATAGGCCCCAATCCGAAGGGTTGGGGCCTAATTATCGCTAATTTTCCCTGTTCGGGTTTGGAATTTGACAATGGCCAATGCTATGTCTCGGACAGAATTTTTGTCACGATTCAAATTTTGTCACAAAATTATGTCGAAGAAGCTTCTGGGGGGGGGGGCAGTCCTTCTGAGATTCATACTCGAACAGAGTTAAAGTAAGGGGAAACTGCCTCAGGATTATCTCAGGGTGTCCTTGCAACGTATCTCAGTACTACAGAATTAAAACATTTAATGGAATACGGACACGATACGCACCAACAGTTCAAAGATAAGACTTTAACCGTCGCATTTATATCAAGTGACATCTTTTTGTTCCACGTTGCACAAGAGTTTTAGACCGTCATATATGAAAGTGTTTACATGATGGGTAGTCCCCAGCCTCGTTTCCATTCCTGGAGCTTCCATCAGTTGCCGATACCCGAAGAGCTCCAATTTCGAAGATTTCACTGGAGCTCAATGTTTCTTCCACAAGTGCGTTGTTATAGAACAACTGACCTCTGTGTAAACACAGAGCGGATAGATAATTTTTAAAGTAGTTCCGCTCTTTATGAGTATTATTTTCAAGGAACCTCCAGCGCGTTTGTGGAGTAAAAAAGAATAACACACAACAGACCGAACCGCCGTAGAGGTTGATTGTTGATTGTTTAAAAAATAGCCTCTATCTTTAATGAGTACTACTTTCGCGGAATCTCCTGTGGGTCTGTGGAATAAAAAGGTGTTATACATAACAGACCAAACCACCGAAGAGGTTGCCAGTTGAACAATAACGCCAAGAACTGACATTCTGTTGAGTGATTGCAGTTATATGTTCAACATATCAGGGTATTCATTTCACTACATAAGACTTGAAGATCACAGTGAGTTTTAAACGGATTTGTATCATCAATCTTTTATAATGATCAATGAAAACTTCAACATGGATTTTATTTTATTTAAAAAGCGAAATACCTGGAAAACATATACCTTTGTAACATGACTGTTTACAAACTATGTACAGTCACATGCATGTCAAAAACATAACAAAAATTACACAAATAAGCATATAGAAACAAGCGTAAAACAGTTTTTTACAGTCCAAACTTGACACAAACGTTTTTGCAAGTTACTTGTTGTTCAATGGAGAATTTGAAGCTATTAACACACGGGTCATTTGTAATTCTATTGCTTTTTTCTCCTAAACCAAAGTTTTCAAAACAAAGTCATCTGAAAAAATGTATGTCTCTGGGGATTTATTATTTCTGGGTTATCTAAATCAAAACTTCTATCAAAAGAACTTTTCTGTGGTACTGAGGCACTGACGTTACGGTTAGTTTTATCCAGTTATGTGATTCATTTTATTTTATTTATTTACTTATTTATTTATTTTTGCACTGTGAAACATGCTTCTCTAATGTATCAATTATCTTTTGATTTACTTTTATGTCCTTTACAAATTACCTTAAAATTATTTGATTTACTAGTGTCTAGCTCAAAATATAGCCAAACTTAACTTAAGTACAGGAGCATTTTGTATGTTAACGCATCAAAACTCTTTCGATTGCAATATTAAAGTGACATCAAGATCTAATTTACAAGAAATTTATGGGAAACAACTCAAGCAAAGTAAAACGATAATCGTGGATTAGGGATTATAAACTTATACGACTATGTTATTCTGTAAACAGTACCCCTGGAACGTCTGCTTTTTGTTTATTTAATCCGCCTGGCAACAGCTACTAAGAAGATATGATAACCAATAAGGGGCGGATTTTGGGTATTAGTGAGAGTAGTTAGCGACAGTATTTACACAAAATCTAAACAAGACACAAACAAAGAACAGGGTATATTTTTTATATGAAAGTAGTATGATAATGGGAGTTCCACTGCAGGAAGTGATGTCATGATGACGTCATAGCCTGCGTAACCATAGTGATAAAGTGATGACCTCCCCCCACCCAGGCGGCAGACGGGTAAGGACATACTATGTGTGTAACCCATTATGACGTCATAGGCGGCGTAACCATGGTGATAAAGTGAGGACCTCCCCCCCCCCCCCCCCTAGGCGGCAGACGGGTAAGGACAGATCCCATGGTGAGAAAGGGAGGACCTACCCCCCCAGGACATACTATGTACGACCCCCCCCCCCCCCCCTACAGGACCGTGATGTGGCTAACTTCAAGAGTGTATAACTTTAAAACCACTTGGTCGATTTGCATAAAAATTTCACTGTTTGATTCAGTTTTTTATCTAGTTTTACTATTAAGTATGTGGCTGTATGCATATTTGTAACATGCCGCCATTTTAACTTTGTAAAAAGTGAAAAAGTGGGATACCTTTCGTTATAGTTGACCGATTTGTATGAAAATTTCACCGTATTTCATATGTTGCAAAGCAAGACATATATTAATACACAACGCTTACGTTAATAAAATATTACAACATTTATAGAGTCTTTATTATAAAGTTTAGTCAAATAAGTCTATTTTTCTTCATTTGTTTCACTCTGTCCACTATCAATATCACTTTCTTCGTCACTGCTGTCATCATCCTCCTCCTCCATATCTAGTAGCTCTTCAAAGAATGCATTGTCTCTTCTTATAGCCGCTTTTAGTGCCTTTAAATACTTGTAATGTTTTTCATCAACAAAGTAATTAACGTCCTCTAAAATGATTTGATAATGGTGGCTTTGTTCCAGACGTTGGGTATATTTGAATAGTCTAATAAACAGTTGTTTTAGTATATGCTTATAAATGGGCCGAAGGTCATCGCTTGCTATTTCACGCGAATCTTCAAGCCCTTGTTCTTCATATTCTGAAATCTTTTCTTGAAATTTGGCCTCATAGTCATCGTAGGCTTCTTGAACCATATCATACCAAACAGAGTCTATTTTCGACTCACTTTCAGAGTCTGTTTCTGATTCATTTTCAGAGCTCCTGTCATCAACACCCTCATCACACTGCTCCATATGTTTGAGCAAAGCTTCTTCGCTGTTGTATAATGCACCACATTCTGTACAAGCATGTGCATTCTTTTCAGCCATGTTGACGTTTGACTTTCCATAGAAGACTAATCTAAAGTTTCAGTGAAAGGTGTTTTTACAGAGTTTTCCATATCCATCTCCAATTCTCCTTCTGACGTGTGAGCATCCTTTAAGTGCCTTTTAAGACTTTGTGGCCAATTGTAAGATTTCGAACCAATGTTGCATTGATACATCCTTTCGGTTCAACATACACTTTTCAAATGGTGAGAAAGTCTTTAAACATAGCTTTATATACAACAACTTGTTGAACAACATGTTAGACAACAAGTTGAACATGTTGAGCAACGTGATGAACATGTTGAACAACATGCTGAACAACATGTTGAACATGTTGTTGAACATGTTGTTGAACATGTTGAACATGTTGTTGAACATGCTGAACATGTGGAACATGTTGTTCAACATGTAGAACATGCTGAACAAGATGTTGAACAACATGTTGAACAACTTGTTAAGCAATTTGTTTAACAATGGTTAAACAACTTGCTAAACAACACCATGAGGTAACATGTTCCAAAAAATAGTTCGAACACATGTTTGAATGGCAAGCTTGCCATTCGAACACATGTTTGAATGGGTGTGCTCGATAAAGTGCTTACAGCCACCTGTGCAAATAGCCCTGTGACCACTGTAAAACTAGAGATAAAACTGGATCAAACGGTAAAATTTTCATTCAAATCGGTTGAACGTGCTGAAAGTTTTTTCAAAAGTTACTAAAATATACATAATGCATACAGCCAAAAATGCAAAAAGCCCTATGACTACTTTATAACAAAATTAGATAAGAATTGAATCAAACAGCGAAATTTTCATTCAAGTCGATCAACTATAACGAAAGTTATCCCACTTTTTCATATTTTACAAACTTAATTGGCGGCATGTCAAATTATGCATACAGCCAGCTGCGCAACTGGCCTGTGATCACATTATAGCAAAACTTTACATAAAACTGAATCAAACAGTGAAATTTTGATGCAAATCGACCAACTATAGCGAAAGTTATCTCATTTTTTCATTTTTTACAAAGTTAAAACGGCGGCATATTACAATTATGCATACATTCACCTGTGTAAATAGCCTGTAATCACTTAATGTTAAAACTAGATATAAAACTGAATCAAACGGTGAAATTCTCATACCAATCGGTCAACTATAACGAAAGTTATCCCACTTTTTCACTTTTTACAAAGTTAAAATGGCGGCATGCTACAAATATGCATACAGCCACATGCGCAAATAGCCTGAAATTACTTAATATTAAAACTAGGTATAAAACTGAATCAAACAGTGAAATTTTCATGCAAATCGACCAAGTAGATTTAAAGTTATACACTCTTGAAGTTAGCCATATGACGATCCTGGCGGGGGGGGGGGGGGGAGGGGGGAGGGGGCGTTGGTACATAGTATGTCCTGGGGGGGGTCGGTACATAGTATGTCCTAGCGGGGAAGGTCCTCACTTTTTCACCATGGGATCTGTCCTTACCCGTCTGCCGTCTAGAAGCGGGATGTCCTCACTTTATCACCATGGTTACGCCGCCTATGACGTCATAATGGGTTACACACATAGTATATCCTTACCCGTCTGCCGCCTAGGGGGGGGGGGAGGGGGAGGTCATCACTTTATCACATGATTACGCAGGCTATGACGTCATCATGACGTCACTTCCTGCAGTGGAACTCCCATTATCATCCTACTTATGAATAAGACATTTTTTTAAAAAATCATGCAGAATTGTACAAAATGTTATTTGAATTGTTCTTTGACTTTTTAAAAAATTTCCTTTGTTATAATTATCATAAGTACACACATACACAGTTACAGATCTCCACGGATTAATCGTCTTGCTGAGATTCGAGTTCGTCAGTGATGAAGACAGGGTCTTTGATGTTTCGGTGCTTACTCATCATAATCTCTCCTGCCCGCCCCCTCGGGATTGGTGAGATCCCACGACTCGAATCTAGCTGCTCCAAGTTTGGGATTTTTTCTGTAACCAAAACCAGTTCGAAGCTCTTTCCGCTTGATCTCCTGCTTCCCGCAGCATGGTTTTGGCACTCAGTCAACAGCTGTTGGTACTTGATTCTTTTCCGTTCGTTTGCCTCTTTAGTGCTGTCTTTCCATGGTACTGTCAGCTCTAGGAAGACCAGGAGTTTTCGCTTCTTTGATATGAGCAGTAAGTCAGACCTCTGTCTTGTCTGGCTAATCTCACGTGGGAACTACAGCTGCTTGACGAGATCTGCTTGCAGTTCCTAATCTCTCGTCTGATCCAAGATTCCCGTTCTAGTCACACATCGGGTAGCAGTGTTTGGCTTTTGTCCCTATTTTACGAAGCGTATATTCCGGTGTATTGTTTTAGGTGAACCTTTTACTTTTCCTACTATCAGCCGGAGGTGGTGCACTGTCTTTTCTAAGACCCGTCCGCACAAGCGACAACTGGGGTCGTCGGTAAACCCCCCAGGTCGACAAGTTGGTCGGACTACGGAGCAGGTCATATGATGAGGAATCGGACGCGCACTGGCTCTATTCTCCAAATTGATAATTATCACATGATTATCATCATTGATAATTATTTTCCACTCCTTCATGTACAGCTGTATTGCATGTTTAGGTGACCAAAAATAGCCCTCTTTATTTTATGCTATTGCGATTTAATGGCACTATCGAATGTATCAGTTAAAGCATATTTGGAGAACATTGTAACGGGTAAACGAGTCTTCTACTGCAATCAATCATCGTGACGTCATCAATCACGTGACATCATCAAACCTCGCCACTAACCCTAAGAAGAGGAAGTGACAGGTTGTTGGAAGATGGGAAGTGAAAATTTGAGGTAAGTGATAATTTGTGATATTTAAAAACATATATGATGCTTTTCAAATTTTTAATTTTCTCATACAATACTTGACTATAATACATAAAAATACAATACTTAATTTAAATGCGTAATATATGATGTACATGATATATGGTTTACGGGTGAACACCTCGCCAGAGACCTTAGCTTCTATCGACTTCATATGTTAAACATCAAAAGCAAGACATATATTGAATAGTTTTAGTAATGCACTTAAATACACAACGCTCATCTTCCTTATCTAGAAGCTCGTCAAAGAATGCATTGTTTTTCCTTACAGCTGCCTTTAATGCCTTTGAATACTCGTAATGTCTTTCATCAGCAAAGTAATTAAAGTCCTCTAAATTTTGCTATAATTTGATGGCCGGGGATGAGGGGGGGGGGGGGGGGGTTCCACATACCATCATGTTTGTTGTCACTGTACGCTGACAAGTTGATCTCTCTGGCACTGATGTTTCGGTACTCGTCCTGTGAAATGTCGGTAATCGGCGTGGAAAAATGTTCTTCCTTCTCAAATGGTTTGTATTGATTCCCAGGCTGTGGGCCTTTGATCGATTAATTCCCACTTTGAGGGTCTTCGATCGATTGATCTAGAATTCTGATCGCACATATAAAAACAGCACATATTAGAGCTCCTCACACACACACATTCGCAGGGAAAAAGAGAAAGTGAAAAAATGTATGGGCTGGTCACGTCTTTGAAAGGGCTGGCCAACCGAACACATCTTTGAATGAGCTGGCCATTCGAACACATCTTTGAATGAGCTGGCCATTCGAACACATCTTTGAATGGGCTGATCATTCGAACACATCTTTGAATGGAGCGCTCTTCACACATAACAAACCAAAGAAAAAAAAACACAACAAATAAGCATACATAACAAGCAATTTCTCTTACCTCAAATTTTAACTTCCCATCTTCCAACCACATTCTCACTTCCTCTTAACACACAATATCCTCCTAATGGAGGGGGTACTGTGGTATACTGTCGCTACCGAAGGGGGGTCTGACGTCACGATGATTGACACGTGTTATTAGGGTTAGGGTTAGGGTTAGAGGGGGTCTGACAGGGTATGTCCTGGAGGGTCTGATGATTGATTGATGTCACGATGATTGACAGACAGTATTAGGGTTAGTGGCGGGGTTTGATGATGTCACGTGATTGATGACGCCACGATTATTGACTGCAGTAGAAGACTCGTTTTCCCCCTACTAAACATCCCAACTGAAGGAACACTTTGAAACGATTTTATGGGTCAATTTTTTACATCTATTAAAGAATGATAAGCTTATATTGGGGATCATTCCTATACTGGAAAGAATAACATTTGCGATGATCAAGTGTAACATATTTCTAGTTTATCAAGGTTATAATAAGATACTCACATAGAGAGTTAAATGTGTGTTCTTTCTCCCTTCACTTCTACATGTGTAACATTAGGGTTTAATGTTGAATAATATTTAAAACGTAGTTAAAGGTATTCACAGACAAGTATCTAAAGGGCAGCAGCTTGTAGCGTCAACTTACATCAATGCAGTTATTGCCACGAAACTGAAAAAGTTTCAACAAATGAAGTTCAATATTATGAATTTATGAATTTAATGTGCTGGAGGTTGTTGCACAGTAACACATATAGAAAACCACATTTGCCTTTTTTTCATTTGAACATTTCTCATACCACAGGGACATGCTTATTGTACCCCATATTTCAAGATTCTCAAAGATATATACGACTACGTTTATTTAATAAATATTGCTGAAGGAGGGGCAACTTTCCAATAAAATTATTTATACAGGTTGTGTTTCGTTTGGAACGAAAATAACTCCTATCCTTTAAAAACAGAAAACGATCGTTATAATTTGACTACATTGTTTAGGGATCCCACTGAACTAAACGATAACATTGTAGTCGTCTTGAAATTATCAACACTTTAGCAATCGTACAGAATTGCACATTGCAAAAGTAATATTTTTCCTTAAGACCATAAGGCGCTTTGCCCTACACATTTGAATTATAACTTAAGCATAAGAATATTATTCTCAGATATTTATTTTTGTTGTTGTACACCAATCTGTTCAGCTGTTCATTGTGCTCAGTAAAGGATGTCAGATTTTGTGACTGAAAATATTCTGGTCACGATGAGATATCTTTCAAAAGAAAATCATGCATACTCTTTAATCTGGCTTTTCAATAGAAAGTTAGAAATGAAATCTCAGCCTTTCTATTCCATTCAAAACTTTCATTCATGTACAGGTATAATGTATTTATCAAATTTCATGAAGTTTTTGTCCAGCTTGTTTGTAGCTAAAATTGATTATTAATAAGTGTAATTACTTAGCATCTGATTATAAGTTTAATTAATCAAAGATCAGTTACAGTCACAAAAATATTCGAGCTCATGTAATGAATGAAATGTTATACAAGTGGAGATACAGTGTAATGTAATGTAAGTGGAAATTACAAATTGGGAACTTGTAACACTTGATTTTTTTCTCTTGCAAAAATGAAAAGGAAGTCTGTAGCAACACATAAAAATTTCAGAAGCAACAGAAAGCGACACTTACAGCAATTTAATTTCATGGTGCTTAATAATATATTACAGTGGGTACCCATGAAGCAACGAGTCGATTTGAAGATTGCCTAATTTTAATGAGGTTCAGACACATGTTCCAGGGAATTGCTTTGTTGTGAGAATATTATTTAATAAGTATCATTGTATGCACACCAGCACAGTAATTAAACTATAATAACCTTTTAAAGTAATTATTGAGAATATAAATCATGATTTGTAATTTACATTTTGAATCGATGCTTGGAGGGGCATTTTAGATATTAGAGTTTTTAATTAATATATTTTGTAGATTATTGTTTGAAAATTCAGAGGAGAGAGAAAAAACAGGTAGAGCTCAGTTGTACATCTGTAAGCTGCTGTTTACCAAAGTTACATCTATTCAACTCCAACTCATGACAATGGAATTATACAATAACAATTTAGGTTATGTTACTGGGAAAGAAGACAGTCATAAGGATCTATGTGTTAAAAGTGCTGACTGCTTTGTTAATATCATTACTCTATATAGAAATATAGGAAACCAGAGCACACCAATTCTGGTCCGACTTTGAACATCTATGAAATTTTACAGATAGTAAAATTTTTCTATCTGTAAAATTTAAATTAAACGAAAACGCTCGAACAAACTGTCTAGATATAATTAATAATATAACAGATAATATCACCCAAAGAACTTATACCAAATTAAAAAGCTATCCAATTCAAATGGTAGAAAAAAAGCATTTCGAATAAATATTTGTATGTGTTCAATCAGACGGCGCGTGAACATAAGTGAAGTTTTGATTTTATTGAAAAAAGCAAACTTACCATCAATCTCTTATTAAAGCGGTACATCCGCACAAAAAATAACAAAGCACACAAAAACAGCAGTAACTAAAAAAGTGGTAAAGTGGGGGTGGGGGGTGGGGGGTTGCCTTGTGCGAAGCACAGGATTAATCAACGACACAGAACGCGTCTAGGGATTTGCCCCACATCAAAGGATTAAGTGCACCGTGTCTGCATTGCGAGTAAGCACGAGTTCTAAAAAGACTTGCAGGGAAGGAGAGGAAACATCACGCCGCCTGTTTCAGTAATCGGCTCTTTATATTTCCAGTAATACTCCGGAGTAAAGGTGGCAGTGGAGAGGGAGTGTCTGTTCGCCTTGTGCAAAGCACAGGATTAAGAAACGACGCAGAAAGTGTCTAGGAGCTGCCTCATATCAAAGGATTAAGTGCACCGTGTCTGCATTGCGAGTAAACACGAGTTCTAAAAAGACTTGCAGGGAAGGAGGGGGCTTTTATTAGGAAACGATTTTTTCAGGTCTTTATTTTAGCTCCAAATAGAAGTCCCGGGGCTTCTATTGGGAAACAGTTTCCTAATAAGAGCCCCGGGACTTTTATATGGGGAGCTTCTTTTCGGAAACTTTATATGGGGAGCTTCTTTTCGGAATCTAATTGTGTAGAAAAAACGTTTTCAACAGCATCGAAGTTCATATTAATATTTATAAATAATAATGAGCTTTGTGTACAAGCATAAACAGATGGAATTGCCTTAATGCAAGATGTTAGCTAGTTATGGAATTGACGTTACTGGAAAAAAATGAATAAATGTGATGCTGTCTTCATAACGCTATTGATGAGAGGAAACAATTTTGTATATATGCAGTAATGAATATACCATGCACAGTAGAGTAGTCTTATCTCTAGATTGCGTAAATTAAAAATAGCTCTGTACTGACACAGATACTGCACTATACTTAATGCAATACTAACACATTTATCAGTGTTGTTATACAATATACCATATCTAACGCGGTTTTCTAGACAACTTATTGCACTCTATGTATTCTCATTTAATAGAATTATAAATGGCAGATAAATTCTTAACGCTAAATACTGGAGCGAAAATGCCTCTCTTGGCATTCGGAACTCTGATGGAAACAATAAATGTAAGTAAACATGATTCTTTTTATATAATTCTAAGTTTAATGTTTTCAGTTAACTCCTTGCTCTAGACCCAACTTTACTGGGAATTCCAGCATTTTGTATTGTTACTTGTTACCTCTTGTTCGTTAAGTTTTATACTGGGGCTTATAGGCGGGTTAAGAAAGTATTGGAAGGGACTAGAGCATTTTAATTGAACATTTTATCTCTCCTTATCCTTATTCTTCAAAGCCTTATGAACACACTGAGTTCAAATACACCTTACACCGTCCTCAAATTAGAAAATGACGTCATTTGAGCGAAGTAGGTTACCAAGATGTTCCTGTCATAAAGGTAATATCATCATACATTTTGCTCTAAAGCTGTAGCTGCAACCTTTGCCGAGATTTTTCACTTTAAAAGTTTCATAACTCATTAGGCGGTGATGGTGATGTCATAGGTAAACAGTTTTTAACGTGGATCCGGACTATAGGTGTGCCAAATTTCAAATTTCTAGCTTTCAACATTTTTCAAGAGATTCATGGACTCCAATAGGTGACTAGAAAAACAAAAAAATACGAACAAAACAATCTAAAAGAGGGCAGTAACGTTTTCAATTGTTGGCAAAGCAATAACTTCTCGGTTCTTGGGACTACGTCCCAAGTGTAAAATACCAAAGCAAGTTCCTTTCACCAAACAACTTTATAAGAAAACTACTTTTTTTAGCAGATTGGCGTTCTTTACTGTATAGGTTGCAGATCGGTTTATTTTAACTGAGGCGGTAAAATCTCCCTGATCTCCTAATATAAAGCAAATTTAACAAGCCTTTATCCCTGTCCTAAATTTTGCATGTGTTATTTTCGTTGTTACTTCTCTTAATTAGTGTAATGTTACATGTTTTCTATCTGTCAACGGACAAGATATAAAGTTAAAACGTGGAAGCACAAATTGTATATTTTTTATTAATTTCTGTTGTTAGCCTGAGCCAGTGAAGACGACACAAATAATAGAAAATGCTCTGGAAATTGGATATCGGCACTTGGACACTGCTCGCATATATGGTACTGAAAAGTGCGTAGGAAAAGCTTTGGCAAATAAACTAAAACAAGGTCTGATCAGACGAGAAGATGTTTTTATCACTACCAAGGTTAGCTGAATTCAAAAATTTATTAAGATGATCAGTTTAAATTAACACATTTGAAATTTACTATGTGTGAAAAATGCCAATGTCTATTGTTCTTTGCACATAAATAACATAAATGTTTTTATCACTACCAAGGTTAGCTGAATTCAAAAATTTATTAAGATGATCAGTTTAAATTAACACATTTAAAATTTACTATGTGTGAAAAATGCCAATGTCTATTGTTCTTTGCACATAAATAAGCAAATAAAAGTTAAATGCATATCATTTAAGCTGTGGAGGAACAGCTACAACTGCAGTGACGTCATGCCCGCCTTGCAAGCCAGTCTCAAAGATATGGGCCTTGATTATGTGGATTTGTACCTAATTCACTGGCCAACTGCGTTCAAGGTAATGGGATTGTAATTTTTTGCAACGGTAAACAACGGTGTGTTATCTTCTGAAAGGGGAAAATTTGATTCACTTTTGAAACTGCTCCAGAGTAATCTTATTTTCAGAATGGTCGTAATTGTGAGATTTCGGTCGATGTGTCTGGTAGTAATTCATTGTGTACCATAATGTCATCTTTCATTATTGAAATAGAGGATAGAAATTTGTGTTATCTGACAATGCTCCCTGAATAAAAATTAATGTTATTAAAACTGGTTACAACGACAGACTTAATCACACAACTGCCGTTAGGACAAGATTCGCTGAGTGAAGTGCCAATAGGGCAAGTACCGCTGGATAACTGCAGGCTGGACAACTTCCGCTGGTGGATAAGTGCTATTGGCGAACAAATAGCGCCAGCAGATAACTGCCTCCCATTTTAATTCTATTAGTAGTTTTTAGAACAAATAACGTAAGATATGCAGGACATAATCCTATTATGTCATGTTTTGCACCCTCTTTTAAGATATAACTAATGGGCTCTTTCAAAAACAACATCAGTTAAGTTTCTTGCTATGGATAATCCCATAGAACTTGCACTTATGATTCATATGAAGTCCAGATGTGATTCGTGTGATGGATTAGTCTATTATAAAAATGCAATTTGGATTCCTTTTTCTTTTTAAAAGTGAGCAATTCAGATATCTGTGATGTATCACTTCTATGATATTGAAGAATTAAGAGTGAAATGCAATGGGGTAAAACAAGGCTGTGCGCATTACAGAGGCTGTTATGATGTGGATATCTACGAAGTGCATTTCTTTTAAGTAAATGTGTTAGACTTGGCTTGTATTCAGCTTTTTGGGGTGGATTTATATGCCAGAGGCAGAGTTCCAGGAGGCGGTTGTCCAGTAGCACTTGTGTCGGCGGCAGTTTTGTCTTAGATCCGAAACACTTCGAACTATAATTTCGTAAAATGTTCACTAACAGACCAATTTTTTATTTTGCTGAACAATTTTGTTTCTAAACTACTCTTTTTTATCGATAAAATACAAAAATAGAAAATAAAATGGGGGTAAACCTTACAATTGTAGAAAATACTATGCATTTTAATGAAAGCATCGACTTCTAAGCTAACTGCAGATATTGTCACAATCAAATTTTAAACGACTAAATTTTGTAATCAAGGCTTTTTATTTAGCTGTTTTCCATGTAATTTAATATCTTCATCACGCAAATAGCTACGTTATGCGCCTCTATTGACGAAAATAGAACTTGCTCGCAGTGAAGAGTATTCTTATTTCTTTGTATTCTTACTTGTGGGATTGTATTATTTTCCGGTTCGTATCGTGATTTCGATATCTCCTTTTTGCCACATCTATAGACATGTTTTTACGATTCTTTGGTAATCTGGTGTTCCTTAATGTAATTTTAAAGTTTATTCGAAAGTTACAATTGTCAATTTGAGTAAACAGCCATTTCATTGTCTTTTAATTTGTTACAGCTCCCCAAAAATGCTTTGTTTGTCTTTTCCTCAGTCAGGACCTGAACTCCTGCCAAAAGATGAGTCGGGTAAATTCATATATGCTGCCGTGGATTATTTAGATACCTGGTCTGGAATGGAAGAATGCTACGAACATGGATTAGCTAAATCTATTGGTTTGTCAAACTTTAACAGCAAACAAGTTCAGAGAATTCTGGACCACTGCAAGGTATCTTAAGAACCCAATATTATGCATTAGCCAGAAAAATGTCTTTCTGCTATTTATATTTCTTACTGAGGGTTTTTTCTGAGGGTTAACAAGGCTGAACAACTGTAAACAAAATCTGTACACAAAATTGTCGCTTAAATCTAGAATAGCGATATGGTACCCTAAAGAAAACCTATTTTCATTAGAACATGTCGTGATGAAAAGCAAAACGCTTTGTATATTTTGTAGGTAAAACCGTCAAACAATCAAATTGAGAGTCATCCTTTTCTGACAAATTCAAAACTTATAGACTTCTGTCAAGCAAAAGGGATAAGTGTAACAGCATATGCACCCCTTTTTGGATTTAACCCACAGTACAGGTATATTGATCCACATCAATACAGATTTTCGAAATCTGATTTTATAATATTAAATATGGGTATGTTATATAATATAGAAGCCATGAAAGCATTGGATTCTATCTGTAGTGTTTTATTGTTGTAATTTACATTTGATATTACGAATGCATGATATAATGAAAAGCAAATGTTAGCTTAATTTGATACGTTACACCTACATGTTATACAATTGGCAATACACAGGTAAATGGATGCATTACTAAATAAGAGCAAATGTTGCCAAATACAGAGGCAATAATGAGCTAAAAACGCACCATTATAAAACATTGATTATGTAGTTCATAATTTTAATCAGTTGTAATGTAAGTTGGCGTGTTTGTTTTTCCTCTCTAACATTTAAGTAAACATGTATCTTTTAATGCATGGAATGTTTACATGAAAAATATAAATATGATGATCAAAATAAAGTAATTGTTTTTTGTTTTAATTTCTTATCTATAATACTTAATTGAATATATTTTTAGCACACGTGGTTTGTTAGAGCCACAAGTAATGCTACGCAAGATTTATTTAAATTAAGCTGTGAAAGTTCAGTTTGAAGATCCAGTATTCACCATATTGATATATTGTTTTAAAATTTAAGGGAGAAGAGAAATTGGCCAACCATATTTACCGACAGCAGAATCAAACAAATCGCGGAAAAATACAATAAAACACCTGCACAAGTAATTGAATCAATTATGTTTCTGCTTCAAGAATTAAAACTTAATTTGTGAAAAATTTAAACTGCATTTTAGAAATTAGTTTTCAAAAGTTCTTTTGAGTTCTTTTCAAAAATGAATTTTATCTAAGATAACACGAATTCGATATATGCAAACAGAAGTTTTTTTTTGTTCGTTTAAAAACAATAACTGCATGGTTCTAATGTTAAAGATTGCCTTAAGATTTCAAATACAACGCAAGGTGTGTGTGGCACCAAAAAGTTCCAGGGAAGATCGAATGAAGGAAAACTTTGAGGTATATCTTATTTCGCTTTCAGGGACATTTGCCGTAATAATATAAAATTGGTCACATAAATATAATATAAATTTGGTAACATAAATATGTCTGTCGACATTTGTATACTACAAAATTTGTATAGGTGTACAATTCTTTGTTATCAAAATGAGAGGACCGTGGTATTTATTAATAACTAAACCAGACAAATGGAATCAAATCTGATCGGTAAAACTGGAAATATCTTATAGATGATCAACTGCATTTCAAATTGCTGCAGATATTTTACAATAATTTTACAACGTCTGTAATGCCAAGAGAATGAGATGCGTAATTGTTGACAACATATCAAAGAATGCAATTAAATTGACGGTAAAATTGTAATTACAAAACAAATTAAACCGTGATTTGGACTTCCCTACTAACGTCCTTTTTGTGGGGAATATTGAACCAGAAAGGTGGTTTGATATTCATGATTGTGACATTACTTTTAAAAAATACTGAAATACTGTAAACTGATAGGTTGATTTCCAAGTCAATATTTTTCGATATTGACAGGAACGCAAATGACGCAATATCTTAGTTTCACGTACGAAGTCTATCGCATTTTGAACGAAAAATGATTGTTAGAAATTTAATTAACTACTTTGAAAAGTCTGTAGCGTGTAACATAATATTGTTTTTTTTGGGAAGCTAAACCTATAATATATAACGTATCAAGTTTTTATTACACGATAGCATGTAAACTTCAGGTGTTGACTTTCCTTCTCAAAGTGTAATTTCTAGTTCGAAATATAACAGATGTTCTTTTTCCTTCTTTTGCAGGTGTTATCTTTTGAAATGGACAACGGTGATATGAAGATAATAGAGTCATGTAATGCTGATCTTAGACTTAACCACGAGTGAGTATCTTAAGGTCTATAAAGTCATTTTTGCACACAACCTTGTATCCCTCTGTGTATTATAAGGACTTACGCACTTAAATAAGTGGAAAAGACCACTCCAGTCGTTTCATTTCACCTTGTTTTGATGATGCATATTCTGTCCGTGCCCTTATCAAACAAAGTTGCAAGAAAAGTTTCAGTTTGTTGCTTTTGAATAATTATTACAGACCATAAACATAATAACTCCCTTCCCTGATTTTTGCCATACCCGAAGACTGCCCTCCCCCAACACACACACACACACACATGCGCATTATGTTTGCCATTGACGCGGCCCCTATTCGAAGTGCACTTTCTTTTGCTAATTTTTACGCATTAAATTTTAGTCTCTTGTTTAATTAAGTACTTCTTTCAAAACTTACTGAAATTTTACAGTGTTTTCTGTACATTTAGGAATTATAATTCTTCTCCAGTTTTGAGTAGAGAAATTGAAGTAGCAGGCTACTGAGATTACTTGCGATTATTCTGTCACCCCTTAGGATATAGTCCTGCTGAAATGTAGTACAGTTTTTATTGTAACTGATCGTTGCATCATAAAAGCGTTAATTCAAATTCGAAACACAATGTGGTTCCTAATGTTTTTAAAAAATCTCAGACCTGTTCCCTAAACAGCAGATATTATGCAGGAGGGGATTTTCTCCGTATTAAATGAATTTTACTAACAGAACTGTAAAGATTAAATGTTCTGTCAGTCCAGCATAATTAGTGTTAACAATTAAAATAAGCCGTATGTCACTTTACAACAAATCTTGTATCACAATGTATTTATTTATTTATTTTGCATTTAGATTTCCAGACCACCCCTACTATCCGTTTCATGAAGAGTTTTAGGAGATATGATCAGCCACTGGTCATGGTGAACATTAAGCAACCAACACGAGCTAATTTAATATTTCAATTAGAACCCAGAAGTTTTGAAGTGTCATAAACCAGAGTTTAATAATTACACTGCAAAATTAAACTCTACAGCAGGCTTTCTTTGAAGAAATAATCACTTATGTGACATGTTTAATGCACATTCGCTGATTTCGTTTCTTCATTGCCATAACACATTGATTACTTATAAAGATAAATACGTGCTTTGTTAGAACACATGAATTGCATATATATTTTAAAAATAGTTTTGAGGTTCTAAATAATAGCAGTCTGTGCAGCAAGCGATTTAGTTTCGGCTTAATCACACTGACAGTTAGTTCCTCTATTAGACTGACATGGGGTCATTTTATTAAAAGGAATGGCCCTTTCTTGGTTTGATGTGATAAAATACCACTGCTTAGATTTTGACATACAGTAAAACCTGTGTATTAAGGACATCTAGCTGACTGAGCCTTTTTGTCCCTAATAGACAGGCAGAGGGTTTGTTAGAGGGTAATAAACAGAAATAACCAACCATAATAAAGCTTTTATTTCTTTGTTTGTTTTTCACGCCTCTTCGTGAAACAAGGAGAAAACACATAAAGATTTTTTATCTCCCATGTTTTAACTGCAATTGCTTTATGAGTACAGATTTATCCAAGACCTCTTCTGTTATACATATTGCTACGCCCATTTAAAGGGAAATGCGGGTATCTCACCTACAATTGACATTTCCATCATACTTTCACAGTTTAATGCTTTGAGGGTATACATTTAAAAATTGAAAAGAAAAAGGGGGGTCACCGATGTTATAAGAGAAATAAAGACACTGAAAGGTCGCGTACTTTTACTATGGAAACCATTGGGAAAACCAAGAAATTTCATTCAAAATCAAAATTCACACATAATCACAATTGACAATCGCCTCATTTTTTCCCTGTTTGATGAACAAGCCATACGAAATGTTTTAAGCAAATAAAAAATATACTCAACAAAAAAAGAAACGCAACACCTATAGAGGGGGTTAATTTTTTTTCTATTAGTATATTTAATTTTTCTTGTACATTCTGTTACTTGGAAAGTGATTGTCCAAACAATGTGTCAAAATCATTCCCCGCTCTATCTTACAACTCGAGCGAGCAGTCACGTGACCTAAACTCGTAGTCTAGGACATTGTGAAATAACCGCTGAGAGTTATTGAATTATTTTGTCATAGTCTCAAGCCTTAACAAAAGAGTGCACGTTGTACAAAATTTTAAGTTTCTGGAACGATCCTAACTGATGCCACGTTTAACCGCAATTGAGCGAGAGCGTGCGATCGGCATGCTCGAAAGTGGAAAAACGGCAACTGACGTGGCGCGGGCGTTTGGCGTCCACAAATCGACGGTTACTCGCCTGAGAATAAGATTAGATACAACAGGGTCCACATCCGATCGTCCTAGAACGGGCAGGCCACGGTCAACGACCCCAGACCAGTTTACGTGGAGGACACACGAGATATTAGGCCTATGAACTGCTTTTTGGATACCTTCAGTTTACGTAAGCATTACAGCGTAACGATAAGAATGTAGCTTTGAATTTTTAGAGAAATGAAATTATCTATTGATTCTGAGTCTATACCTAAAATTTTGTTGTTATCTGTCCAGTATTGACAATATAACAGCCATTTGAAAAAGTTGCGTTTCTTTTTTTGTTTAGTATATATGTCACCGTATCACTAAGAGAATTATACAATCTTTTTGACAAAATCCCATTGGCGCAATGGTTAAATGGTGAAAACAGTGTAATATGTTTTTAATGGGCAAGATATCAACACAGGCCCTTCTAGGAACAAAATATCAACACAGACCATTTCTGGACACGAGCCTATTTGTCTTTGAGAAGAATTTTTCGATGTAGACGGATTTAGTAGTTATTTATACTGTGTAAACATGAATTCAAACTCAGCACTATTCAGTGTAATGCGCATTTCGGTCGCTAGCTGGCGCAGAGATACCCACATTTCCCTTTAAGCTCGGGTGCAACATAAATTCATAGAGCAAGAGATATAACTTTTACTCGGGAGACTAACCTAAAATTGCAATTAACCCCGGAGACACAAGACTGCTGTCCTTAATATACAGGTCAACTTCAGTGTAAAACTTGACTTGCAGGCAAAAATGCTGTCCCTAGTCCTTAATAGCCAGGTGTCCTTATTATACAGGTTTTCTAAGTATGGAAGTCAATGGGGTATTAAAACAACCTGGCATGAACTGTCCCTAATTCTCAGGTGTCCCTAATACACCTAATACAGGGTGTTCTTAGGGCTTAGGGTTTTACTTTATTTGTTAATGTATACACGTATAAGATGCGAAATGAGTGACGGTTGGATCATGTAGTCAGAGCGTTAATCCATAGTATTACTGAAATCCGGGTTCGGATCTGATCTGGACGTCGTGAGCGGGGAAGGGGTAAGGGAGGGGGTGGGTGGTCATTCAGTCATTCAGTGCAGTTGGTTCACGGAATTACTGATTGGAAAACTTAAGACATGCTGATTGGGAGACCTTGACTTTCTTCAGCAATATTCTACAGGGCGCATTTTCTTCAATGGCCTTACATGACAGAATAACTATTACTAATGAGTAGTTCTCCCTAAAGACAGTAAAGGTACAACTATTGTTGCTTCAGGGTGTACTTATCAGGACCTAAAACGATCGAATAAAAAATAAAGTTAACGGAAAATGGTTTCCGAAATAGTGAGTTGAATTATACACATGTACGTTTGTCGTGAAAAGAGCAACACTGTTTGTTAGTTGTGATTACTGTTTATTTTCATTTTTCAAGAATGCTTTTCAGCATCTGTTCGTATTTTTCAATAGGTTCAATATCCATGTTTTCTACTTTGGCCTGCTCGTCCCAAATTCGAGCTTGCAGACTTAGTTTAAATGTGGCGAGGTTTTCAAATTCCTCTGCTTCGTCTGGCGTCATTGCTCCGCCCTGGTGGACCAAAGTCGACTTGCTTGCATCAGACAGTTCTGTGGGGAAATGAATAAATGTTAGGGAGATACTGCCTTTATATTAGACGAAATTTTCCAAAGGTCATTCTAAATTAATGTTGACTAAATAACAACCTCTATTTTCACATATACAGAAAATAACAATACCCGTGGGACTAAAGTTCGAGTACCGGAGTGGTCGTTTTTTATTTTGGCTCCTGTTCTATTTGTGGGATGGCAGTATCCTGTGGTGTTCGTGCACCATTTTGGTACATGGTCAGTAATGTAAAGACCCCCCCCCCCCCCCCCCAGAGAACGACTAACCGGAAGTGAGTGCTTCTGGTCAAGAATTTTGCATGTGGGCGTTTTTTGCTTGTGCTTGTTGAACATTCACTGCATCTTTGCCTCCGAATTCGAGACTTTTGCCAACGATTTCCTCGTTTTAGTCACTTAAACAAAACCCCTTCCCAAAACTTAATGCAATAAATTAATAACAAAATCAAAAGAAATTTCCCCAACCGTTGTGCAAAACCATTTGTCATAGGTTTTGATTTAGGCAATGAGAATGTCATGCAAACTGGAGGGTCAACGTTTATTTCTAACAGTTGTTTTTCGCCAGCCATTGCAGATAAGTTTATGCTTATGCGCACAAACTCCAAGGAAGGGGGAGGGGGCGGGGCGGGAGGGATGGGGGGAGGCACTCACACACGAACTGATTACCATGCGTGTCTATGACTTTTTAAAACAAGTGAAATTCCGAAATGCCCCCCCCCCCTCCTCCCTAGAAGCGGGTGACAAATCGAACGTATGAACAAACAAAAATCCAGTAAATAAACAACTGAGATGACCATTTAATGAAATAGATAAATAAAATATAAAGTACAGGGATGGGACTCCAAGACAGTCCAAAGCCTGAAATAAAACCAACTCAGAAAAAGGGCAGCTTTCACAGCTTTCACTAGTTCCGTTCTAAGTCCCTTCGTCATAAAGAACACGCAAATAGGAGCAACCCGGAGACCAGATTACATCAGTTCAGTCCCACTGGCGGCCCTGTTTCTGGGGTCCCACTATAGAATTACACTTACTGTCATGATAGCTTGGATCTTTGTGACAGAGATAACGCTTGGCACTGACATGTCCCAGAGCAATATCGCTGACGACCGTGGGAAGTCCCAGGGACTTGAGGAACTCCTCGCCTTTCTTCTCATGTCCGACCACTCCTAGCCGTTGACCGCCTGTGTACATGTAATCACCGGCAGAGGCCGGAAGTATGTGCCCGATGTCGTGCAGGAACGCACCCAATACTACCTGTCAGAACAATCAATGACACACGACTGTTTCAACTAGGGCAAAATTACAAAAATCCACTTGCATCGTTATTGTTTTGTAAAAAAAACTTACTCTGAAATTCATTAGGATTTTGCTTCTGTTCTTTGAAAGAAGTGACAATTTTTATGACTAAAGCTATATTTTTAGATTAGGACGTGAGCTTGAGGGCGAGTGGGTAGGGTAGTAGTTATATAATGAGAGAGCTACTGCATTTTTTGCTTGGATACCAAAAAGTGGATGAGAGAGCTACTGCATTTTTTGCTTGGATACCAAGAAGTGGATGAGAGAGCTACTGCATTTTTGCATAGCACGGAAAAATGGATGAGCCACTGCACTTTTTGGGAGCGAAAGTGGATGACGAAAGAAAACGTCATTTGATGCAGTTGGAAGGATTGCGAGTGAAAGAAAGATGTTTCCGGTGAAACGTTGTATGGGGATGTTGAGAGGGTGACTGAGAGGGAGGGAGGGAGGGAGAGGGGGGGGGGGGGGGTGAAACGAGACGGGGTTGGGGAGAGTTTTTTTTTTGCGGCCGCCGCTGCCACGCCTTGAAAGAAAGGCGGGGAGACGGGGTGGAGAGAGAGAGAGAGAGGTCCACCGCCGCTACACCTTGAAAGGTGTGGAGACGGGGTGGAGAGAGAGAGAGAGGTGCACCGCCGTTGCGCTACACTTTGAAAGAAAAGATGTGGAGACATGTGGAGACGGGGTTGAGAGAGAGAGAGAGAGGTTTGCCATAAGAATGTGTGGCCGCTAAAAAGCAGCCGTGAAGGGATATTCAGAGCCGTCTATCTTCTTTCTTCTTTCTTCTTCTTCTTCCTCTTACTGTCAGTGTCTGCTGCCACTGGTGCTACTTGGCCGCTGGCTACGCTATTGCTAATTTCACTGCAGGCACACTTTCTCTTGTGTGCTGCGACCCCAGCCCTGTGCGAGTCGAAAGCTTCACCTCGGACACAGCAATAATAATGTTCATATGCCATGGCTGCTGCACATTGCTGTTCATGCAGACGCATAGAAGCGCCTGCAGGAATAGAATGATGACAGAAGTCACAGGATTGAACGCCGTTCAAGTTGTCCACGAGGAGCATAAGGCCATGGAGACCTGTTTGGTTTGAGGTGGTCTCCAGTTTCGACTGCCCAGGATTGAAGCCGTAGTCATTGTTGAAAGGTGCCTGCGTTGATGTATTGGAAATGCTAGCGATAGCGGCCGCTAGCTCATTATCAGGCGTTGATGTTGTTGCGACGATGTTGTCGGGTTGTTGTTGTGTAGTTGGTGTCGCCAACACCTGAACATCAACTGCCTGCGGATGGGCTACCAGCGAAGTTGCCAGCACGGTTGAGGCAGTAAGCACAGTGGCAGAAGTCACTTTGGTAAGAGGAGCCGTTGTTGTTGTGGCTTCTTGGCAGGGCGGCGCTGGGGAGCTCACTGGTGACGGCAGCGGTGAAAATGGCAGCGGTGGCGGTGGGGAGCTCACTGGTGGCGGCAGCGGTGAAAACGGCAGTGGTGGTGGTGGCAGAGGCGCTGGCGGTGGTGGTGGGGAGCTCACTGGTGGTGGTGGTGGTGGGGAGCTCACTGGCGGTGGCGGCGGATTCTTGTTGTTTAATCGTTGATGGTATTCTTCAGCCGCCCTGCCAAACCGGTTGAAATCTTCTTTTGGACGGGTCTGAAAATCCCTCCACTTTTGGTAGAGGAACGCCTGGTAGGTAACAGCTATGTCTTCAAAAAGGTTGACGTCTTTTCTACTGAAATGGTACATCCTCAGGCGCTCCTCTGAAAAAAATTCGTTCTTGTATAGCAATCTGCTATGTTGTTGAGAATGGCAGCAGCAAGCGGAGGCGAGGCGCTTCTCGTAGAGGAACGCTTGATAATCTATGTACACTTCTTCGAAAAGGTTTACATCCTTTTCGGAGAAATGATAGGTTATCAAGCGCTCCTCTGAGAAAAATTCTTTCTTATGCTGCATGTTTTGCTTGTGCTCGTCTCCAAGTCGCGTTCGAAATGGCAATAGCAGCAGGCAGACGGAGATGACGAAATGTGTGTATGTGACGAAATGGTGTGGAAGCCAAACGTCAGACCACCCCCCCCCCCCTGTACAGCGCTCAGCGCACACAGTATGTCGACGACGACCCCCCCCCCCCCCCATACCACGAAAGAAGAGGCAAAAAATCATTTCCCAAACAAAAAGAAACTTATGTGAGGGGGGTTTAAAAGCATTTTTCACACATTTATCTTGACGAAATGAATGGTTATGTAAACGAAATGCCATTTATGCAGTTGTTAGCGTGATTAAAAAAGCCATTAACGATGGCTTTAGCGGTGGCTTTAGCGGTGGCTTTTAGCGGTGGCTTTAGCGGCGGCTCCCTCCCTCCCTCCCTCCCTCCCTCCCTCCCTCCCTCCCTCCCTCCCTCCCTCCCTCCCTCCCTCCCTCCCTCCCTCCCTCCCTCCCTCCCTCCCTCCCTCCCAATTTCAGCATCAAAACTCATATATAAGGGTCTTTAGCGGTGACTTCCGCGCTGAAGTGTAAAAAAAAAAAAAAACGACCACCCACCCCCCCCTCCCCTCCCTCCCTCCCTCCCTCCCTCCCTCCCTCCCTCCCTCCCTCCCACCCTCCCTCCCTCCCTCCCTCCCAATTTCAGCATCAAAACTCATATATAAGGGTCTTTAGCGGTGGCTTTAGCGGTGACTTCCGCGCTGAAGTGTAGAAAAAAAAAAAAAAAAAAAAAAAAAAAAAAAAAAAAACGACCACCCACCCCCCCCTCCCCTCCCCTATCACTAAAGAAGAGTTAACCCCCCCTCCCCTCCCTCCCTCCCTCCCTCCCTCCCCCCCCAAAAAACTCATATATAAGGGTCTGATGTCGAGTTGTAGTCAAAAAATCATGGCCCCCCCCCTCCCCTCCCCTATCACTAAAGAAGAGTTAACCCCCTCCCCCTCCCCCCCCCCTCCCTCCCCCAAAACTCATATATAAGGGTCTGATGTCGAGTTGTAGTCAAAAAATCATGGAAGCGCTGCTGAATACACCTCCTCTTTTTCCAGCTATCAACATGGACGATTTGTTTGGGTATACTTTTGATGTCATGCCAGTATTACCAGTGGAAGAGATAGATGCATTCCTGGAGCACATGACAGAGGCTGAAAAAGACTTGGAGGAACTGTTAGACATTCCATTAGACGGCACAGTACAGCCAATGCTAGATGATAAGGAAGCGTTAGGTGCCACTACTACTGCTCCGTTAGATATACTTCCAGTGCAGCAAGATATACAGCAAGGAATGGAGCAAGACATGCCAGATCCTGAGGGTCCCGACTACCCAATCTGGGTTGCACATGCACTTGTCAATGGTCGAAACACACACCGCAGCACAAAGTTAGAAGCTCATTTGAAGCAACTTAAGGAAGAAGTGAGCAACGACAACGACGACGACGACGACGACGACGACGACGACGACGATGAGTCCAGCGCTAGCGAGCCCGAGGAGGAGCCTGAGGAGGGAGAAGTGTTAAGTGATGATGAAGAAGACAAGCATTTGAAATTTGAATGGAGTAAGACCATCCTTGTGACTGAGAAAGATGTGTTGCTGTTGAAAAGAAACTTTCAAGCCGTGCTTCCTCTGATTGATAGCAACATTTTATGGCGTTTATGTGAAGAAGGCTTTTTCAACAAGCATACGTACGCATACCTAATGGAAGAAATGAGCTCTGTCATGATGCTCATGTTCATGCTAGAAGGAACCCACGAGGATGTTCCGGCGTCAGAGCCAAAGGTCACCGAAGCCATGACTCAGCGTTTCATTCAACTGTTTAGACTCTTTCATGAGGAGCAGTTTAAGGCGTTGTGTCTGCCAGAGCCGAAGTGTGTGAATGAGGGTCGCGATTCCAAATGTGCAAAGGTCATGCTGCATGGTTTCAAATACCTTGAAGAACGCATTCAGGTGTATGATATGATGGCCTACCTCTATGAAAAAGGACATTTCACCATGTCAATGCTGTTTCAATGGATACTAGGGCATCGGACCTCAGGAGACTTTTTAGTGATTGTCATGAGACAATCTTTAACAGGTGGTTTACCAACAGCCTTTCTGGATGGTGTCAATGAGATGACTCCGCGATTTTACAAGCATCTCATGAAAACTTACATGTAAAAGGTATAAAAGGGCGGCGGCAGCGGCGGCAGCGGATCACAAAGTCTACAATCCTTCACCGTAATGTCATTTCACAGATGTGCAGAGACCATGGATGATGTCTTCAAAGTGAATTATGCTGACTGGATGTTTTCAAAGCTTCCTGCTTTTGAATCGGAATGGACGGAGCAAGTGAAGAATTTGCATCAGCATTGGGAAGCTGTTGGAAAGACCATTCCAAGTGATTGTTTCATCCACTCGTTTCTACGTGAATGTGAAGATTTACATATACTATCAGCTTATGACATTGATTCAGCATTTATCCATGCGAATACAATTTGGGCAGAGGAGCTCATGTTAAGTGTAGCTGCAAGAATCATTTTGTTTTATGATGATAATGTTTCATTGATGACGAATGTATCCGACCTTGTTCGATTCAACCATGGACGAGTGGAAGTGAATTCAAAGCTTTGCAAGCACTTTGAAAAGCTTGACTCAGCGGATGGTTGGGTATAAAAGGGGGGGTGTGGACTTCATCAGTACAGTAGTGTACAGTGTACAGTAGTGCAGCAGTCATGGAGAACAAGACAAGCAGCAGCAGCAGCAGCAGCAGCAGTTTTAAAATTAGTGCTAACTTAACCATTACTGTGGAGCATGGACAATATGGACCATTTCTACGCATCAAACGTGGAGAGAGATGGTGTGCTTATTCCCCATCTTTGTGGAAGATTGTGTGTCAGAACGTGAAAAAATGCCGCGACATTGGCTTTAAACTGTACTTAACGGAAACAAAGTGGCTTGAAGTCATTTCATACTTGGACATGCGCTATGTGAGCTTCGTGCGTACATCACGGTTTGAAGGGAAAGAATACACACATCACATCAACATGAATGATGGTGAATGGGAGGCACTGCTTCAGGAGATGGATCACATTGACTCCGCCTTATCGGGTGAACCGTGTACGGAATGCCATGGCAAGAAAACGATCATCAAGTTGCAAAAGGATGATCGGATGAAAGTGTCAAAGTTATCCAAGAAAAGACTGGCTGAAGTTCGGTTGGAGAATATGAATGTACAAAATCAACTTGGACTTGCCTGTGACTATTGCGGTGCTTGCGGATATATGGAGGATTATTATTGTCACTGCCACAAGTACAATTGTCAGATGTGTGAACCAAGCAACTTCTGCGGCAAGTGTGGAGTACTTAAGGTGTGTGAAGCACAGTAGAAGCCCTCACACGCACACGCACAGCAAACAAGATGGATGCATGTTTTAGAAAAGCTTATGTTAACTTGATGATTGCTAAACTGGCTTGCTGCGGCACTCCAGACTATCAGCTTTATCACTTGGACGCTTATTGGGATGTTGTACATCACAGTCTTGATGTGATTGAACTACATTCACGATTTCTTGGAGAATGTGACAGAATTGGAGTAGAAGAAGATCCTGACTTTGACTTTGATGCTGCCCTCTATTCTGCTCGTACTGACGTGGAAACATATTTCACCGTGGTGGACTATTTGAGAGATTGCTGTGGACTACAAGAAGAAGAGGAAACTGAGCAGCCTTGTCAGCTTTGTCAGGTAAGCCAAACCCTTTTAACAACTAACAACACTAACAGCAACAGCTAACAATGTTTTTCTTTCTAGCAAATTTAATTGTATGTGAGTGGTTTCAACGTGAACAAAGAAAGAAAATGATAGAAGAGGTAGCAGATATATTCAAACATATTGTATTGCAGGAAGAAGGCATGTTAGAATAAACCAAAGTCGCCATGGAGAATCGTGTACTATTTAGCGGTCACAAGGATGTTCTTTCCAACATGTTTCCAGCACGCCTTGAAAAGTATGGACATACATTCAACTCGAGTGAAGCGTTGTATCAATATGAGAAAGCCGTGTTTCATCACCGTCCGGATATTGCTTCAGCTATTGTGTTATCCAGAAATGGCTATGAAGCAAAACGTATCGCCAAAGTGATAAAGCCATGTCCTTTATGGCATACAGTGAAGAGAAGCAAAATGCAAGAGGTGTTACAAGTCAAATGGAATCAGTGTGCATCGTTTCGCAACAAGTTAAAAGACTGCAAAGACAAGACTTTAGTGGAAGCCACCTATGATCCTTGGTGGGGAGCTGGTGTGAAACATGTGTCATCTCGTGGATATTCTGGTCAGAATATCATGGGAAAGTTGTTAGAACAGTTGTGTGTGACGGGGGGTATAAAAGAGACTGTGCCTCCAACATCATCTTACTTGCCGTCGTCGTCGCCGCCGCTCACCAGTCCGCTGCCGCCGCTGCCGCCGCTGCCGCCGCTGCCGCCGCTCACGGGTGTGGAGACGTGTTTTTTGTGAACCTATGAACTTGACAGCGTAAAGAGTGAAGCTCTCAAGAGTATACAGACATGGCAGATATGACACTGAGACAATATATTGTGCAAAAAGCTTATTGTGAAGAAATGTTATCCGCTGTAAAAAAGTTTGCATGGTTAGTATGTCCTGCTTGCCAACATGAAGAGTGTCAAGAACATACTTGTTATTTTGCATGTGTCTATACATATTGGAATGAAGCTAAATATTATATTCATTTAGATAAAGTGTTAGAGAATGCAAATCAGCGTTGTGAGAAATATGGTGTAGATCCAATTACACTCGATGAACTCAGTCATTGGCTAGTATTCATTGAAGACCAATGGTCTCCAGTGATTCACACCATTGTATCTATACTTGATTTGTAAAAACTTGTGAGTTAAGCGATGTTGGTTGAGTTAAATAATAAAGCTGTTTTTGTTGAGAAGGTGGATTTTTTGGTGTTTGGCCTCATGTCGTGATAAAACCGTGTTTACCCCACGAGACGACCTCGTTAAGAAAAAAAAACTTCACATATCTACTGCCTCTCCACCACCCCCCCCTTCCTCCTTTTTGATTACATCTAAGTGCTGCGCTACTCGTGTTGTTGCTTTTCATTCGGTGTGACCATGTCAACGTGGAAAGACTACTTGACGAATATATACTTCAAACCTGGACAGCCCGGGGCATTTGCTGGTCCTTACAAACTGTATCACATCTTAAGAAAGCATGATCAACCAGTGACACAGTCGCAAGTGAAGAAATGGTTACAGGATCAAGACGCATTCAGTTTACTCCAACCTGTCAAATACAGGTTCAAAAGACAACGTGTGATTACACGGGGCATTGATGACATGTGGGATGTGGATTTGGCTGATATGGGAAACATAGCTCCCTATAATGATGGCACACGCTTTTTACTCATTGTCATTGATGTGTTTTCCAAATATGTGTGGGTGCAGCCACTACCTAATAAATCACATACCAGCGTCATACAAGCTTTTCAAAAGATTTTTCAAGACACGCGCCGAAGACCACGCACTCTAAGGTCTGATAAAGGAACGGAATTTAAAAACAGATGGGTCAAAGCATTTTTGAAGAAGGAGGGCATTCATGCTTATACCACAAAGAATGAAACCAAAGCCAACTTTGCTGAGAGAGTCATTCGTACTCTAAAGGGGATGATGTATCGGTATTTCCTACATAATCAAACTTACCGTTACGTAGACATCCTTCCAGACTTGGTGTACAATTACAACCATAGGCCTCATGGCTCCCTTCCGAATAAGTATGCTCCTGCCGAGATTCGTAAAGACAACGAATCGAAAGTGTGGAAGTATATGTATGTTGACAAACTCAAATTGAAACCGAAGAAGAAGAAGAAGAAGAAGTATAAATTGAACATTGGCGATCATGTTCGCATTTCCCACATTAAATATGTGTTTCAACGGGATTATCACATCAAATGGACGCAAGAAGTCTTTATAGTCACACATCGGTGTAAGAAGCAAGGAATCCATTTGTATCGTGTGAAAGACTTTTTAGACGAAGATATTGATGGGCATTTCTATGAGGAGGAACTGCAGAAAGTGACCAAAGATATTGAATCTGTCTACAGAATTGAAAAAGTCTTGAAAACCCGTAAAAGGCGAGGAGGTGTGAAAGAATTACTTGTCAAGTGGTTAGGTTGGCCAAGCAAGTTTAACAGTTGGGTGAAAGAAACAGACATTCAAAGATGAAGCATCCCTTTACATGCTTGGTCTCTGGGCCTACAGGCAGTGGCAAAACGTCTCTGGTGAAGGAAATTTTGGAACAAAAGTTGATTCACCCCTCTCCGAAAAGCATTTTATGGCTCTATGCAGCAGATCAGCCTTTGTACAAGGGAATGAAGGGTGTGACATTTTACCAAGGCATCCCAGATGACATTGAAGAGCGCTTTAACCCGAAAAAACCAAACCTACTCATCATTGATGACTTAATGACCAGATGTCATAGCGATGAGCGTATGACACGTCTTTTTAGTGTGGGTAGCAGTCATCAAAATCTAAGTATCATCTTTATTGTGCATAATTTATTCCATCATGGGAAAGAGATGCGAAATATTAGTTTGAATACCCATTATATCATTCTGTTTAAAAATCCGAGAGACAGTCAGCAAGTCAGTACATTGGCGCGGCAAATGTATCCTGGAAGATCTCAATTTCTCATAGAAGCCTATCAAGATGCTACCAGCAAACCCCATGGTTATTTATTCATTGACTTGAAGCCGAAGACGAATGATCAACTGCGTATTCGTACAGGCATTTTACCAAAAGATACCCATTATATATATATTGATAAAGCCGTGTACGACCAAGAACCAAGTCATTTAACCATTCGCAGTCAAGATGTCTAAACGCATTCGAACGAACCAGCCTTTCCTTCATTTGCTTGCACGCAGTGGGCCTAGACGGCGTAAATCCTTGCTACAGCAAGCTACGAAGGAGGAATTAACGAGCTTGTTTGAAATTTGTTTGAATATATTGCGAGGACATTTACCCTTAAGCTCAAAACGGTATAAGGTATTCCAGCGTGAGCGTCATACCCTACGTACTCTGGCAGACAAGAAGATATCCCTTCGACGAAAAAAGAAGTTGGTGAATCAGAAAGGAGGATTCATTGGAGTGATTGCTAGATTTGCATTACCCTTGTTAGCCAAGCTGCTGTTAAAATGAAGCATGCTATGAAAATGGTTCTCATTCCTGAACATGAATACAAATTGTTATTGGAAAAGAAGGGGAAACATGGTGGTGGTGGCGACATCAAAGCAAAAGTCAAGACACTTTTACGTGGGAAACGAACGCGTGAAAAGGCCATGGAAATGTCTCAACTCCTTGGCCGCCATCTACGAACAAGTCAGTCCCAACAACAGCAGCGGCAGCAAAAACCCTCACCACCACCACCACCACTAGAAAAGCTCGTGTTAAGTCATTTTCAACCGATCTATCATGGAAAAGTACAACAACTTTTAGCAGACCTGAAGAAACATGGTACGACATGGACAGAGAAGAATGAACTTGTGTTGAAAACGGGCGATGTCATTACAAATTCTAACATGGTTGATTTGATGAAAGAAGCATTGGTAGCGACAAGAAGAAAGGAACGCACCATACCACCCCATGGCTGGCATCCGTTTATCCAGGAAATTGTCGATGCTAATATTCCAAAAACAACGTTTAGTAAAAAGACCACTCGTGAAGACATTGCAACAGAAATGAACCAGCGTCAGCAAAGACAGTTTCCGATAGGATGGGAAAATTTTTAACATGGTTGAAAGAGCTATGGTGTTGTTGTTGTGGTGGCCAGGAAGAGAAACCGACTATTTCAACTATTTCGACTATTCCTGTGAAGATCCGATGCACAAGTGTGTGTTGTGAAGGAGAAGTCCATCAGCATGATGATGATGATGATGATGATGATGATGATGATGTAAAAGAGGATGAGACTTTGCATACTTGGTCGAATGGCGCGCGCTATCCTGAGGTACCTGATGAGGTACCTGATGAGGTATATAGGCAACGACGACGACGCACCCATACCATTTGAGAGGTTTCCCTACCATGGAGTCGACAAGCTTTTACATTACTTTGCCGAGCAATGCGAGTATGAACTATTATCCCAACAACAAGGCTTCGAATTATCAAATTCGTATGCCTCGAACCATCTACCTGAATGGAAGATATGAAGTGGCTTTAGCTGAAATTCAATATCCGCATACATGGACAACGATGAGACATGGCATGGACTATTCTATTCAGTATCGACAACAACCGCTGACAGATATTGTTCTTGACACTATCAATATTCCTTATGGCTACTACAGATCCATACCAGAGATATGTCATGCAGTGAATGAAGAAGCGACTGATTCTATGAAAGATGACCTTAAAGACGCTATTCGGCTAAAGTATGATAAAATTAGACGACGTGTGTTTCTATTTCTAAATTATAACTTTGAAGTGTCCTTCTCCACTGGATTAGCTGAGATTTTAGGATTTATCCCAGATCACTGGTATACTGAAACGTGTACAGCTGATCATAAAGCCGATGTGAAACAGGGGTTTTATACACTGTATGTGTATTGTAGTATTTGTGAACCACAAGTGGTTGGGGATTATTATGTGCCTTTGCTACGCTCTGTTGGGATACAAGGCCATGATGGTGACATTGTTATGAAAACGTACAGCGAACCGCACTATGTCCCTGTAAACACATCCAAATTTGACATGATAGAGATGAATATAAAGGATGACACAGGCCATACTGTTCCATTTCAAACTGGAAAGGTGATCTGTAAACTTCATTTTCGACCAAAAGCATTATGAAAGCCTACACACACGATCCGTCTGCATATCGCAACCATTTTCTTCGTCAAGTGGGTGGAGAATTACCAGGATTCAAAGGAGCGCGAATACAGTATGGAGATGGTATTGGTTCAATACTGGGATCATTGGCTCGTAGAGCTATTCCACTACTTAAGGCTGGGGCTAAGATCGTTGCGCCACATCTTAAGAAGGCTGCAAAGAATGTTGCGAAAGATGTTACGGGTCGAGTAGCACAGCGTGTGTTTGGTGGTGGTGGTGATGTCCATAAAAAGAGAGTGCAACCGACGAAACGTGCCAGAAGACGAAAAACAGCTAGACGGATAACATCAAAAAAGCATAAAAGAGATATCTTTTAAAATCATGTCTCTCATTCACAATCATTCGTGTGAATGCAGTCTTTCTCCATTGGAATGGTTTCACGTACCGCCGACGCAAACTGCTGTAGAGAAAAGTTATAATGTCGACTATCAACCACTGACTACCATTAGAGAGGGGGCTCCCATAGAATTCTACATTCCTGCGAGTACAGAAGAATATCTGGATTTAAAGAACAGCAAACTTCATATTGTATGCCGCATTGTAAAGGCTGATGGAACAGTGTGTGGCGCAGATGATAATGTCTCTTGCATCAATGATGTGTTTAATGGGTTATGGTCTAATATTGAATTGTTTCTGAATGATCGGTTGGTTTCGCATAGTAACAACACCCATGGCTATACCAGCATTATCTCTCATCTCATCCATGATTCGGAAGAAAGTCTCCATTCTGAGCGCTCTATGCGGCTCATGTACAAGGATACTGCTGGGTCGATGAATAGTTATGAGGTGAAAAGACCTAATCATGAACACTATGTATCCGGGTTTCATGTCAATGCCGACGGTGGTGATCTAGCTGAGCAAGGCAATAATGGCTTACATCATCGTTATTTGCATACGCGTCTCAGCCGTGAGTTTATGCTCGCAGGTGGTTTGAGGATAGATTTGTTTGAGCAGGATCGCTATCTTCCGAATGGTATCAGTTTGAAGTTGCGTTTCCATAGACAGAAAGATGATTATGTATTGATGGCTGTAGATAATACCTATAAGGTAGAAGTGAAAGAGGCATTTTTAACCATTCGCAAAGTGAGGGTGAGTCCAGGGATTCAGTTAGGGCATACAGACGCATTGCTGAAAAGTCCTGCCAAGCTCATCATCACTAGAAAAGAATGTAAAGTCTTGGCCATTCCGGCAGGATTTCGGTCTTTTGTGAAAGACAACATCTTTTTGGGTCAATTGCCAAATCGCATTGTCATTGGGCTGGTTCATAATGAAGCTTTTGGTGGGTCAGTATTGAGGAATCCATATGATTTCAAACATTTTGATCTGAACTATATGCAACTGTACACGGATGGTGAACCAGTCCTATCCAAACCGCTCAAGCTTGACATTCCACAGAACAAGTACCTGGACGCTTTTGAAACGCTTTACAAATCGTTTGATCGATTGAATGGTGAGAAAAGTTCCATTATAAAAAGGGAAGATTGGCCTAGAGGGTATTCTTTATTTTCGTTTGACTTAACACCGGATTATGATGGAGCTGATCATTTTCCCCTGATCAAGCATGGGAATTTGCGGCTAGAAATGAACTTTGCTAGGGCTTTGCAACCTACCATCAATGTCATCGTCTATGCTGAATTCGACAACATTATTGAGATCAGTGCCAATCGTAGCATCCAATTCGACTACCAGTCATGAACACGAAGCAGATCGAAGCTATCCTGAGCCATGATGCCGCGACCAAAGACTTGTTTCAAGGTGTGTTTCCCATGGACCAGTTACCACCGTCTTTACAACGCGGTGCCTATGTCATCAACACCGACGATCATGATGAACCAGGAGAGCATTGGGTGGCAGTGTATTATGACAAAGACCCTGTGGAATACTTTGACTCTTATGGACTGTTACCTCTCGATGAGCGTTTAGAAACATTTTTAAGAAATGACTATATGTATAATTCCATCTCATTACAAACGCCGATATCATCGGCGTGTGGTTTTTATTGTGTATATTATATATGGCATAGAGCTCGAGGTCAGAGTATGTTTGAGATTGTGAATATATTAAAAAGAAAGGATGGGGATTTTATTGTAAAGGATTTTGTCTATAGACATTATAAACCATTGTTTTATTAATGGTGTAGTTAAGCTGTAGTTAAGTTGTTAAAGAATTGTTCAAATGTTGGAAAAGAAAACTCTAAGTTTCAAACTGGTCTTGTTTATTGGTGTTTTCTCCCCCCCTCTTATCTACCAACTACTTTTTTTACAAGTTCTCTCTCAATACATTGATCAATGCATGCCATTCATTGCAATTTAAATTAATATAGGTATCATAGACATTACACCCACGTTTGTAAATGCTATGAAAGCTTACATAACACACATCACCAAACTTTATCACTTTAACAGTTTCATGTTCAGACAGTTTGAGTTCATATCCTTCTTCTTCTATGTCCATCAGCCGCATCAGCCGCATCAGCCGCATAGGCTGTGTCACCTCAATGGATTTGGTACCCCGCTTGAGTTGTATTCCATCCTCTTTGAATTCAAGCAGAAGATTCTTCCCAATCCAATGCGTGTAACAGCGCGTTCCATTCCGCTGTGCTGAGGGTGATGATGTCGCAGTCTTCTGTAAGCTCGTCATATTGGCGAAATTGTACAAACACGTCTAGACCGTTCTCAGTCACACGCACATCTAATTCATTTGAGACTGCTAGGAAAAAGCCGGGTATTCTCAACTCGTCTAGGTGATCCTTCAACACGGATTGGTCCTCAAGCGATAGGACGAGATACTGTCCAAAATGCCGTAGCACAATGTCATCACATAAGTTTCTCAGATAGGAGAACCCATAGGTCATGGGTTCATAATCCATCACATAGTCGTCTTCCATCGCGTCCATGTATTTTTTATACTCGGATGATGTCAAACAGTGGATGCTGTATCGCTTCGAGGAATCGTAAGGCTGCGCGCCAGTTCTTGATATCAAAGAAGATCAACTGTGCATAGGGTGTATCTGGCACAACTCCCTTATAATCCTTTGGATAATCCTGTAAAAGATTTCTACAGAATGTCACACGTATGTTAGAATTATATTCAGCCACCGTCACTTCCAGTTTATTTTCAAGTCTGCGTTTAAACCCAGCTTCAAGCGGTATGGTTTTAAAGTCTTTCCACACTTCAGGTTTAAACCGATAATCAGAAATTCTCTGAGAACCCATCATCACTTCATTCTTCTCATTGACAGTAAGGTAAACACCATTGTTTAACATGAGTGCATTCATGATTGTTACCTTGGTATGACTGGTCGTCTTGTCTGCGAAGCCTTTTATCCACTTCTTTCACCTGCTTCTTCAACATTTTCCATTCAGGTATGGTCAGCAAGATACCCTTTTTCGTCGGACGGTTCCTTCCAGTCCCCTCATCTCTCAGGTATTTCCGAATGTTCACCACACCTTCATCGCTTTGTTTCATAATCTTGATATACTTTCCATTGCCTAGAGAAAGCATTCCATCCCACGACTGTGGTGTCGTCGCCGCCGTCTCCACTTTTAATTTCTTGATAGTGGTGGTGGTGGTGGAATTGTTCACGTTCAAGTCTTTCACTGTATCTGCTAGAGTATCCATATCCGTTATATCCGTTGGCACAGATCGCTTCATGTTCACCCTCAACTCACTCTGAAACTGAAGTTTGGTGAGAGTCATCCCCCCCCCCTTTTATACTGTTGCTGCCGCTGCTGTCTTGTAATGCCCATGCGCTAAAGTGGAATAGCCATCATTTAACACGTATCGCTTATCATCAAAGGGGGAGAGAGCTACTTTCCTCAACTTCTCCGAGAAAATCTGGTGGTTATGACTTCGAATGATGTGTCCTGTCACCATCATTTGCGTTTGGTTGAACAAACTGTCTTTATATTGCTGATGTTTCATACGTCTTTGACACGCATGAGTAATCCCTTTGGCTGTACGTTTTTCTTTCCCACCATACATCATACTGTACATTTTTGGCCGAAGTCCAACAAACTCTTCAATGGGGATACCTGCCGTCTCATCTTTCATTTTCCCAAGCACTTTCTTGTTCACGGTGGAATGCAAGAAATGATCGGGGGGATAGTCACTTGTGTCGAACAAGTCAGCATCTTCCTGCATATCCTTGTAGATATCATCCGTTTCTATGTCATAACATAGACTGTCGGTGTCACTGAACAACAGCTTGGCGTCAGGATACTTGGTCATGATGTAGTTGTAATGAAAGTCAAACATGAGCACTTTGCTGAGGTCAAGAATGGTGAAGCCGACTTGAATGGGCTTATCCAGAAGCAAATCCACTTTGTGTAAATGTACCGCGGTCAAATCGTCATTGAAAATTCTAAATTGGTGGAATGAAGGTTTGGCTACAAGTTTCTTGAACCGCTTTTCCTGGTGAACGAGTTCCACTTTGATGCGCTTTCTCACATTTTCCATGGTTTTGCCAAATACAGAGTTGTTCATCAATTTGAAAAAGTCTTTCTCAAACGGGTTCTTAGCCAACTTTCTCTTTTCCGTGTTCAACGAGATGTATTTCGCCAACCATTTGCTCTGTGTAAACATGATAGCCCGATGCACCTTCGTGACTTTCAATCCCAGTGACACATATTGCTGTAAATTTCTATAATGAAGTACATAGTTCTTCTTGTCACACAAGTTGGGAATGAGCTTTTCACTGGGTTTATCTTTCATGTTCAACTCTTTCCGTAGCTTCTGACTATACCCGGATAATTCTCCCACCTTCACACATTTCCGTTCTGGAGCTACTGGGTAGTGATTATGACTATCATGGATTGAATATGGATATTCCAAATCCACCTCTAAAATGTATCCAATCTCATCCTCTTCATCCACTTCCATGAAGTTAATGGATTCTGGCTCGTTCACCCACATAAATCCACTTTCTGGCATACTTTGTGACATGGCCCAGCCGTACAAGTTGTTTGCGTCGAGGTACATCAGGTAATGGGTTGGTTGCATAGGGTCATACTCTGCTACGTAGGGGTTATTTGCTTTCGCATACTTGTGTGTGATGACAGATATTCCTCCACGTAGACCTTGTTCAACCATTTGATACATGTCAATGTCATTGATCAATTCCAACTTCACCTTTGTCGCTTTTAACATCGCATCCCACGACAGTCCTGGCGCTGTATAGTAGTGGGCAGGATCCAATTCATACGTGTTAAGACACACTTGACGAAAATTTTCAAACACGTCAGCCAACAGCAATACATCCGATTTCAGGTATAAGTCGTGGTATTCACCAAATGTAGTGCAGTGGAATGTCTCCCACACCTTCTGTGCATGCACATAATCCTCATCGCTAATGCCTTCTTCACTGAGCAGACTGTAAAACTTATCCTTGGACGGCAGTTGTGTTTCAGCAAACTTGGATGGCTCATCCACGTAATCATAGGGGTACACTCCCTTTCTCAACAGTAACTCTTGCTGGTCGCTATCGTGAATGTGAGAGGTCATGTTATAAAAGGTATCTTTCCCTTCTGCCGCCAGGTTGGATACCAACTTCTGTAGAGAAGTACCCATGAACTGATAACTGTCTGTAAATTTCAGATTGCTCATGGTGAATGCAATATATTTCTCAACGGTGTTGGGAATAACCGTAAGCGTTTCATCTTTGAATTTGCCAATTTCCTCCATGATTAAATGGCTGTCATAGCCTCGCAAATTGTGGAAAAAGACAGGGATGATAAACGAATCTTTAACACCCTGCTGATCCTTTCGAAATCGGAATTGCAAATTGCATTCACTATGTGCAGCTCCACGGTATTTGCCATTGATATGGTCATGATCTCTCACACAATCTGCTCCTAGAGGCTCATGACAAATGTAGCAATCCACAGCAGTCCTGAAATCCTCTTTGTCTTCACGAGTCATGACCAACTTCTTTGGCTGCTGTAAACCCTGCACAATACGATCACGCTCATTCACCATATGGTCTAAAAAGACTTTCACAGCATTGTCTCCTCGATACACGACTGGGGCATGTGTGTCATACTGGCTCACAACCACATAGGCGAAGCTGTTTGGACGATGATGTTGGTACTTGTCTCCTTCTTCATGCTTTTGCGTGAAACATTCAAAGTCTGCATAAATCACAAAAGGTGCTCGCTGTTGTTTGGCTACATTCTTAAACTTGATAAACGGTTCCTTGGGGAATGATAAACGTTGCGCTCCATGCTTGCCACACACTTCGCGATGCTTATCTAACAGATCTTGTCGTATAAACCCGTGAAGGCAGTTGAAACAATAAAATGCACTTCCATTATGCTTTGATCGATAAGCCATCAGTTTGCTGAAATTCTTGATGAGACAGTAATGTCTTGTCCTGTCATTACTAATCAAAAGTAAGTTGATTTCTCTCGCGCTGTTGGCGCTGTTGGCGCTGTTGGCGCTGTTAGCGCTGGTGTTTCGACTCAGTTGTATCGGAACAACGACATCCTGTTCATATCCAAACACGTTGATGGATACATTATTCTCCTTTTCAAACTTTGGAATGGCCGTAATCGGTGTGGGAAATGTCATGCCTTCCACCTTTAATTCGTTCTCAAATGGCTTGTATCGATGCACACGCTCTGGGTTTGCATCTGTTGAAGGGTGAAGGTGAGCCAGTACCGACCATAAGAAGCACTTGTTATCTTTATTCTTAATGTTTAATACAGCCTTTGTATTCTTCACTTTCTTCGGCAGGTCCATATAACAGCTTGCTTCCAGAGGTGTTGATGTAGCTGTATGCACTTCAATATACAGGATGTTATCCAACACCCAGCCAGAACCTTGTCGCTCATGTTCATCAAACTTGGTAAACAATTCTTTATAGGCTTCTGGCAAGTCCTGCTCAATATCCCCTGGATTGTAGGCTATATATGTTCGACTGCTGATAAAAGCATTATCCACTTGTTCTACCATCACCCCTTCAGCATTCGCTGTCATTTTCTTGAAGCGTGCATGTACGACAATGTACCATTTCATTCCATCATTTAACGTTTCTCGTAAATGTGCCTTAATCCGATTCTCTTGTTGCCGCATTTCAAGTAATAAATCCGATCCATCTTCAGGCTCAAACCGTCTTTCCTGCGCGTTTTCACCAAGACTCACTCTTCTCCCTCTCCCTACTTGCACTGTCTTTGGTTCTTTGCATACATGTGTGTCAAACGCATCCATAGATGGAAATATCTTAACACATCCATAGCAAAGGAACGGATCAGGTCTGATAATACTATCTTCCAGCGTCTTTTGTCTCTTCACTTCTATCTGCTGAATAAGCTCTTCCCGAGCACGTTTCAACCTTGCTTGTTTCGTAGCCATCCTTGTTGTTGCCGCTGCTGTCATCAACTGTTCTGATGTTCTCCCCTCCCTCCCCTTTTATACGCGGACGGACTTTAGTTACTGTAGTTAAACTACAGCGTGAGAAGAGAAAAGAGCTCTTTGAAGTTTAAAAAATCATTTTATTTACAACTATTTCATATATTCATATATTCATATGCTTTCATATATACATTCGAAATATGCTATTCAAACACTAAAACACTAAAACACTAAAACACTTAAGTTAAAAGTTAAACGTTAAAAAACACTAAAACACTAAAGTTAAAAGTTAAACGTTAAAAAAAAAAAAAAAAAAAAAAAAAAAAAAAAAAAAACACTACAGTTAAACCACTAAAGTTAAATACGAATGATTTTCAGTCACCATTTTTTCCATGTCAAACTCTCCGCAGGGCTTTACCAGCACGCCGGCTCACCACAATCGCACTGGTAGCGATAAAACTGATTCATCGTGAATGGTCTCTTGGCACATTTAAACGGATGCATGTTGTAATATCTAAAGTTTTTCAATGATGCTCCACACCACCAGCAATCCAACAACGGTTCGGGTCCTGGCAATAATGCTGTGAAGTTATATGACAGCAGTCCGCCGCAGGTCTTACAACAATAACGCCTGGGTGCTTCATGCTTTACTGGACAATTATGCGACTGTCCATCATACTCCAGTAAGCAGAAGCATTTGAAACATTCCGTTGTCAGTGTGATCATGCCGCAGCCTTTCTTCCACACCCTGTAATTGTACCTCTTCTGCTCCTCCTCCACAGGTGTTACAGATGACGGAAAATGCAAAGTTTCCTCTAAGGCATACTTCATCTCTGCCTCCACCTTTGCTTTCTCTTTCTCTTCATTCAATGGTGTGCGAATCATCACTGCCTCATTTGGTTTGAATTGACTTAGATCATCTATGGCATCTGCTGACGAGTTCATCTTGTTTGTGTGTGTGTTAAATGACATCTCCTCGACTCACTTATATAGTGAGTTTTGGGAGGGGGGAGGGGGAGGGGGAGGGGGGGAGGGTTAACTCTTCTTTAGTGATAGGGGAGGGGGGGGGTCGATACCCTGTTCTTGGGGTGAGAGCTGTCACTCTCGGGAGGGGAGGAGGGGGGGGGGCTAGTACAGCGCTTCATCAACGCTTCGGCGGAAGCTGTTATTTTAAATGCCGTAATCACATCGACAACTGCACAAAATGACGTTTACACTACCATCCATTTCGTCAAGAAAAAAAAATGAAACCTAACATGTTTCTTTTTTTGGGAAAAAAATGATTTTTTAACTCTTCTTTGGTTGTAGGGAGGGGGGGGGGGGGTCGTCGTCGACACGCTGTGCGCTGTACGCTGTACAGGGGGGGGGGGGTCGTCGACACGCTGTGCGCTGAGCGCGCTGTACAGGGGGGGGGGGTCGTCGTCGACACGCTGTGCGCTGAGCGCGCTGCACAGGGGGGGGGGTGGTCTGACGTCGATCGGCTGCAGAGTATATAATGCCCTCCGCGCCTCTCCAACTTTTAAAAAATCATATTCATATATACATTTGAAATCTGCTATTAAAACACTAAAACACTTCAATCTTCATATAACTACTATCATGGAACTCTATTTTCATTTGGATGGCGAGAAGAATATCCAATCCGTTGAGAAGTGTGAATTTGAACCACGGCGCCTGCGAGAAATATCATACAGGAAACACTTTGCACAGATGCTGCCTGATCCAAAGAACATTGGAGTCGTTAGCATACCAGTTACTTTTGACCGTAGCATTACAATGGGGAAGCGAATTGAAAATATTGAAGATGGTAAATTCAATCACGCATACATCAGGACCTATATGCTGGGGGAACAAATACCAAGCACTATGGAGGAAGAGGAATACCCGGAATGGGCAGACTACTTTCTAAGACGTGATTTTGCGACCTGCCCCAGATGTGATGTCTTTATGCTCTATGACAAGAGCATAGCTCTGGAGTGTGGACATGCAGCGTGCCTCCATTGCTCCCTGATGGCGGCTTTACTGGAAGCCTTTGCAGGAAACTACACGATGCAGTGCCTCACCTGTGATATCAAGACAGACATCTTCCTGTTTGGATCCCAACAGGTATTTTAGTGTTTTAATAGCATATTTCGAATGTATATATGAAAGCATATGAATATATGATTTTTTAACGTTTAACTTTTAGTATTTTTAGTGTTTTCTTTTTTAACTTTAGTGTTTTAATAGCATATTTCGAATGTATATATGAAAGCATATGAATATATGAATATATGAATATGAAATAGTTGTAAATAAAATGATTTGTTTGACTCTCAACAGATGGACCAATGCGGCCGGGAAACTTGCGATATTATCAAATACAAGTGAAACACAACTAAAACCATGCGGAGTGTGGGAACAAATGGTGACTGAAAATCATTGGAACTTCTTTTAGTGTTTTAGTGTTCTTTAACGTTTAACTTTTAACTTTAGTGTTTTAGTGTTTTAATAGCAGATTTCAAATGTATATATGAATATGATTTTTAACGTTTAACTTTTAACTTTTAGTGTTTTTAGTGTTTTTTAACGTTTAACTTTTAACTTTAGTGTTTTAATGTTTTTAATAGCATATTTCCAATGTATATATGAATATGAAATAGTTGTAAATAAAATGATTTTTAAACTTTAAAGAGCTCTTTTCTCTTCTCTCGCTGCCACGCTGTAGTTTAACTACAGTAACTAAAGTCCGTCCGCGTATAAAAGGGGAGGGGAGAACATCAGAACAGTTGATGGCAGCAGCAACGAATGTCTGGGATATGCTTTAAAAAAAAAACCCGTCTCCCCGCCTTTCTTTCAAGGCGTGGCAGCGGCGGCCGCAAAAAAAAAAACTCTCCCCAACCCCGTCTCGTTTCACCCCCCCCCTCCCTCCCTCCCTCCCTCTCAGTCACCCTCTCAACATCCCCATACAACGTTTCACCGGAAACATCTTTCTTTCACTCGCAATCCTTCCAACTGCATCAAATGACGTTTTCTTTCGTCATCCACTTTCGCTCCCAAAAAGTGCAGTGGCTCATCCATTTTTCCGTGCTATGCAAAAATGCAGTAGCTCTCTCATCCACTTCTTGGTATCCAAGCAAAAAATGCAGTAGCTCTCTCATCCACTTCTTGGTATCCAAGCAAAAAATGCAGTAGCTCTCTCATTATATAACTACTTAGGGTGTTGGTGTGTGTGCGTATGTTGGAGGGGGGGGGGTGCAAACAGACCTTACTCTGAAATTCATTAGGATTTTGCTTCTGTTCTTTGAAGGAAGTGACAATTTTTATGACTAAAGCTATATTTTTAGATTAGGACGTGAGCTTGAGGGCGAGTGGGTAGGGTGTTGGTGTGTGTGCGTATGTTGGAGGGGGGGGGGGGGGGTGCAAACAGACCTCATCTGGCTGGCCAGCCTGCTCTGCCCGCATGGCGCATTGCGTGGCATGCTCTAGCTGGTTCACCTTCTCCCCGATGTAATTCTCCGAGCCGCGGGAACGGTAGAGGCCGAACACTTGATCCACCACGTCACGCGCATGCGTAGTCATGCTTCTGGTAAACAAACAGAACCAACACCGCTTTAAGTCTTAAGTTGTCCAAACAGCCTACGCCTGCCAAATGGGAGTTGGGTGAGGGAAGGATAGGGGGTGAGAGGGTGGAACGTGAATTAATATCGCTCTGTCAAAATGCGTCTTTTACTTGGGAATTTTTTTTCTGTACTTCTCTTTTCTCTTTTTTCTCAGTAAGTTTCTTCTTGTATGGGGCATTTATAATTAAAGCGATAATGCTGAATAATAATAACTCTGACAATGAGTATCAGTTAATACAAAATGTTACTGCAAGGCCCTTTGTACTGTCAGATATAAGAACAGAGATGAGATATACATGGGTGGTGGCAGTTGTCGGAATAAGGGGGGGGGGGATTGTGGGCGGAGCAGCTGATAGCATGTGTGTATGTCTCCATAAGCGGATAAAGTTGATAGTTTTGGCCCATGCCGGTTCGTATGGAATGGAAATGCTTTAAAGAAAGGGATGGAAGTAATTTCTCCCACCCGACCCCTAAAAAACGGACAAAAGAAAGAAAAGTGGGTTATTTCTCCAACTGCAAACCGCCTTAAACACAAAAGCTCAGTGTGTGCCAAATGTTATAGTCTGTGTGGTCGTGTTTGCAGTCACGTGTGAGCTCTGGCACCACCTGTACTTCTTATTCTGTGTTTGCAGTCACGTGTGTGTTCCAGCACCGTCTGTACTGTTCATTCTTCGATACTGCAACTCCCAAAATAAGCGATTTCAGCGGTGAATTGGTGCGAAAGTGGATCCTCGAACCTTCCTTCGAGCCCTTCAATTATACTCACGCCCCGGGCAGGGGTTGGGGGGAGTGCAATCACGTACCAACTGGTTACCATGCGTGTCCATGACTGTTTAAAACGACTCCCAAACGCCCATCATGCCCATCACTCCCACCATGCCCATCACGTCCATCACGCCCATCACACCATCACCCCCATCACACCCATCACCCCCATCACGCCCAACACACCCATCACGCCCATCAAACCATCATGCCCGTCATGCCCATTACGCCCATCACGCACATAAGTCCCAGCACACCCATCACGCCCAGCACACCATCATGCTCATCACGCCCATCACACCCATCACGTACATAAGTCCCATCACACCCATCACGCCCATCACACCATCATGCCCATTACGCCCATCACACCCATCACGCACATCACACCATCATGCCCATCACACCATCAGACCCATCACACCCATCACACCATCACACCCATCATACCCATCACGCCATCACACCATCACCTCCATCAAACCCATCACACCCATCACGCCCAACACACCCATCACGCCCATCACACCATCATGCCCATCACACCATCACACCCATCACACCCATCACACCATCACCCCCATCACACCCATCACGCCCATCACACCATCATCCCAACACACCCATCACGCCCATCACACCATCATGCCCATCACACCATCATGCCCATCACACCATCACACCCATCACACCATCATGCCCATCACACCATCACACCCATCACACCATCACACCCATCACACCCATCACACCATCACCCCCATCACCCCCATCACCCCCATCACACCCATCACGCCCATCACACCATCACCCCCATTACACCCATCAAACCCATCACGCCCATCACACCATCATGCCCATTACACCCATCAAACCCATCACGCCCATCACACCATCATGCCCATTACGCCCATCACACTCATCACGCCCATCACACCATCACCCCCATTACACCCATCAAACCCATCACGCCCATCACACCATCATGCCCATCACGTCCATAACGCCCATCACACCATCATGCCCATCACGCCCATCACACCATCACCTCCATCACACCCATCACGCCCATCACACCATCACCGCCATCACACCATCACACCTATCACACCCATCACGCCCATCACACCATCACCCCCATCACACCCATCACGCCCATCACACCATCACCCCCATCACACCCATCATACCATCATGCCCTTCACACCATCACCCCCATCACACCCATCACACCATCACCCCCATCACACCCATCACGCCCATCACACCATCACCGCCATCACACCCATCACCGCCATCACACCCATCACACCATCACACCCATCACGCCCATTACACCATCATCCCCATCACGTCCATAAAGCCCATCACACCATCATGCCCATCACGCCCATCACACCATCATGCCCATTACGCCGATCACATCCATCACGCCCATCACACCATCACCCCCATCACACCATCACCCCCATCACACCCATCACACCCATCACATCCATCACGCCCATCACACCATCACCCCCATCACACCATCACCCCCATCACACCCATCACACCATCACCCCCATCACACCCATCACACCCATCACGCACGTAAGTCCCATTACACCATCACACCCATCACCCATCACACCATCATGCCCATCATGCCCATCACACCCATCACGCACGTAAGTCCCATCACACCATCACACCATTACACCTATCATGCCCATCACACCATCACACCCATCACCCCCATCACACCCATCACGCACGTAAGTCCCATCACACCATTACACCCATCATGCCCATCACGCCCATCACACCACCATGCCCATCACGCCCATCACACCATCACACCCATCACACCATCACGCCCATCACGCCCATCATGTTCATCACGTGATAAGCGCGACATTGGCGATCCAGAATTTGCTTTAATATCACTGTTAATTGACAATATTAACAGAATGTTTTCTAATGCTTTGGTTATTACAATTCCAGATAACAGTTAAACCGCAGTCTGTCGCTTCGCAATTCACTCACCGGGACACCGGACAATGGACTGATATCTTTGCTAAGAACTTAATATTATATAGAAATATTAACACCGGCACTCAGCAATCCTTAGTTGCAGGAAAACTGTGCATCTTTACCACGAGAACTTTTGAACGACGGACGGTAATTTGGTGAAAAGGGTGTTTTTTTAATTTTAATTATATATTTCATGCTTAAGGGTGAAATCTAAACTGTGCGCGTTTGGTCAAAAGGAGGTGAAAGGTGACGTTATTCAAGGGCTACTTTTCAGCCCCTTATGAGTGTTTTAATTAATTTTCACGGATGTTTTTTCTTCTTAAAATTTGGTTTTTCACTCAAAATGCAAGTGTGCCTGGATACTCTAAACTGCTGAGATGACTGTCAATACTGCCGTAATACTGAGTAATACTGTATCCTTTACGCCCTGTTTAGTTTCTAGATCTGATCATATTTGCATTTCATTGTAGGGCCAGTTTTGCCATCATTTACACATAGTTTGTGGAAGAAGAAAAAAACCACTTCATAAGAACGAACTGTTGATTTTTTTTATATTCTTTGATACTTATTATTATTATTATTATTATTATTATTATTATTTTGTTTATTGTTTTTTTTTTTTGGCTTTTGTGTGTGTGCTATAATCGGAGAGAGGGGTGAAAATTCTGTCATAAATCGAACAGGCTCGTGTGTACAACTTAACCAACCTCAGGTTTATTTTGATGGGGGCGAGGGAGCGAGGGGGCGGCGGAGAAGGGTTGCGCGGAATTTGTAGGATATTCTGTCAGGTGTGCAACTCTCAGTAACAAAAAAATGTTTTGCTAAATTTACTATTTCTGGACATCCCCGACGCTTCTTCCAAATAAACCCATTTAATTCACACGAGTAGAATCTGTATTTTCGTAACGAATTTCAATTTTACTTTGCATTAATGCGTTTGTCTGCTCTGTCTAAAATAATTGATTATAAAGATATTGCATTTTTGTGACGACGCACTACATTTAAAAGGCAATTTGAAAAGGAATTTAAAGTGAGTTTTAAACATGACTCTGTTTGGATAATGGCAGCATCTGCGCTTCCCTCCGAGTATACTGAAGAGAAGAAAGAAAGCTCTGGAAAAAAACACAAAAATCTGCATTTAATTCCTTATAAGTAGCACTGGCGCTATATAGCCCTTCATATAGAAGTGGTCCATCTGTGAACTCCAAATACAGTAAAACCTCATTCTGGACAAATCCTGAAATACCGGACAACTGCCAATACCGGACAAGAATTCTCAGTTCCGTTTTTCCACATTGGTTCATATGACCACTGAAATGCCGGACACCTCTATATACGAGACAAAATCCGCCAGTTCCCCCGCTGTCCGGTGTAGGCAGGTTTTATTGTATGTCTAGCTCTACACAGTAACTTTGATCTATTCAAGGCAGTTAATAGGTCAAATCAGTCATGACAGTTCTAAGACACCCTAAATCACGTGACTCATCACGTCATTACACGTCATTATGACGTCATTATTACATCAACTGTTTTAAAACTGTCATGACAGTTCTAAAATACCCTGTGACGTCATAATGACGTCACTTCCTGTTTTGAAACTGCCATTTCCCTACTACGGCAAAATCATTTTCGCAGGGTTAGAGTACCATGGAAGATACACCTTTTTTTATAAAAAAAATCAACACTTTAAACTTTAGAAAAGTTGGTGAGAAATTACGCAAAACATAAGAATGAAGCTAAAAATGGCCCTTGTATGAATTCGCCCTCCTCTTTTAGTCATGTACATGTATGGTAACCAATATGTAGGAGTAGTGTAGAAATAAGAGTTCCACCACACTTTTGTGGTGGTTCTCTTAAGAGTTCCACCACACTTTGTGACGTCATACTGTCTGGACCGGAAGTGCTGTCTGGACCGGAAGTGTTGTCTGGACCGGAAGTGTTGTCTGGACCGGAAGTGACGTCACGATAAGCGTTAGGATAGGCGCGACCATCCATGACGTCATAATGAGGTCATAATGGGGTCATAATGACGTCATGCTGTGTGGCGGCTTCCTAGGGTTTGCATGAGAGTTTTGGCGCAGTCGAAGTCAATGAAGTCAAGCTTTCATTTCCGAAGTCAATCGACAACAGACCCTAAAAAGTGATGACCCCCCCCCCTCGAAATTGTGATTTTTGCATATTTATCCGTTTCAGACGAATCTGAACATTTTTCATTTTGTGGGTCGACCGACCCCCCCCCCCCCCTCGAAATTGTGATTTTTGCATATTTATCCGTTTCAGACGATTCTGAACATTTTTCATGTTTTGGGTCGACCGACCCCCCCCCCCCCCCTCGAAATTGTGATTTTTGCATATTCATCCGTTTCAGACGAATCTGAACATTTTTCATTTTTTAGGTCGACCGACCCCCCCCCCCTCGAAATTGTGATTTTTGCATATTTATCCGTTTCAGACGAATCTGAACATTTTTCATTTTTTGGGTCGACCGACCCCCCCCCCCCCCCTCGAAATTGTGATTTTTGCATATTTATCCGTTTCAGACGAATCTGAACATTTTTCATTTTTTGGGTCGACCGACCCCCCCCCCCTCGAAATTGTGATTTTTGCATATTTATCCGTTTCAGACGATTCTGAACATTTTTCATGTTTTGGGTCGACCGACCCCCCCCCCCCCCCCTCGAAATTGTGATTTTTGCATATTCATCCGTTTCAGACGAATCTGAACATTTTTCATTTTTTAGGTCGACCGACCCCCCCCCCTCGAAATTGTGATTTTTGCATATTTATCCGTTTCAGACGAATCTGAACATTTTTCATTTTTTGGGTCGACCGACCCCCCCCCCCCCCTCGAAATTGTGATTTTTGCATATTTATCCGTTTCAGACGATTCTGAACATTTTTCATTTTTTGAGTCGACCGACCCCCCCCCCCCCCCCAGGAGAGCAAAAATTGTGTTGAATCAGCATGATGAAATCGTCGATTCAGCATGATAAAATAGTATATAAGTGTAGTGACTCGAGGCTCAGACATCGTCAGACACATCATGGACAACACATCAGCTACTAAGAAAATGGCCATACAATGCTACAAGTGCTGCGTGAGGTTGGAATATGAAGGACAGTCACACAACTGCCCGGTGCACCACAACGCACCGCAGCGCTTTTGCTGTAAAACCTGCGGTGGTCTGCTCTGGTACAAGTTTGCGGCGACGCTACCTGGGCCAGGACCAATATGTAATGACTGCTGGTGGTGTGGTATGACTCTGAAGCTGAAGAGCTATTGCGACAGCCATCCGTTCAAGTGTGCGGGAAGATCATTTACGATGCAGGAGTACTACAAGTACAAATGCCGCTGCAGGAATCCAACTTGCTGATATACTAAAATATTTCGGGCCCTTTTAAGGGCCATCCTATATTATGAAATGAAGCAAAACATGTCTGTCTGTGTGTGTGTGTGTGTGAGAGAGAATACATTTTATCACATTTCAGGTCTAGTTGGCGGATGAATACCATTTGGCAGACCATTTAACTTCACCGCTAGATGTCTCTGCTGTGCAGCAGTACAACTTCACAACTGTAAGTGAAACATTCATATACACAAGTAAAATTCTGCTGAGTCAGCAATTTTAACAATTTTGAGCAAGTTTGAAAAGTTACACACCATATTTTGATTACATGGAAGTAGCATAAAAGCATGAGTGAAACATGTCAACTAGTCAACTAGTGATACATTCTGCTGAGTTAACACACCATTGAAGTGGTATAAAAGGAAGAGTGAAACGTATATTTTACTTCATTTCAGTTCTAGCAACAACGATGGCAACAGTCTACTGTCATGATTGTGATGTGACATTTCCATCTCTGGAAGTGTTCGTGGAACATACATGCAAACCAGCTAGGATGAAACGTGCTCATGAAGAGCTTGTTGAGCAGATTGAAGTCAAGAGACGAAAGACCGTACAAGATGGTGTTGAAAGACCTGATCCAGTCCTCTGCTGTAAATGCGCCAAGATATTTTCATCTTTGGATGCATTTGAGACACATGCATGTGATGAGATGGAAAATGTGTCTCATGAAGAACAAAGAAAGAAAGAGACAGGACAAGTAGGCAGAGGCAGAAGAGTGAGTCTTGGTGAAAACGCACAGGAAAGACGGTTTGAGCCTGAAGATGGATCAGCTTTGCTACTTGAAATGCGACAACAAGAGAATAGAATCAAGAGACATTTGCTAAAGACGTTAAACCATGGCATGAAATGGTACATTGTGGTGCATGCACGCTTCAAGAAAATGACACCAAATGTTGAAGGCGTGATGGTAGAACACGTGGATAATGCCTTCATCAGCAGTCCGACATATGCAGCATACAATCCAGCGGATATTGAGAAGGACTTGCCAGAAGCCTATAAAGAATTATTTACCAGGTTTGATGAACATGAGCGACAAGGTTCTGGCTGGGTGTTGGATAACATATTATTCATTGAAGTACATACAGCTACGTCAGCGCCACTGAAAGCGAGCAGTTTTATCCCACTACCGAAGAAAGTGAAGAATACAGGAGGTGTGTTAAACATTCAGAATAAAGACAACAAGTGTTTCTTATGGTCAGTATTGGCTCACCTTCACCCTTCAACAGATAGAAACCCACAGCGTGTGCATCAATACAAGCTATTTGAGAATGAATTGAAGGTGGAAGGTATGACATTTCCAACACCGATTACAGACATTCCAAAGTTTGAAAAGGAGAATGATGTGTCCATCAACGTGTTTGGATATGAACATGATGTCGTTGTTCCCATACAACTCAGTCGAAACACCAGTGCGAGAGAAATCAACTTGCTTTTGATTAGCAATGACAAGACAAGACATTATTGCCTCATCAAGAATTTCAGCAGACTGATGGCTTATCGTACCAAGTATAATGGAGCAATGTTTTATTGTTTTAACTGTCTTCACGGGTTTAAGCGACAAGATCTTTTAGACAAGCATCGTGAAGTGTGTGGCAAGCATGGAGCACAACGCTTATCTTTCCCCAAGGAACCCTTCATCAAGTTCAAGAATGTAGCCAAACAACAGCGAGCGCCGTTTGTCATTTATGCAGACTTTGAATGTTTCACGAAAAAGCATGAAGAAGTTAGGTATCAACATCATCGTCCAAACAGCTTTGCCTATGTGGTTGTCAGCCAATATGATACACGTGCACCAGTCGTGTATCGAGGAGATAATGCTGTGAAAGTCTTTAGACCATATGGTGAATGAGCGTGATCGTATTGTGCATGGTTTACAACAGAAAAAGAAAATGGTCATGACTCATGATGATGAAGAGCATTATAAGAACGCTACGGATTGCTACATTTGTCATGAGCCTCTAGGAGCAGATCATGTGAGAGATCATGACCATATCAATGGCAAATACCGTGGAGCTGCACATAGTGAATGCAATTTACAATTTCGACTTCGAAAGGATCAGCAGGATGTTGAAGATTCTTTCATCATTCCTGTGTTTTTCCACAATTTACGAGGCTATGACAGCCATTTGATCATGGAAGAAATTGGAAAGTTCAAAAATGAGACGATTACAGTCATTCCCAACACCGTTGAGAAATATATTGCATTCACCATGAGCAATCTGAAATTTACAGACAGCTTTCAGTTCATGAGTACTTCTCTACAGAAGCTGGTATCCAACCTGGCAGCAGAAGGGAAAGACAACTTTTATAACATGACGTCACACATTTACGATAGTGACCAACAAGAGTTACTGTTGAGAAAGGGAGTGTACCCCTACGATTACGTGGATGAGCCATCCAAGTTTGCTGAAACACAACTACCGTCCAAGGACAAGTTTTACAGTCTGCTCAGTGAAGAAGACATTAGCGATGAGGATTATGCGCATGCGCAGAAGGTGTGGGAGACATTCCACTGTACTACATTTGGTGAATATCATGACTTGTACCTGAAATCAGATGTGTTGCTGCTGGCTGACGTGTTTGAAAACTTCCGTCACGTATGTCTCAACACGTATGAATTGGATCCAGCTCACTACTATACAGCGCCAGGACTGTCGTGGGATGCCATGTTGAAAGCGACAAAGGTGAAATTAGAATTGATCAACGACATTGACATGTACCAAATGGTTGAACAAGGTCTACGGGGAGGAATATCTGTCATCACACACAAGTATGCGAAAGCAAATAACCCCTACGTAGCAGATTACGATCCCACGAAACCAACCAACTTCTTAACGTACCTGGATGCAAACAACTTATATGGCTGGGCCATGTCGCAAAGCATGCCGGAAAGTGGATTTATGTGGGTGAGCGAGCCAGAATCCATTGACTTTATGGATGTGGATGAAGATGATGAGATTGGATACATTTTAGAAGTGGATTTGGAATACCCATATTCAATCCATGATCATCATAATCACTATCCAGTGGCTCCAGAACGGAAATGTGTGAAAGTGGGAGAATTGTCAGAGCATAGTCAGAAGCTACGGAAAGATCTAAACATGAAAGGCAAACCTAGTGAAAAGCTCATTCCCAACCTGTGTGACAAGAAGAAATATGTGTTTCATTATAGAAATTTACAGCAATATGTGTCACTGGGATTGAAAGTCATGAAGGTGCACCGTGCCATCATGTTTGCACAGAGCAAATGGTTGGCAAAATACATCTCATTGAACACGGAAAAGAGAAAGTTGGCCAAGAACCCGTTTGAGAAAGACTTTTTCAAACTGATGAACAACTCTGTGTTTGGCAAAACCATGGAAAATGTGAGAAAGCGCATGAATGTGGAACTTGTTCACAAAGAAAAGCGGTTCAAGAAACTTGTGGCCAAACCTTCCTTCCACAAATTTAGAATTTTCAACGAAGATTTGACCGCGGTACATTTGCGCAAAGTGGATCTGCTTCTGGATAAACCCATTCAAGTTGGTTTCACCATTCTCGACCTCAGCAAGGTGCTCATGTTCCACTTTCATTACAACTACATCATGACCAAGTATCCCGACGCCAAACTCTTGTTCAGCGACACCGACAGTCTATGTTATGACATAGAAACGGAAGATATCTACAAAGACATGCAGGAAGATGCCGACTTGTTCGACACAAGGGACTATCCCCCAGATCATTTCCTGCATTCCAACGTGAACAAGAAAGTGCTTGGGAAAATGAAAGATGAGACGGCGGGCATTCCCATTGAAGAGTTTGTTGGACTTCGACCGAAAATGTATAGTATGATATATGGTGGGAAAGAAAAACGTACGGCCAAAGGCATCACTCGCGCGTGTCAAAGACGTATGAAACATCAGCAGTATAGAGACAGTTTGTTCAACCAAACGCAAACGATAACCACAGGGCACATCATTCGAAGTCATGACCACCAGATCTTCTCGGAGAAGTTGAGGAAAGTGGCTCTCTCTCCCTTTGATGACAAGCGATATGTGATGAGTGATGGCTATTCCACTTTGGCGCATGGGCATTACAGTATATAAGGGGGAGACACTTCAACTTTAGAGTTAGTTGAGGTGTGAACACTGAAGCGTCAACATGAATCGGAAAAGATCTGCAACAACGGATATGGATACTCTTGCTGATACAGTCAAAGACATGAATGTGAAACATCCTAACAATACCATCAAGAAATTAAAAGTGGAGACGACGGTACCAACACCACAGTCGTGGGATGGAATGCTTTCTCTAGGCAATGGAAAGTATATCAAGATTATGAAACAAAGTAATGAAGGTGTGATAAACATTCGCAAATACCTCAGAGATGAGGGGACTGGAAAAAACCGTCCAACGAAAAAGGGAATTTTGCTGACAATACCTGAATGGAAAATGCTGAAGAAGCAGGTGAAAGAAGTGGATAAAAGGCTTCGTAGACAAGAAGGTGGCTCATAACAAGGTAACAATCATGAATGCACTCATGCTGAACGGTGGTGTTTACCTTACTGTCAATGAGAGGAATGAAGTGATACTAGATTCTAAGACAAGTTATCATCGGTTTAAACCTGAAGTGTGGAAAGACTTTAAAAACATACCACTTGAACCTGGGTTTAAACGTAGACTTGAAAATAAAGTGGAAGTGACGGTAGCTGAATATGATTCTAACATACGTGTAGAAATCTGTAGAAATCTTTTACAGGATTATCCAAAGGATTATAAGGGAGTTGTGCCAGATACACCATATACAGATTTGATCCTCTTTGACATCAAGAACTGGCGCGCAGTCTTACGATTCCTAGAAGCGATACAACATCCACTCTTCACCATCTTGCGAGCATAAAAACGTCTTTGCAGACAAGGAGACAGCTCATAGTTCATCTGACTGTTGAACGAGATGGAAGACTTTTTATCGGAATATAAACCAATTACGCATGGATTCTCATATCTGAGAAACGAATATGATGACATTGTGCTAAGACATTTTGGACAGTATCTCGTCCTATCACTTGATGACCAATCCGTGTTGAAGGATCACCTAGACAAGTTGAGAATACCCGGCTTTCTCCTAGCAGTCTCAAATGAATTAGAAGTGCGTGTGACTGAGAACGGTCTAGACGTGTTTGTACAATTTCGTCAATATGACGAGCTTACAGAATGCTACGACTACATCACCCTCAACACAGTGGAATGGTACGCTCTGTTACAAGCATTGGATTGGAAAGAACCTAACGCTTGAATTCAAAGAGGGAGGAATACAACTCAAGCGGGGCATCAAATCCATTGAGCTGACACAACCTATGCGTGTGATGGACATTGACTTAGAAGAAGGATATGAACTGAAACTGTCTGAACATGAAACTGTTAAAGTGATAAAGTTTGGTGATGTGTGTTATGTGAGCTTTCATAGCATTTACAAACATGGATGTAATGTCTATGATACCTATATCAATTTAGATTCTAATGAATGGTATTCATTGATGAATGTATTGAAAAATGAATGTGTTTGTAAATAAAAAGTTTGTAAATAGTGTAAATAGACTTTATAGTTAAGAGTTTGTAGTTAAGAGTTTGTAAATAGACTTTGTAAACTTGTAAATAGAATTTGTAAATAAAAGTTTGTAGTTAAGAATTTGTAAATAGTGTAAATAGACTTTGTAAATAAAAGTTTGTAAATAGTGTTTGTAAACTTTGTAAATAGTGTTTGTAGTTAAGAATTTGTAAATAGAACACAATAAACAAGGCTGTTTGAAAACTTGGTTTGTTTTATTTAACAACAACAACAACTTAACTAATATAACAACAACTTAACTACAACTTAACTAATATAACAACAACAACATTAATAAAACAATGGTTTATAATGTCTATATACAAAATCCTTTTCAATAAAATCACCATCCTTTCTTTTTAATATATTCACAATATCAAACATACTCTGACCTCGAGCTCTGTGCAATATATAATATACACAATAAAAACCACATGACGATGATATTGGCGTTTGTAATGAGATAGAATTATACATATAGTCATTTCTTAAAAACATATCTAAACGATCATCGAGAGGGAACAGTCCATAAGAGTCAAAATATTCCACAGGGTCTTTATCATAATACACTGCCACCCATTGTTCTCCTGGTTCATCTTGATCGTCTGTGTTGATGACATAGGCGCCGCGTTGTAAAGATGGTAACTGGTCCATGGCAAACACGCCTTGAAATAAGTCTTTGGTCATGACATCATGACTCAATATGGCATCAATCTGCTTCGTGTTCATGACTGGTAGTCGAATTGAATGCTGCGATTTGCACTGATCTCAATAATGTTGTCAAATTCAGCATAGACAATGACATTGATGGTAGGTTGCAAAGCCGTAGCAAAGTTCATTTCTAGCCGCAAATTCCCATGCTTGATCAGGGGGAAATGATCATCGCCATCATAATCCGGTGTTAAGTCAAACGAAAATAAAGCATAACCTCTAGGCCAATCTTCCCGTTTTATAATGGAACTTTTCTCACCATTCAACCGATCAAACGATTTGTAAAGCGTTTCAAAAGCGTCCAGGTATTTGTTCTGTGTAATGTCAAGCTTGAGAGGTTTGGATAGAACTGGTTCACCATCCGTGTACAGTTGCATATAGTCCAGATCAAAATGTTTGAAATCATATGGATTCCTCAATACTGATCCACCAAAAGCTTCATTATGAACCAGACCAATGGCAATACGATTTGGTAATTGACCCAAAAAGATGTTATCTTTCACAAAAGACTGAAATCCTGCTGGAATAGCTAAGACTTTACATTCTTTTCTAGTGATGATGATCTTGGCAGGACTTTTCATCAATGCATCTGTATGTCCTAACTGAATACCTGGACTCACCCTCACTTTGCGAATGGTTAAAAATGCCTTTTTCACTTCTACCTTATAGGTATTATCTGCAGCCATCAATACATAGTCATCTTTTTGTCTATGGAAACGCAATTTCAAACTGATACCATTCGGAAGATAACGATCCTGCCCAAACAAATCTATCCTTAAACCACCTGCGAGCATAACATCACGGCTAAGACGTGTATGCAAATAACGATGATGTAAGCCATTGTTTCCTTGCTCAGCCAAGTCACCGCCGTCAGCATTGACATGAAACCCGGATACATATCGTTCATGATTAGGTCTTTTCACCTCATGACTATTCATTGACCCAGCAGTATCCTTGTACATGAGACGCATAGAGCGCTCAGAATGTAGACTTTCTTCCGAATCATGGATGAGATGAGAGATAATGCTGGTATAACCATGAGTATTGTTGCTATGCGAAACCAAACGATCATTCAGAAACAATTCAATATTAGACCATAACCCATTAAATACATCATTGATGCAAGAGACATTATCATCTGCGCCACACTCTGTTCCATCGGCCTTTAGAATGCGACATACAATATGAAGTTTGCTGTTCTTTAAATCCAGATATTCTTCTGTACTCGCAGGAATGTAGAATTCTATTGGAGCGCCTTCTCTAATGCTTGTAAGTGGTTGATAGTCAACATTATAACTTTTCTCTACAGCAGTTTGCGTCGGTGGTACGTGAAACCATTCCAATGGAGAAAGACTACATTCACACGAATGATTATGAATGAGAGACATGATTTCAAAAGATATCTTTGCGATATTTTGATGTTATCCGTCTGGCTGTTTTTCGTCTTCTGGCACGTTTCGTCGGTTGCATACGCTTTTGTTCTCCAAACACACGTTCTGCTACTCGGCCCGTCACATCTTTCGCGACATTCTTTGCAGCCTTCTTAAGATGTGGCGCAACGATCTTAGCCCCAGCCTTAAGTAGTGGAATAGCTTTGCGAGCCAATGATCCCAGTATTGAACCAATACCATCGCCATATTGGATTCGCGCTCCTTTCAATCCTGGTAATTCCCCGCCCACTTGACGAAGAAAATGGTTGCGATATGCCGACGGATCGTGTTTATAAGCTTTCATTATGCTTTTGGTCGAAAATGAAGTTTACAGATCACCTTTCCAGTTTGAAATGGAACATTATGGCCTGTGTCGTCCTTAATATTCATTTCTATCACGTCAAATTTGGACGTGTTTACAGGAACATAATGCGGTTCACCATACGTTTTCATAACAATATCACCATCATGGCCTTGTATGCCAACAGAACGTAGTAACGGAACATAATAATCACCAACAACTTGTGGTTCACAAATGCTACAATACACATACAGTGTATAAAACCCCTGTTTCACATCCGCTTTATGGTCAGCTGTACATGTTTCAGTATACCAGTGATCTGGGATAAATCCTAAAATCTCAGCTAATCCAGTGGAAAAGGACACTTCATAACCATAATCGAGAAATAGAAACACACGTCGTCTAATCTTATCATACTTTATTCGAATAGCTTCTGTAAGATTCAGAGCATTAGTCGCTTCTTCATTGACTGCCTCACATAGTTCTTGTATGGTTCTATAGTACCCATAAGGAATATCGAGAGTGCTAAGAATAGGATCATCGAATAGTTCTTGTCGATACTGAATAGAGTAGTCCATGCCCTGTCTCATCGTTGTCCATGTATGTGGATATTGAATTTCAGCTAAAGCCACTTCATATTTTCCATACAGATAAATAGTTCGAGGCATACGAATTTGATAATTCGAAGCCTTGTTGTTGGGATAATAGTTCATACTCGCATTGCTAGGCAAAGTAATGTAAAAGCTTGTTGACTCCATGATGGGAACTAAATGGTATAGGTGCGTTGACGTTGCCTATATACTTCACGATAGCGCGCGCCATTCAACCAAGTATGTAAATGGTCTTTCACATCATGATGATCTATGACTTCTCCTTCACAACAAGCACTTGTACATCTTATTTTTAAAGGAATAGTTGGTTTATCTTCCTCACAACAACAACATAGCTCTTTCAACCATGTTAAAAATTTTCCCATCCTTCAGGAAACTGTCTTTGTTGACGTTGTTTCATTTCTGTTGTAATGTCGTCACGAGTGGTCTTTTTACTAAACATTGTTTTTGAAATATTAGCATCAACAATTTCCTGGATAAATGGATGCCAGCCATATGGTGGTATGGCTCGTTCTTTTCTTCTTGTCGCCACCAATGCTTCTTTCCTCAAATCAACCACGTTGGAATTTGCTATAATATCGCCCGTTTTCAACACAAGTTCATTCTTGTCTGACCATGTCGTACCATATTTCTTCAGTTCTGCTAAAAGTTGTGTTATTTTTCCATGATAGATAGGTTGAAAATGACTTAAAAATAACTTTTCTGGCTTTTCAGGTGATGATGATGATGATGAGGGCTTTTGCTGCCTAGACTGACTTGTTCGTAAATGACGACCAAGAAGTTGAGATATTTCTATAGCCTTTTCACGTGTTCGTTTCCCACGTAAAAGTTTATTCACTTTCGTTTTGATTTCACCATCTTTTCCTTTCTTTTCTAGCAACATTTTATATTCATATTCAGGAATGAGGACCATTTTCATCGTATGTTTCATTTTAGCAGCAGTTTGGCTAACAAAGGTAATGCCAATCTAGCAATAGCTCCAGTGAATCCTCCTTTCTGATTAATCAACTTCTTTTTTCGTCGAAGGGATATCTTCTTATCTGCTAGAGTACGAAGCGTATGACGTTCACGTTTAAATTCCTTAAACCGTTTTGAGCTTAAGGGTAAATGTCCTTGCAATATATTCAAACAAATTTCAAACAAGCTTGTTAATTCCTCCTTTGTAGCTTGCTGTAGCAAGGATTTACGTCGTTTAGGCCCACTGCGTGCAAGCAAATGAAGAAACGGCTGGTTCGCTCGAATACGTTTAGACATCTTGACTGCGAATGGTCAAATGAGTTGGTTCTTGTTCATACACTGCTTTATCAATATATACATAATGTGTATCTTTTGGTAAAATGCCTGTACGAATACGTAGTTGATCATTTGTCTTTGGTTTTAAATCAATGAATAAATAACCATGAGGTTTGCTTGTAGCATCTTGATAGGCTTCTATGAGAAATTGAGATCTTCCAGGATACATTTGCCGCGCCAATGTACTAATTTGTTGACTGTCTCTCGGATTTTTAAACAGAATGATATAATGTGTATTCAAACTAATATTTCGCATCTCTTTCCCATGATGGAATAAATTATGCACAATAAAGATAATGCTTAGATTTTGATGACTGCTGCCAACACTAAAGAGACGTGTCATACGCTCATCACTATGACATTTGGTCATTAAGTCATCAATGATAAGTAAGTTTGGTTTCTTCGGGTTAAAACGCTCTTCAATGTCATCTGGAATGCCTTGGTAAAATTCCACACCTTTCATTCCCTTGTACAAAGGCTGATCTGCTGCATAGAGCCATAAAATGCTTTTTGGAGAGGGTTGAATCAACTTTTGTTCTAGAATTTCCTTCACCAGAGACGTTTTGCCACTGCCTGTAGGTCCAGAGACTAAACATGTAAATGGATGCTTCATTGTTGAATGTCTGTTTCTTTCACCCAACTGTTAAACTTGTTTGGCCAACCTAACCACTTGACAAATAATTCTTTCACACCTCCTCGTCTTTTACGTGTTTTCAAGACTTTTTCAATTCTATAAATAGATTCAATATCTTTGGTCACTTTCTGCAGTTCTTCTTCATAGAAATGTCCATCAATATCTTCGTCTAAAAAGTCTTTCACACGATATAAATGTATTCCTTGCTTCTTACAACGATGTGTGACAATGAAGACTTCTTGCGTCCATTTGATGTGATAATCGCGTTGAAACACGTATTTAATGTGAGAAATGCGAACATGATCGCCAATGTTAAATTTGTACTTCTTCTTCTTCGGTTTCAATTTCAGTTTGTCGACATACATATACTTCCACACTTTTGATTCGTTGTCTTTACGAATCTCGGCTGGAGCATATTTATTAGGAAGAGAACCATGAGGTCTATGGTTGTAATTGTACACCAAGTCTGGAAGAATGTCTGAGTAACGGTAAGTTTGATTATGTAGAAAATACCGATACATCATTCCCTTCAGAGTACGAATGACTCTTTCAGCAAAGTTGGCTTTGGTTTCATTCTTTGTGGTATAAGCATGAATTCCTTCTTTCTTCAAAAATGCTTTTACCCATCTGTTTTTAAATTCTGTTCCTTTATCAGACCTTAGAGTTCGCGGTCTTCGTCGTGTGTCATGAAAAATCTTTTGGAAAGCTTGTATGACGCTGGTATGTGATTTATTAGGTATTGGCTGTACCCAGACATATTTGGAAAACACATCAATGACAATGAGTAAAAAGCGTATGTCATCATTATAGGGAGCTATGTTTCCCATATCAGCCAAATCAATATCCCACATATCATCAATGCCACGTGTAATGACACGTTGTCTTGACAAGTATGTTCTGAACACTCTTCATGTTGACAAGCAGGACAGACTAAATAGGCAAACTTTTTTACAGCTGATAACATTTCTTCACAATATGCTTTTTGCACAATATATTGTCTCAGTGTCATGTCAGCCATTATAGTGCAGCATACAGCGCTCTCTCACTTCATCAAACAGTTTTGGATCAAATAGAGCATACACTGCTTCCACATCAAACTCCTCAGCTCCAGACTCTTTGATGAAATCCTTACGCAAGTTTGATAAGTTCAGCATGGAATGAGCAAGTTCCCAATAGATGTTGAAATGTTCCAGTTGTTGTTCAACAGTTCCAAAAGGTGCTAGTTCACTTATCATATAGTCCACAAACTTGTTCTTGAAACATGTTTCTACATCCATCTTTTACATGTCCACACGTCTGCACACCATGACGGTTGGCAAGCAAATGAAAAAAAAAAGTCTCTAACCCTCACACAACATTTCTAACAACTTTCCCATAATATTCTGACCAGGATATTCAGATGACACATGTTTCACACCAGCTCCCCACCAATGATCATACGTTGCTTCAACTAAAGTTTTGTCTTTACATTCTTTCAACTTGTTGCGAAACAATACACACTGATCCAGTTTGACTTGTAAAACATCTTGCATTTTGCTTCTCTTCACTGGTAAGGACATGGTTTTATCCCTTTAGCAATACGTTTTGCTTCATATCCATTTCTGGATGACACAATGGCTGAAGCAATATCTTGACGGTGATGAAACACTGCTTTCTCATATTGATACAACGCTTCACTTGAGTTGAACACATGTCCATACTTTTCAAGTCGTGTTGGAAACATGTTTGAAAGAACGTCCTTATGACCGCTGAATAGTACAAGATTCTCCATGTTGACTTTGCTTCTGCTGTTTTATTCTAACATGTCGGTTTCTTCCTGTAATAAAATATCTTTTAATATATTTGCTGCCTCTTCTCTCATGTTCTTTCTTTGTTTACGTTGAAACCACTCACATAAAACTAAATTTGCTAGTAAGAAAAACATTGTTATCAATTCACTATGTTGTTACAAAGATGATTAAAAAGGTTTTTATATAACTTACTTGATAAAGCTGCTCGGTTTCCTCTTCTTCTTTACAACAATCTCTCAAATGATCAACTACGGTGACATATACTTCAACATCAGTACGAGCAGAATAAAGTGCAGAATCAAAGTCAAAGTCAGGATCTTCTTCTATTCCAATTTTATGACATTCTCCAAGAAATCTTGAATGCAGTTCAATCACATCAAGACTATGATGTACAACATCCCAAAAAGCATCCAAATGATAAAGTTGATAGTCTGGAGTGCCACAGCTAGCAAGTTTAGCAATCATCAAGTCAACATAAGCATTTTTAAAACATGCGTCCATCTTGTTTCAGTGTCTTGTGGGCTTTTACTTTGCTTCACTGACTTTAAGTACTCCACACTTGCCGCAGAAGTTGTTTGGTTCACACAACTTGCAATTATACTTGTGACAGTGGCAATGATAATCTTCCACATATCCACAAGCACCACAATAGTCGCAGGTAAGTCCAAGTTGATTTTGTACGTTCATGTTCTCCAACTGAACTTCAGCCAGCCTTTTCTTGGATAGCTTTGACACCTTCATCCGACCATCCTTTTGCAGCTTGATAGGAGTTATGACATGACATTCCTCACATGGCGATAGGGCTGAGTTGATGTTGTCCATCTCCTGAAGCAGTGTCTCCCATTCACCATCATTCATGTTGATGTGATGTGTGTATTCTTTCCCTTCAAACCGTGACGTGCGCACAAAACTCACATGGCGCATATTCAAATATGAAATGACTTCAAGCCACTTCGTTTGCGTTAAGTATAGTTTGAAGCCAATGTCGCGTAAATTTTTCAAGCTCTGGCACACAATCTTCCACAAAGATGGTGAATAAGCACACCATCTCTCTCCACGTGTGATGCGTAGAAATGGCCCATATTCTCCATGCTCCACAGTAATGGTTAAGTTAGCACTAATTTTAAAGCTGCTGCTGCTGCTGCTGCGCTGCGCTGCTGTGCTGCTTGTCTTGTTCTCCATGGCTGCCACAATGTATTGATGATCCACTCCCTCCAACTGTCTGCTGAGAAATGACTTCACTCTGCTGAGTCCACTCCCTTTTATACCAAACTGGTTGCTGAGTCAGCTCCCTTGCAAAGTTTTGAGTTCACTTCAACTCGTCCATGGTTGAATCGAACAAGCTCTGATACATTATTTGGAACATCATCATCATAATGTAAAATGATTCTTGCAGCTACAGCTAACATGAGCTCAACTGCCCAAATTGTATTCGCGTTGATAAATGCTGAATCAATGTCATAAGTTAACGGTAAATGTAGATCTTCACATTCACGTAGAAACGAGCGGATGAAAGATCTCTTGGAATGGTCTTTCCAACAGCTTCCCAATGCTGATGTAAGTTCTTCACTTGCAGCATCCAATCCGATTCAAAAGCAGGAAGCTTTGAAAACACATAGTCAGCATAATTCACTTTGAAGACGTCATCCATGGTCTCTACACATCTGTGAAGAAGTAATGTTGACATTGTGAAGTTTTCTCGTCACTCTTCCTTTTATAAAACTTTGATGGTATATGGTGTGTAACTTGTTCAAACTTATTCAATACTCGTTCAAAATTGTTGACTCAGCAGAATGTATCACTAGTTGACTAGTTGACATGTTTCACTCATGCTTTTATGCTACTGCCATGTAATCAAAATATGGTGTGTAACTTGTTCAAACTTGTTCAAAGAATTATTAAAATTGCTGACTCAGCAAAATGTAACAGTCGACCCACCGAAAAAAAAAAAAAAAAAAAAGTTCAGAAATGAAAAATGAAAAATGTTCAGAATCGTCTGAAACGGATAAATATGCAAAAATCACAATTTCGAGGGGGGGGGGGGGGGTCGGTCGACCCAAAAAATGAAAAATGTTCAGAATCGTCTGAAACGGATAAATATGCAAAAATCACAATTTCGAGGGGGGGGGGGGGGGTCGGTCGACCCAAAAAATGAAAAATGTTCAGATTCGTCTGAAACGGATAAATATGCAAAAATCACAATTTCGAGGGGGGGGGGGTCGGTCGACCCAAAAAATGAAAAATGTTCAGATTCGTCTGAAACGGATAAATATGCAAAAATCACAATTTCGAGGGGGGGGGGGGGGTCATCACTTTTTAGGGTCTGTTGTCGATTGACTTCGGAAATGAAAGCTTGACTTCATTGACTTCGACTGCGCCAAAACTCTCATGCAAACCCTAGGAAGCCGCCACACAGCATGACGTCATTATGACCCCATTATGACCTCATTATGACGTCATGGATGGTCGCGCCTATCCTAACGCTTATCGTGACGTCACTTCCGGTCCAGACAACACTTCCGGTCCAGACAACACTTCCGGTCCAGACAGCACTTCCGGTCCAGACAGTATGACGTCACAAAGTGTGGTGGAACTCTTAAGAGAACCACCACAAAAGTGTGGTGGAACTCTTATTTCTACACTACTTGTAGGGCAGTGCCACCCTTCCACCCTTGCTGCAGTCGCCCTGTCCCCATTCGATTTATATCACACGCAACATTTTTCTTTAAGTATTCTTTAACGGTTAGCATGTTTGAAATACTGATGTTATCTCTAAAAAGAAGGTTGGTTTTAAAGACTAAAATTATCAGCGCTTCATACAATGTCTTTGACAGACAGTCTGGGTACTTTCGGGTCCAGTTATCACACTTTTTCTGCTTTCCATATGCCCTATAAAGATAACATGTACACATAAAAAGTTTTCTTAAAGAAGTGACAATGCCCAATGCGTAAAACTTCGACGGCGTAAACAAACTATGCTAAACAGACTCCCCCCCCCCCTCCAACACCGTCCCCTCACCCCTTCGCTCCTCATATGGGAAAGGTGCTTAGTTTATAGCGTTTTACTCACAACACCAAAAGTGTCGTTAAGCCCCAAGTTCTAAGCATAAGGCAGAAATTGCCAGTCTACCTTGTTTAAACTACATGTTTAAAGCTTTATCTCAACGCTCAGTGTCAAAGCTTTATCTTTAAGCTAAGAAACCACAGTAAATAATCTTTTTGGTATGGTCGAGCAGACGTCGTAAAGTCAAACTGAAGTTAGATCGACGTCGGAAAGTTCAGTGGGCTGTTGCACCTAGAGTTTAAACACCTAGTGTAAAATACAGCAACACGAACCCCTTTGTTGCAAATCGTTGAGGCTTAAAAAAAAAACAGTTTAAGATTACCTGGTGCGAGACCTGATAAGGCTCTGTGTGATAATAATTATGTATCCAAAGTGCACGGTTCGCTACTTGTAGAATGATATCGGTGTTGTTATTTTATTATTTTAATACGATTTAACTTATAGCCGTATTTGCTTGACGTGGCTTTGACAATCAGTCAGTGCGACTGTTTTTACTGCTGGTGCACTGTACCACACCGGGTTACTTATCTCCTAGTCATATGTACTGCAACACAACTAGACCGAATTCTGCCAGATAGCGTACTGACTTACAGAAACCACTTAAGAAAATATTTGTATGAAATTATGACTGAGAAGGTCAAAGTCACGCAGTACCTCTTCTTTGTTGTCGTTTTGGCCCAACGGTTTAAATGGAACTCCAAATCTCTCTACCTCTAACCGTTTTTGAGGTAATAGTCAACTTCCGGTTTTTGTCCTTAACCTTGACCGAGAAGTATTGGGTCGAAAATGAGCACAAAATTGCTATAAGTGTACATATCGTTAACGGTACACATGGTCACGGGTGCTTCCTTCTGAGTACATTTTATATATTTAAACTGGGATTTGAGTGCTTTTTATTGGTACTTTTCGTGATAAATTGGCATTTTGAAAAATATTTTGATCTAACTTTGACCTTCACCTTTGAGGTAAAGGCTAAAAAATTTGCGGTTTAACCGAGACCTGAGCATTGTCTATAACTGCACCAAATATGAAGCTCCGCTGACTCAAACGCTAGGAGGAGTTTTCGGAAAACAACTTCGACCTCCGTTTGGCCTTGACCTTCACCGTTAAGGTAAAAAAGACTTTAGGATGCGTTGAAACCATCTGCAAAAAGACAGAAAGATAGTGACACCCTTAAGAGGCTAGTGAAGTCCAATTTTGGTACCAGTGCCAAAATTAAAATCAAAATGCAAAAAGTATATAATAATAAAAAAATTAATGTATAAATAGTACAAAATTATTTAAACTTAAGAATTTTTGTGATTGGAATCACATTTGAGCTCTGGGGCCTCTGGTTACGTTCATGTTTCTGTCATCCTCAGCAGTTTATCTAATACAATATTGAATTGGGGCAAACTGTTATGACAAAACTGAAAGGAATGACTAAGGCATTTAAATGTAGAAATTCCAACGTATATTCAAAGTCAGTCAGGACATTTTTGTTAAGTTTTGATAAAAATTAAGGAAAGTTACAATAAAAAAAGTTTGATAACTAACTGTAGATTTATATTTAAACTCATATGTGTAGTGGACCGACCAATATGCTGTGATATCTGTAGCTAAGGATTGCTTAAATGACAAATAGCGATGTTCTTTTATACACGAAGAATGCAAGTGACTTTCACAGGGAAGCAGAGAAGAGTCAATTAGGCATACTAAACAGATTTAGGCTAAATTTGGCCCTACCATCTCCAACAGTCTCAAACTGCTAAATGGGAAAACTGGTATAACGGAATGAAGAATAAGAGGAAAACGCCTTAGTGCATCGTATGAATTGAACAAACCTTGCTCAAATGCGATAAAGAATTTGCACTATGGTACTTATATTGGCTTGATAGCTTTTAAAATTCTTTATCATTTACATACCGCAAACTAGTTTACGTGTCTATTGTCACGGTATGTGTATGTGTACTGTTCCTTTGCCCGTCTTCTTTCAACGCCTGTTTCTCTTATTCGTGCTTTCTGCCTATATTTGTGTCTTTATTTCTGTCTCCCTGTCTGTATTTTTTTACTTTTCGCTCTAAAAGGAATTCTGTACTATTTAACACTTGACAAGCCTTTGGCTTGCAAGGTGTTTAGGTGTTTCTGAATTTGTGCGAGCAGCCGTTGGTATCTTTTCTTCTTGACAGTGAACGGAATTTTTTTGTGTCATCTTCTCAGCTGACACTACGGGCCCTAGGGCCACGAAACTTGGGACTTAGGTAGAACTTGATATAAACGTGTGCATGACACTTTTTATTTTCTCCTTCGATTTCGTTTTCTTGTTTAAAACGCCACGTGAAAAGAGTGTATTTTTTGCAAGTAAATGTGGAGCATTTATCGCACAGCACAACACACAGTTGCTTAGCTTTGTGCCAGCTCTCACTGCGTAAATAGATAACACGGCGTATGCCTGATCAGCCAATAAAACTTTAATGCAACAAAAAAACCAAACACTACTCGGCTTATAAGACGTATTCAAGCTGTGTTGTTTGCAATATTTTATTCAACAAATAACCTATTGAAGGAAGTACTTTTGCGTTTTAATTTTTACAAGTGTTTAACTTTTCGCTAGCGAAATGAGGCTCTAGTTTTAATATTAAATGTTCAAGTATTCAATACAGAAGCGTTTCTTCTCTATCTATTGCAAATCGAATGTAGACCATCAGGCAGAACAGTATAAGAGCGCAAAAGCCTTGGAAGCAAAATATTCTTGCTTCTATTTTAAAGATGCCTAATGGGGGGCGAAGAGTGTAGTAAGGCATGGGTAATACACCGAGAGCATCACTAAGTCACATAAGGCAAAAAAGACGCATCTTGAAATTGGTACTAGTGCAGAGGGACCAAGAGTAAACGTATCACATGATCGTCATAAGGTTGCCATGTGTTACCCGTCGACTTTATATAATTTGTCACTATTCGGCCTTTTCTATAAAGGATTTATTCCCACTAATTAATGCATTAATCAATCAATAGATTGAGCAGTAGATTGTATGGTCTCCTGCATTTTAGGCATTTAGAAAAATTTATAGAAATATTTCCTTCTTTTGTAGAGAATTAAAGATAAGCGACGAAAATCTTCACAGGCATATTCATTCCTATACAATTTGTGTAATTCAGCAAATGAATGAAATGCGTTTAAAAACTAAAGCCATGATGTTCTCAGTAAAAATAAAGCTATTGCCGAGTTGTGTTACGATATAATATCATATAAAAAAGAAAACAACATCCAGCTGATATATAGTTATATATTTCCGGATATATATTGCGTTTACATATAACACATGTAACAGCATATTACGAGGGAACAATTTTAGGTTTTTGAACAACACAATAAATGACAGAAGATTAAGGAAAAAGAAATTCCTAGAAAAACTGCTGTCAGTAATACTTGATCCACACATAAATTTTTATTGACGTATGACTGCCTCATAAACGCTTCTTGAGTTTTAGCACGTTATACTTTACACCGGCAATTTGCGTCAAGTTTGCATTGTACAGTATTTTGTGCTGTCTCACATTGTAATTCGGTTATGTGCAGGATATAAGTTACACATTTGGCAATCTGACCTCTTTTTGATACCACTAACGGAAGAACATCCACGACCGATCAAATTAGAGACATGAACAAACTTTGCACTTGACGAACGAGATAATTCAAAGTTAATATTAATGCAGTCCGTGTAGAATACCTCAACCCAAATGTTTGCTGAAACATAGATTGCGTCTTCCTCGACCCACAGAAACGGATTGCTATGTTTATTAAGCCTAGGTATGTATTTAGTGCAGAAGTTATCCGCGTCACTTCCTTCTGTTGTTATGACAACCGTAACATAATGAGTGTTGTAATGACAATAAAAGTCCCCAAAATAAATGTTTTTTCCATCGCCTATTAAAGACTGCGCTGGTAAAATAATGCGCATCTCGCCAAATGGAGAAGAGTTTGGCAATTTCCCTTTATTAGTTTTGTTCGCTGAAAAGAACAGACCGTCAATATTTCCATTTAAAGGAGAAGCAGGGTCACCGTTAAAATCTTTCCTGTATGGATGCATAACGCCTCCCAAATTCTCCATTATGTTGGTGAAATACTGTATTGTTTTATTGCGATATAACACAGTCACCTTTTGTTTCTTGCCTTTTAGGAACTGAACGGCTTTTGATTGCAAGATTCGAAGCTCGTTGATATTAAGTAGAGACTTACAGGTTGTTTGTGCCCGTGCTATTTGGATGCGGTGCTCTATACCCTGGATGGCGAGTATCCTTACAAACCTGACATTAACATTATACAATGCTCCAGAAACTGGCAATTCTACTAACACATAGGGTTGTGTAAGAGGCAACCAGAAAACTCTACAAGCTCTTTCTTCTTTCCCGTCATCAATTGTTAGACTAATTTCAACATCTGTTGTAAGAGTGTTAACAGAATCTGGGGAACTACACCACATAATTGTAGCAAAGCGTGATGATACGCTTTCCGTCTGTATCTCAATGACCGAATCATGGCCAGAAACACACAAATACAGTCCTTTAAAGAAGCAGTCTTTGCAGAGCTCTTGTATGCACTGCTTTATGTACGGTGTTGCATTTTTAGGATATGTTTTATCTCTGACATGTTGAACAACTGACTCAAGTAATAAATCATACGATCCGAATAAAACACTAAATTCTAATACCTTTGTTATCCAAGTAATGGTCATTTTGATGTTTTGTGGTATAACGTGTGACAGCAAAATTCACATTGTTACGTTTAGCAGTTCGTTACCAACCTACTATCTTCACTCATTCAACAAGTTATCTGAGGAAATGTGGTTTTATAGTTAATATATTTGCTTTGTTATTGTAATGTAGTATCTGATAAGTGGCCTGTCTCTGTTTAATGCACAACGCGAACTCATGGCCCAGCGTATTGATCCACATAATTTGTTACTACAGCACTCACGATTAATGCAGTGTAATGAGTTGCTTTAAAGCATGCATTGTACCTCAGCTCTGCACATGGGATATTTTTAAGTATCGATCTTGTCCTCATGCTATGTTCTTTCTTAAAGGAATTTAAATATACTTTCAGATATTTATATTTGCAATTGCTTTGTAGAGGCACAACCAATGTTCACTCCTTAAAATAAATTAATCAAGCAAGTGTTTGTTTTTAATATTATATTTTGCACGTATTGGTGTTTTATTTGTCCCGTCGTCGGTTCCGCTCTTTTATACTTTTTATATAACAAATGTGACAAATATTACGCCCATATATTAGTTATTTTATTCTTTTTATGCTTTGTCTGTTAACTGTCATATGCTACAGGCCTATCTGTGTGTTCAGCTAGTCTTAAGGATATGTTTCGTACATTTCTATCCATCACCAAAGTAGAACTAACTACTCACCGCGGAATTCAAAGAGAATAACGAAATGTTTTCGGCTGGCTGTTTGAAATTTTTTTACTTCCTATACTGATTGTGGGAAATTATGGATAGATAATTTAATTTATAAGGAAAGCAATACCAGCATCCAGTCCTATAGAATAATGTGTTCAGAGCTTCTGTATATAAAGCCCCCCTCATATTTCTCCCCACCCCCACCACGAAAAATACCAGGCCACCGCCTTGGACCTTATTGGCATTCTTGCACTAGCATAAATATGGCATATTTGACCTTTGCCACCCCATCATATTCTGGGTTATTGTTTAGAATACCAAAAAAGATGTGCAATCAATGTGTCACAACACAATTAACATAGACTCATTTCCATTCCACTTTATTCACATATATCTATGTACAGCATATATTTCTATGGCTAGTGGGTCACATAAATAACATTCTCACCTGAAAAGAACTAACAGAGCTATATATTTCTTAGAAAGAATATGGTTCAATTTATCTTGTAAAAGATAAAAAAAAATGTCCCAAACTGAGGTGTATAATGCTTATATTTTAAATTTTAATTACATGCCGCCCGACAGTAGCTAAGAGAGGTTTATGGAGATATCTATGAGAAAATGTTGCGAAAACATAATTTTAAAAAATGAACGGATAAAACTAATGGTCAAACTCAAAAAATGGATTATTTTAATCCATAAATAAATCTCAAGTTCTATTGTATGAATAATCGAGATACGTAATAAGCGCTCCGAATACAAAATTAACCAGCAAACAATCTGACGACAGTTATTGAAATTAAAGTGTAGCTAAAGCACGGTTGGTCAGTTAAAAGCTAATGCTGAATTAATGAGTGTAAAATTTAACAAAAAGTACATGTTTGAGGAGCAAACGTCGCAATGACAAAAAAGCTTATGGCTGAGTCAAACCTCATCGTCTTGTTTAGCTTACGGCTTGTAAATGCAGCAGCCTGGTCGGTCCTGACGTTGTTACCCCATATACCTTCACGGCATTACCCTCTATTCAAAATTTCATTTTTGTACAGAATAGTGCATATATAGTTTAATCTGCTTTCAAGAATATCATATAACAAGTGTGTACTTGTGCACGTGTTATGCTGTGGACTGATTACTCCATACAACAGAAAATATATTTTGTGCTTGTTTTGTATTTGTAATTACTGTGAACATGCACATATTGATTCGTTAAATATATTAGCAAATTATATATCTTATAAAAAATAGAGCAAAGAAAACAATATGAGGAATATATTGCTTTTCTAATCGTAAAAATAAAATTCGGAATAAAAACGTTTCCTTATCTTGGAAACCCGAAATGTGCGCTCTATCCTCCCCATAATAAGATACCACAGAACATATGGCATTACTAGTTACTAGCTTAGAATATATGCAAAAAAATTATTTTGCAATAGATTCAAGATGTAAAATAACATACTCTACACATTCTTTGGCAAACAAACAGGCATTTGGACAGAAAAAATTTGAAGATTGTGACTTATGCTGTTTGTTGTTGCCGAAGTGCCAGCTATTTTTTTAAGTCTGAAGAGCCCTTTGCAGAGGTTATCATAACAGGCTTTATGATTTTCACAGGTTAAAGACGTGATATATTCGCGATACATTAATATCTAAGAATGTTGTAAAACTGAAGCTGTTCTATCAGATCTTAGACCTCATATGTATTAAAAAAAGCTATAATTTTTAAAAATATCATAAGCATTAATGATTAAAATTGCCAATATTTACTGCAAAATTAACGCCATATAATTAAATAACACTAAGAATGCAATATTCGCACTTGTGATAAATGTCAATGAGTTACATAACATTGATAAATACCGTTGCTACGCTTGTAATAAAGATCAGTAAGGAAATCACAAACATAATTCTATCAAAGACTTTTGCGAACAGTTTCCATTCATAAATCACATGTTCGTCTGTAGAAACCTTGCTGAGAATCGCCTTAATAGCCACAATTTCATCCAAAATCGCTGCACTCTCTAAAACATTTATGATGACATGGCTGGGTATATTTTTCATTCAACATTTTAATGTTTTTTATTTACTTCAAGTATATTCATTTCAAAGCAGTGTCACAGCAATGACATTTCATTAAAAGGACCGAATTAAATTTTCTATGCCCAATGATTGTGAAATTTTATCAGCTTCAATGAGTACTAAGAGCATCATGTTAAGTTATTTACGCAAGATTTCCAAAAAATCCTTTTCTTTAAATGTTCCAATCAACCAACGAAGGAAACGTTTCTATTAGGTATTTCACAGAAAAACATTTCATAATTCTTAGTAAGTTTTTCAACCTGTTAAGTTGTTTTTTTTATTCAGCATAGTCATTATGCTTTGTTTGGAGGGGCTTATATTTTCTTTCTTATTTATTTTAAGCAATTATCATGTAAGAATTTAAAAACCGCATTAGTATCTTAACGTTCTTCACATAAAATTCTCATCAGTATCTTATCGCTCTTCACATAAGATGCGCCTCAGTATCTTATCGCTCTACACGTAAGATACGCATCAACTTCTTATCGTTCTTCACGTAAGAGATGCATCAGTATCTTGTCGTTTCTCACGTAAGATACGAATCAGTATCTTACGTTTCTCACGTAAGATGCGCATCAGTATCTTATTGTTTTTCACGAACAGACAATTATGACTAGCAATAATTTACCAAACCTACTTTTCGTTCAACAATCAAGTTTTGACTTCTTTTAAGAGATTAAAGCTTTGGTTTCCATTTGCATACATACCAGAACACTTGTCATTATTGGTCACACCATCTGGTTTTGTCACGTCATCAACAGCCACGTACTGATTTGTTTCATTTGGTTCTCCTCGTTTGTTTGAATGTACCTCATCAGCAGACAAGACAAATCTGCTTAATGCAAACACTATTTTGCGCAAACAATGCGGAAGGCGTGATTTTCCAAACCGGAAGCTACACGACGTAACAACCATAGACGTCAGCAAGGAAATAGTTGACATTACCATGACAACCATCACAAGTTTGCCTGGGTATAAAGCAATAAAATGTGATTCCTTTGCATGTTACGTTTACATTATAATAAAACTATAAAACTACATATTTTAAAAAATAATAATTTACCAAATATTCCTTATATATGTGTTTTGTCGTCAAATGAATGTTTTTTGCCTTGTAAATTCAAAAAAATTCTTTAAGAAGAGAGCAAGCATGTATTGAATTTGCATATCCGGTTAGATTTGCACTTAATTCAAACCTTCGAATGAACAGAAAAAAACTAAGCAGCTGTCAAGCCTATCAACGTTCTTCATAAGCTTTGTGTACAAAAAAGGTTACTTTGCAAGACGTATAATATTTTGAAATGACATGTGCACACGCTAAAACTTACTCAAGGCAGGAACATAATCGGATCCAGCGGGAGTGTTATCCATAATTATAATCTGGAACACTAGAAACGCAAGTAGCACGGTTATACCAAGAGACACCTTTTCTCCACAATCTGCTGGTAGCCAAAATACACCCAAACTCACTGTCAGAATCAAGGAAGACGGCAGCACAATGTTGTACATGTAATATAGACTTTTGCGTTTCCATGTGAATTGTAACAGACATACTGGAAATGGTGGATAAAGGTAGGTCTTTTCTCCGTGTATCTGTTTTAAAATCCAAAGTGCATTACTCTTGTAATAAGAATTATTAACTGCCGGCTTTAAGTTTGTAGGTTCTACAAAATCAACATCCTTGTTAGTGTAAGCCCAATTTTCTAATGTCATATCACAGGTCTGTTCATCAAAAGGGTAGTTGCTCAAATCTAGTGGGCACTGAGTAATAAAAACTCCACCACAAGACCAAAGCACATCTCCATTGCTATGTAGCTTAACATCGACTTGATTTCTGGATTTTTTCTCAGCTATTGAGTCTACTCTGTTAGAAATTACAAAGAGTTAAATAATCAAAAGCTATCATGCCTTGAACACTAACTTCTGACAATAATTTGTAACAATATGTCGCATATTTTCAATCACCCTGTGGTCTGTGACTCTCAATGACAAATAAGTATTAAAAACCAAACACATTACTTGCTAGAGCAATTTTAGCGATAATAATTTTACTCAGATGATAGAGAGTTGTTTCTGGTAGCACACAGCAATACTGGTGTCGCAAAAATCAATATGCTGTTGCCTTACCCCTTCAAGTATTTGTGGGTTCGTTAAATTAGACAGCAACATAAAACGGTACAATGTCAGCATTTTCGAACTCTACTATTATTTGCTAATGGCTTTCGGTCGTTCGTTAGTTTTAATGCTTGATAAAAAATCTGTTGGTTGTCAGTGGGTCTATGTGAAACTTTGACACGTAAATGTATAACATATTTGTATGTCACATAATAAGCTGCCTGAAAAGAAATCATGTAAGATAAATATTCGGTTATTGTAAATCCCATTCCTGCTTAGATAACTCTTGGAGAGGCAAACATGCAGCAGGAATAAGCAGTTGATTCTTGAATTTAAAATTACTTATAGATAACTACAAACATTTATTATATTAATATAGTATATTTTTATACAACTGGATGTCTACAAACTTCTTCTCAGTAACCAAGGCTACTTCAATTTCGTTTAATATTTAAAAACAATATGCACTTATTCGTGAACTAAATGAATGCAGTAAGAATGCAAAATATACATTAGAACTTTGCCTGGGATACAACCTGCTGCGCTGTTTATGGCTAACAGTTTGTCATGTGGCAAACACGTTGTTTATAAGAGATAGTTCACGAAAATCATGTGTATATTTGTTGATGGCTACAAATATTCTAATCTGAACTCTGCTGTCGAATTTCAACTTGTTATCGTGTTGATCTTGAATTCTGTTCTGTAAGTTTTAGTGTTATGTAGAAGAGGGCAAACTGGGTGATTGTGCTCACTGAATTGCATTATCTGGGAAGCGCTATGACAAGGTGCACTTAACCCCACTATAGCTAAATTGCTTTCGTGGTGTACCATGCATGATATATGTTTGTTACATGTTTTTATTTAATAAGCAAAAGGCTTTTTATACTCATGTTATTTTTAGTGTGATATTTATAAGCTAAACAATTATTTAACTAAAAGCTTTCTGTCTGGGGATGTCAGTGACAAACAGGTGAATCATTTGTCAGGAAAAATGGCTTTCATAGATTAAAGGATATCAGCCCATCGAACTTTATCGGAAATAAAACAAACCAACAAGTTATGACGGATTCAGTGACAAGCTCGACACTGCTTGGCTTTTTTATTGTCGGCTTGTTGAACTTATATTGTTCTCTAACAGATGATTCACTTTTATAGTAATTCACCGTTTGAAATTCCTTTTTGGACGTGTCACGACCTTACAACTTCAATTTTAACTTTAATTTCAAACAGTTTGCTCTTTACACCAAACCCCTAGGAACTAACCCACCCTTAGACAGATTCTCGGTAACGTAAATACGCCAGAACGACTTACGCATTTGTGACAGTGATATCTGGAAGCCACACGTGGCTGGCTCTCACATTTATTTCTGTCGTCCCATTGAAATCATCAGAGTTCCAGTGGAGTAATTCATCATTCCATTCCTACCAACAATAAGCATTCCCAGATAATCATGCTTTAATCACGTGATAAATAGAATCCATACATAATGAGCGAAAACATAACAATTTTCTCAAGATGTCAAAGCCTCCTCAATGAAAAATTACGGTATACAATTTCAAAATTTAATTCTAAGTTTTGATATAAAAATATAACTAAGAATATCAATAAATCTATATAGACCTTTATGGAATGCCATTTTTACATTATTATACAATTACTGATATCAAAAATTAATTTTTAATTAAAAAAATTATTTTTTCACATTAAGAATTAAATTTTCTTATCTATATTTATGTTTTTGAGATCAATAAATGTATTCTTGATCTCAAATTTTTGACACCAATTAACATTCAAGGATATCAAAAAAGTATTTATTGATATGAAAAATTATTTATCGATTTCAAAATTGATTTTTAAAGATCAAAAGTTCAATTCTTGATAGCAAAAATGAAATATTAACATTTTTGAGATCCATCATTCATGTCTTAAATTCAGACAATTCCTGAGCTCAAAAAATGTGTTGTTATTATTTATATCAATAATTCAGTTTTTCATCACCAAAATTTAATTGGCAATTCGCTAATTTTTTAAAAGTATGCCACTCTTAGGTTTTTAGGTTTGTAAAATCGATATTTTGATCTCAAAAAATTTTTGCCATTCTTGATTTTTGTATAAAAAAGAAAGAGTTGTATACATGGGTCAGTCTTTATTTTATTCTCAATTTTGGATGCAAAAAATAGACTGATATTTTGATATCAAAAACTAATTTTTAAAATAAAAAAATTATCTGCAGATTTCAAAATATTAATTAAAAACTTTCATTCTAAAATAATGTTATTGAAAATAAATTCTTAATATCAGAAAAAGAAAATAAATGGTTTAACTCCAAATTGAGATTTTGCTATCAAATATTTCATTTTTTGCTGTCAAGAATTAAACTGTTGAATTGAATGAATTTTTAAAAATCGATTTTAAATATTATTAAATCATTTTTGAATAAATAAAAAATCTGTAATTATTTATTGATATCAAGATTCTTTTTTGAGATCAAGAATACAATTAGATATATCAAACATATAAAAACAGATTCATGGAATGCCGTTTTTACATTTTTTTAGGGAATCATTGATATCAAAACTTAATTTTTGATCTCGAAAATTGATATTTTGATATCAACAGTCAATTTTTGATCTAAAAATCCATATTTTGATATCAAGGATTAATTTTTGCTATCTGTAATTGTACTTTTGATATCTCTAAATGTATTCTTGATCTCAAAAAATAATTTTTGATATCAATAAATATTTAGAGATATCAAGAAATATTTATTGATATCAAAAATGATTTAATGATATCTAAAGTTCATTTTTGAGATCAAAAATTCAATTCTTGAGAGCAAAAATGAAATATTTGAGAACAAAATATTAATTTTGAGCTCAATAATTCATTTTCCTTTTATTGATATCAAGAATTTATTTAAGATATCATTATTTCAGAATGGAACTATTTTAATTTGTGTTTTGAAATCTGCAAATGATTTTTTGATCTTAAAAATTGATTTTTGATATCAACATATCAGCCTATTTTTTTAAATAAAAATTCATCAGCACACATCTGTAAATTAATAATGACCGGCCCTTGTATGCAGAATCTTTGTTTAAATTGTTTACTGTACAAAAAGGAAGCAATTCTTGCGATCAAAAATGTGTTGTTATTATTGATCTCAATAATTCTAGTTTTCGTCTCAAAATTTAACTGACGATTCGTTAAATTTTATGTAAATGTGTATCTCCTATAAGGTTTTTTAAGTTTGTAAATTTTATTTTTTGAACTCAAAAAGAAATTTTTGCCGTCTAAAATTCAATTATTGATAGCAAAATATAAATTTTTGAGATCTACATTGATTTCTTGATATCTTTAATTATATCTTAATATCAAAAAGAGCATTAAATGTTAAAACGGCATTCCATACAGATAGGAAAAATTAATTCTTGATATCAGAAAAAAAATTTTGTAATAAAAAATTAATTCTTGATATAAACAAAATTTAGAGATCAAAAATGAATTCTTGATATTATTAATTGCCTAATAAATGTGAAAATTGCACTCTGTACAAAAATAGCCTCAAATAAAACATGAGATTATAAAATAAACAAAGTATAAAAACACTTGCCACATCAAACCAGCCCATGACACTCATTGTTTCTTCTTTCTCATTCTACAAATTGATATGCCGAAATAGGTTAACTCAATAACTGCATCAAGTGGTTTAGAAGAAATCCTTATGTGGAAAACCTGACAACCATGCTTCACTGAGCTTTTGTCAAACAGCTTTTATCTCTACAGAATAAATGACTACCAGGAACGATTACGGAAAATTTTAAAAAAATGTATTAAGAAAACAGCCAAATAAATAATATATCTTTAAAAGTCGTGCTTTTCAATGATTCGCTCGCTGCTTAAATTCCATCTTTTTAACAAGGTTAGACGATCAGAAAATAAATAAAATATATACTTACTATTGCTAAAAGTCCCCTGATAAAGAATGTTGATTTAATGAGAATAGGCTTGGAGACATTCTTGATTGGTCGGAGCATCGGGTTGTAATTCCTGAACACGTGATTGTAAACGCAGGTCTCAGGTCCTTCGCAGTTTCCTGAAAAATCAAGTCCGGTGGGAGGGAGTATTTCCTGTATCAATGTTGTTCCAGCTTCCCGAACTTCATTTTTTAAAATGTACAGCTATAATTTAAACGATTTAAAATAGAAAAATGCTTGTTAATTGAAAAGTAACAAGTGCGCAATTTTCAGTGATTGTTATAGAATAAAATTTGAAAGAATGAAATACTTTATATTACCGTCATCCAACTGTGACGTAACAAGCGGAGGAGTTAGAATACATGCCAAAAGGACTGTCAGTGTGAATTCTACTAAATCGGCCCTGCTCATAATTCGTTATTTTATAAAATACTTTATCCACAAGTAAATGACACAGTACGTCACATCGCCCATTAAAATGCACTCTGGAATGGATCTGACCACGAGTAATTCCTCTCAAAATCGTATCACTACTTTTGGTTGTCCCTTTATGGATGTTGGGTATCTGTATGCTTTCGCATGCGTCTCCCTTATGTAATCAAACTAAATGAAATTAGTCAAGCTGAAAGCCGGACCAGTTCATCACGGAATTTATAACCTTTTTAGACCCTTCTTTAGCCTCATGAGATACTGTCCAGGGCCGAGTTATTTGATAACGCGGCAGTTGGTGACACTCGCTTCCCTTCGTAATTCTGTTCTTCTTTGTTTGGAGAGCAAGCGTTGTGCAATTTGTCAAATTGCTGCACCTATCATCCTGCCATTACAAGGCTCGTCACGGGACAGTTGACCAGCTGTTCCTGGTTTCGATGTGTTCTGAGAACGCAGCAATGGAGTGAAAATGTGCTTATATAAAGGGTCGTGGGTAAGAAGTGCACAGGCGACATTTTTGTAAATATTGAGCTGAGCTCAGCAATAAATCGATAAGGGTCTCTTCTGATATATAAAATCAGCAGGCATGAGACAACGCTTTGATATTGATCGATCGTTTAAATGGGAATAATCTATTTATGTTTTTATGGTAATTTGGTTTTTCGTCATTACTTTGGAAACTGTTCGCGTATGCGATCTGAGGCAACAGCAAGTCGAAGCGAACACTCCTGTTAAAATACACAATTTGCTGGATTTAAGTAATTGCATCTCGAAAGGGTTGATAATTTTAAAAAAAGGAGCAATGCCTTTTTTTTTTGCTAAATTCGAAAAGATTGTTCAATATATTTGATAAATTTAGAAAAATCACTCAGTAAAAATTTATTTTACCATGCAAACACACTTGGTTAACAAGATTATTGCAGTCAACGCCGTCCGAGAGGGGTAGTTTGGGTTCGTTCAGGGTGGAATTTATTAAAGTGTCTGCGTTTGGTCCACAAAAAATGCCATCTTTCAAAGTTTTCACTCCGAGTTTCGGGGTAGCTTAAAGAGGTTATGCGTGGCAACCAGTTTGTAAGCGAGTGTACCCGAGACAGTACCACTGAATTCATGGTGGAATTATGATACGCTGTATAAAATACACGTTATTTGGCAATTTAAAGCCATTGTCTTCGCTGAAGTGATTAATCTTTACCTTATGAACGCCGTTATTTTGCATTTTTTTTTTCAATTTCATCTCCTGCGCTCGTATGCAAAATTTTTGGGGTTGTTGTTTTACTGTAAGAAACACTAAGATTCGTATCCTCCCTCCACCCCTTCCTCCCTCCATCCCCCAAAGAACACACACACATACACACATACACACACACACACAAACCTTGAATTTATGACATTTGCTTGTGTCGTAATCCGCATCCTGGATCTAATCCAGGGAACAAGTGATTTAAGCAGTAAGTCAGTTTGCCGGATCTCTCACAACATGCCTTCGATTGATCCAGGGTGTTTTATGGCATAACTTTTCTTTAACTTGGTTCAGTGTGCAAATATGATCACCGCTTGGTAAACAAATGTTAATAAGCATTAAATGTAATAAGCATTAAATGACATTATAAATATTCGTCTCAAGGTCAGGTATGTCATTTTGAAATTATATAATGCAAAGACATAAGTGATAGCTTTTATTGCAAAAGGATACGAATATATGACCGCCAAGTTAACTGCACTCTGGAACACTCTGGAATTTCTAAAAGATCATATGTATATTCGATGTATTTTGAAAGGAAGATAAGAAACACCACTTGAAAGTAAAAGTTATGCAGAGACTGTAGAGTATCAAGCCTGCAGAATTTAATGATAAATTTGATATGTGAGACCGTGAAGAAATCACTAACCATAAATGACGAATAATCTCTTACCCCCCCCCCACCTCTCTCTCTCTCTCTCTCTCTCTCTCTCTCTCTCTCTCTCTCTCTCTCTCTCTCTCTCTCTCTCTCTCTCTCTTCCAAATGTAGTCTCAAAATTTATAATTATAATATTAAAGATATTAACTTCTGTAAATGAATGCTACAGTAAAAACAAGTTACAGTGAATGCATATTTTTTATGTTTTCCAATTTGTCATCATGAAGCAATCCTGTTATAGCTGCACATGTAACATGTATCTATTGTTTCAATCTTTATAGACCAGAAGATATTTCTTCAATATATAAATGAATAAATGGTGAGTGTGGACAGTCACAATGAACGCGTTACGGTGGATAATGCTGCTAGGCCTACTTACTCTTGGTGAGTACCTCATTTCTTTCAACCAGATTCAGTAATTGGGTAAGTCCGTATAAATATAGATACCCATAAAAAGACACTATCGTATAATATGCCTTGGGGCGTGCAGGGAGAGGGGAATAGATTATGACACATCAGTTGTGAACACCAATGCAAACATTCTGCATGAAGTTGTTGGGAGAAGGAAATCAAACAATCGAAAATTTTCACGATGTACTACAAGGCGTTTCACAAATCTCAAATATTTACGGGGAGGGGAGATTTGGGTAGGAAATAAAAATTTCGATGATGTTTACCATCACATGCCTCAAAGTTTCGATTTCACGCGTGTAATGAAAAACATTACTGATTTTTTTTCCTGCCCAAATCCCCTTCCCCAAAATGTTCCGGATGTAGGAAACACATTGTATATTAACAGCTTCTTGTTCCATTGGGTTGGGGATGACTGACAAATACAGACCACAATATTTACTGCCTGATCGTGAGTTTTTTTCAGTACATTACTTAGCTGTTTGGTATGTTGAAATAATAGACGAACTTGCTCACTGGCAAAATTTAAAAAAAAAACTTATTTGTAAAAATATATAAATTCACAAAAAGTCGAAAATGTTTGCTTCAAATTTTACCACAGTGCAATGACCCGAAATTCAGAAAGCCTAAAAACCCGGTTTAAATTGGCTAGTTGCTGAGAGGAACCGTTCTCGGCAACGGACAATAATCCCTTGTAGGTTCTTGTGGCAAGAAGAAAGCTAAATGTAAAGTGAGACCAAATTCTGCAGAGTCTGGCCTCAGCGATGACGTCAGGGGCACAGTCACATTGACACAGAATGTGAGTAACAACGTTGGAATCTTGTTCCCAGAGTACTCAGACTACTTGTAAATAAAATCCCACTGAACACACTTATGACTTCTATACTTTTTTTTCTGTTTCTCCTTGCCTACATAAACTTTAGAGCTTTTCTTATTGGACTTCAGAAGGTAGAACAATTTATTAAGTGAAGCCTGCCATTCAACGTGTATGTTTTTAATTTAAAAATTAATGTTAAGATTTGTCGCTGATCTTTGTTTACAAAAGTTATATATACCTATGTATCACGTATTCCGAGCATTTTTATGGTTTGTTTTCCCACGATTTACTTTCCAATGAGTCCAACTTTGAAAAGGTTTTGAGCGGTTTATTGCCCTAAATATTCAAGAATTTGGCCTAGTTCGTGATCAGTTTCTTTCGCCGAATCAACCCGTAGAAAATAATAAACCCACATATTAACGGAATGGGTCGGCCAAGGTTGTTTGAGCTCAAATTATCCAGCTGCATCGAGGCATAAGAGATGAAGTAAGTGGTTCGTTGCAGAGCGGTGGCGATGATGTAGAGGTTTATATAAACGTCCAAGGTTTCGATACCTCAGACGGCAATGTAGACCACGGCGTCCACATTCACGAGGATGCCATCAGCGGCAGGGACTGCTCCACCGGAGGCTCACATTACAACCCGGATGGAAGCACTCACGGATCACCGAACGATGATCCCAGTGACAGGTCCGCGCCAATTTCCCTCGATGAATTGTGTCCTCCCCCCCCCTTCCCTCTTCCCCCTCACCTTAACCATCAGCCATTGCTTCAGTGTAGCATAAGGGTCCAACTGGAATGATTTTTCTGTTTATCGGTACCCTACCCCCCCCCCTCCTCCGCCATCATCACCAGAGGCAGAGAGACAGGAAGTGATATATATATATATATATATATATATATATATATATATATATATATATATATATATAGAGAGAGAGAGAGAGAGAGAGAGAGAGAGAGAGAGAGAGAGAGAGAGAGAGAGAGAGAGAGAGAGAGAGAGAGAGAGAGAGAGAGAGAGAGAGAGAGAGAGAGAGAGAGAGAGGGGGGGGGGGGAGTGAGAGAAGGGGAGGAAGGTAGTTACTTCGCATTTTGCACATACAGCAATGAATCTTTTAATATCTTTCCATGATATTTCAAATACAAAACTGTGAAATTGTTATATTTTGTTTCTGTTGTTGTAGGCATGTTGGGGATTTAGGAAATTTTCGTGAAAACAATGACGGGACTTTTGACATCAGCATAGAGTATTCATACATCAGTTTACGGGGAACTTACAACATCATAGGCCGTTCATTCGTAGTAAGTGCATATATATGTTACAGGCAATTTGTGTATTCAGGCAATTCGTGAATTGCCTAAAATTTTCAGGCAATTCGTGAACTGCCTGTAGAGGTCAGGCAATTCGTGAATTGACTAAAATTTTCAGGCAGTTCGTGAATTGCCTGAAATTTAAGAGTTCCACGTTCACAGATTTCCTAAAGACGTTTCAGGCAATTTGTGTATCAAAATATTAACTGTTCAATAGAGCCAAATTTGTTAATTTCTTTCTTTATAATCGAAATAATTGCAATTAAGGCATGTACTTGGGGAAATATAATAGGGGGTCTTAGTATACGTGTCTTACCTGACCATGTTTCATAATTGCGTTTATGGCCAGAGTAAAACATTGTCCTATGGGCTCCAATTTCCGGAATAGGTTAATTGCCACTAATGTTTCTCACCGGAGTAGGGAATCAATTAAATGGCCTATTACTTTCCTTCTAAGTTACTCCGAGGTTTAGGTCTTATATTATAAAAGTAACAACAAGTAAATACCGTCGTTATTTGAAAACAGGTCTAAAATTGCAATTTAATTTTTTGTGATGAATTTAAAATTAAAGATTTTAACTGGGTCTGTTATTTCCAAACGGGTGAATTGCACGAAATTAATTCCAAATAAACTTCTATTAAATACAATCTAATCTGTTGTGGGAGTTTCCGGTTTAGACTTGCAATTATAAATTGATGTAGAGGCTATTTAAGTATGGTGTTATGCCTTTTACTTGATACAATTGCAATTAACGGGCATCGGAGTTCAGTGCTATTACGCAACTGAGTGCGTGGTAAAATGCATGCAAACTGAATCTTTGATTTACTATTGATGTAAAGATAAACGTTAATTACTTGTTACAATTGCAATTAACAAGCAGCGGAGTGCTCTTTTATCATGAAACTGAGTGGTAACGAGTGAGATGTTTTAGTTCAAATAACCAGCAGATGAATGCAATTTATGATAAAAAATAATCATCAGTGGAGTATCCTGATGTACGATTGATATAAATATGAACGTTTAATTCTTGTACATGCAACTATTGCTTTATAACTGCATATCAAATGTAGCAACAAATAGAGGAAACATCAAAACGTGTTCAACATCTGTTATAAAACATGTTTCAGGCAATTCGTAAACTGACTGGTCCCTAATTTCAGGCTATTCATGAACTGCCTGAAAATTTTAGTCAATTCACGAATTGCCTGACCCCTACAGGCAGTTCACGAATTGCCTGAAAATTTCAGGCAATTCACGAATTGCCTGAATACACAAATTGCCTGTAACATATACAAGCTGAATTTCAATTACATCCAGGTCTAGTCCTCGGTGTGAAACGAATAGTCCTGCAGCACTGCTGCCATAAACCCGTTTTCGAGTCAAGTATTTATGTTATGACTTGGGGGTGGAGGTGGAGGGGGGGGGGGGTTGGATTGCAGGTTTGTAAGCTAAATGACTTAAACATATTCACATCAGATTTTGAAATTTTATATTTATAACCTTGACATTTCAGATCCACCAATCAGAGGACACTCTGGATGAGAGTGTGGATTCTTCCGGTGGCGCAGGCGCACGCATTGCCTGTTGCACCATTGAAGAAGTGGAGGATAACTCCGCCCACGCACCTGCTGTTTCCTTGGCAACTATTATCGCTGCGCTCGTGCTGCTTTGAAAAGCGTTGACGTTGATTTCTCTTTTCATATGAAATATTGTAAGATCTGTCTTTAAAATTGGCCAGCTATAAGGGTCTAAAAGAACATTTATTTGATGCATGCGAAACATTTGTTAACCCAGTAAGAAGAATTTCCTATATCACATTAAATATTAAGCTCTGTCTTTAAAACTGAGATACGATAAGGGCTTAGAGATCCTTTATTTACTACATGCGAAAAAATTCTTTCTAGCCCAGTACGATGAATCTGTGCTTTATATTTCTTTTCTTTGGTTTCCAAAAAGAAAAAACGAGTAGCCACTCCCCCTTCAACTCCCTGCCAAAACACATCTTTCTCGGACTACATACCACACCATATTAATCACTGAAGTTCTTCTGAAAGAAATGATTTAAAAAAAACAGTGGCAAGTTTGCCAAGGGCAAATATTATTACATTTTCCCTTATTTTTTTCATGGTTTGATCACTCTAAAGAAGAAGGATGGCATAACTATTTGACTGTTTTTTGACAAGCCGTACATGCTGCCCCAAGTGTCTGCGCTCCTCATGTGCAATAGAAGGAGTCACCCTAACTGCTCGTGTTAACGACATCTTACCTGAGTCACGACCAGTTAGAAGTTATGCCTGGTCAATCTCCACTTGAAAATTCTTATATACCAAATTATCATGTATCGCTTTTCGTATGGAAGAGGGGTCTAGGACAATACCCGGCTGGGCAATTCCCGACAGGACAATACCCAACTGGACAACTTCCGACAGGACAATACCCGACTGGGCAATTCCCGCCTTTGAGATGAGAAAGAAGTAACATAAAAAGTCACAGGGTCTCCAAATATATATGTGTAATCAAAGTTTAGCGCAATAAATTCCTCATCCGACACCTTTAATTTCGCGCTACATTGCTGCTGTTAAAGCATTCATAACAGAAGTAACCATTTGCAACATCCCGAAGTCTCACATACAGATGGTCACTAAGCAGTATTTTTGCTTTTTATGTGTTTAACTGCAATTACCACAAAGTCTTACCTTAAGTCCATGCATTAGGGATCATTTAACGGCTGTTTGCAATTATTGATTGATTGTAATTTGAGAGCCCAATACCTGATGGCAATTAATCAAGGATAACAACAGTCCATGCAATCGCAAACCATCACACACACCCAGACCATGCACTGGCGAACCATCACCCATCCATACCATGTACTGGCGAACCATCACACATCCATACCATGCACTGGTGACCCATCACACATCCATACCATGCACTGGTGAACCATCACACAGCCACACCATGCACTGGCGAACCATCACACATCCATACCATGCACTGGTGAACCATCACACATCCATACCATGCACTGGTGAACCATTACACAGCCATACCATGTACTAGTGAAGCACGGCCGTGTATTGGTGACCCATCAAAAACAACTCACAAACTTTCCTCCTAAAAACAGGTAATCTATATTTCATTTTTCATCTCGGGAATTGTTCTAGTCGGCGAATGTCGGTTCGGAAATGATACTGTTTCCGTATAACTGTTGACATTGCTGACCCTACCCTTCAAAATCGGAATTTGCCATGTATAAACTATTTATTTTTGGAACATTTAAAAAAACAGAATGGGTGACGGGCATGCATAGGTAGCTTTTATTTAAAACAAAGCCACAAAAGTTCAAACTGTTGATCCCCAGTCGCCTGCAATATTCGATTTTTCCTTTTAAAGTCTTTCGCGTTTCTTAAGTATGTTCTACCTTGCCAAATATTATGCAAAAAGAAGCGTTCATTCTCACTTCTCGGAGAAGATATGGTGGAATGTAGAATCCGGGACACCTCGTAACCGGACATCTCGTAACCGACATCTCGTAACCGGACATCTCGTAACCGGACATCTCGTAACCGGACATCTCGTAACCGACATCTCGTAACCGGACATCTCGTAACTTTTGGAAAAATTGGACAAAAAAAAGCATAAAATCTTACAGTTGAGAAACTGGTTATTTCTACATTTAAAAGAACACAATCTTTTCAATCCTTGCCGCATTTTCGAATTAACTTAGATTGCTTGAGATGATTTATTTCCAATTGTCCAGCATGTGCTATAAATCTGTGTTCTGAATAGATCAGTAACTAATTTTAAATCTTAATCCGACGGGTTGATCCTAATTCTTACTTGCCGCAATTTGGCGATGATGTGGATTCAGCTCATAATCTTTCATCTTACTACATCTATAGATTTTCCTATCCTAATATGCTGTTAAATTTTAATCTGAATTAATTGTCCTAATCTTGCCGTGATTTGCAAATGATGTGGATTCATTTGGTTATTTTGTATCTCAACAGATCTGTAGTTTAACTGATTATAATCCAAATGTAAATCATGGTCAAAATTAAACAAAAATCTCCGGTCTGATATACTCATGAAAAGTGGTACTTACAATAAAGTTAAATTTATAAAAAAAATATAAAAAAAGTCATTGAAATTTTCTGGTTACGAGATGTCCCATTTCTCCAAAAGGTACGAGATGTCCCGTTACGATATGTCGGTTACGAAATGTCCGGTTACGAGATGTCCGGTTACGAGGTGTCTGGATACCGGAATGTAAAATATTTATTTTTGAAGGGGCGGGGGCTGGGGCGAAGAGGGGGTAAGGTGTCACAAGATTTTCATCGGATTAATGTACGGTTCAGCTGATGCCACATCTGCACAGTTTACTAGTTTTTACAGTTGCCATATCGGTCCATAGATTAAGGTTAGGAGAAAACTGACGTCGAAAGAATGTATTCACATTTCAAATACTTTTTTTAAAGAATAGAGCCTTTAGTTATTTAATAAATTACTTGATTTGAGATAGATAACCTAGCAATTCTTGCCCATATCCACTCTTTTCTGCACATAAAAATTCTCAACGTTTCCAAATGACAAAAAATGCTTAAAATTTTGCCAAGGGCTTAAAAACTGAGAAATGTAAATGGCATTTGTCTTTATTTCGGTGATGTGTATGGGGTGAAGGGTTGGTGGTGATCGAGATATCCCAGAATATCAACGAAGAGTGATGGACATCACGCATTCATTAATGACATTACAAGAGAAGCAACAATTATTATTAATTTGAATCAGTTCATAAATGTAAAAGCTATATTGAATAGATGTTCTATTTTAAGACCAAGAAGAGTTTAGGACACGATGAACCACCACCACGTGGACAATTGCCTTTAGGACCACTTGGACAGTTGCTGGCGGACAAGTGCTGTGTTCAGATAAATGTCTCCACCGAAAAGCTAAAATTAAATACAGATTATGTCTTAAACTTTTATTTAAAAGGTATTCATTTCACAAATATCCACTTCAGTACATCCACATATTCCATCTCAGTAATCTTAATTGTTCCTTTTTAAAAGAAACTAAGACACGACAAGAATCTGAATTGCAATTTTATACATACACTAATTTATTACACGAATCACGTGATCTGTAAGTGCAATTGATAAAATGGGATTGCTCATAAAAGCACATTAATGTCACGTTATTTTTTAAAGAAGCCAATTAATTATATCTTAAAAGATAATATAAAACCCGCAGACGAAGCATGAAGCTGTAAAGAAGCCGAAAACCGAAAGGCAAGCTTTACGGCGAGACTGCAGATGGGAAACGTCGAAGCCGGTCGCCCATCGCTTCCAAAACATGAGCAGGCTTGACCTCCGAGCTTTAGGACTGCCATCTGACAAATGGGAAACCATCACTGAAAACTGAGTAGTCTAGTGCCTCAATATTCGATGTAGAGTCTCTGCCGCGACTGCATCGTTCAGCGGATTCGCGGAGAGGAAGATTAAATGCAGTCGAAGTCAACCATCTACATCCACAATAGACAGAGAGATTCTGAAGATGTGTCTCGTCTTTCGTAGACGGACGGGTGCCGACCAAAACAATTCAAACCAGAACAGGATAATGCCCTGCATATCTTCCGTTATTTTCAACTAAGCATTCCGCCATCGGCAGTTGTCCAAGCGGCAGTTGTCCGGCGGCACTTTTCCGAGTGTCACTGATCCCATCGACAGTTGTCCTGTCACTGACCGACAAACATTATTATATATATATATATATATATATATATATATATATATATATATATATATATATATATATATATATATATATATATATATATATATATATATATATATATATATATATATATACTCTACTATACTATACTATACTATACTATGCTATGCATACTATACTATACGGTACTATACCATACCATACTTTACTATGCTGCACTTCCCCACTCCGGGAAAAATTATTCGTGATCCCTCTGACATTCGCATTTTATCCTCAGCAAAAACAAAAAGGTAAAACTTAATATTGGCATTTTCTTGTGTTGTTACACTTGGGGGATTTTCAGTCCCCATAGTTCAGTCCTCAGTCTGCCATAATCTTCTCGGCAAACTGTTCTGAGACGGTTAGGGTAAGTACGCCCAAGTTTGGCAGTGACATACTATGGTATACGAAAGACCCTCAGGCTCACTTCCTTCAAGATGCTTCATTGTAAATTTTAATGGAAATTCAAGTGAACTTCATTTGAGCTTCATATGAAATTACAACGAACTTAGTGTGAATTTCCATTGAACTTCCTACGAACTTCAGTGTGAATTTCATACGAATTTCCAACGAACTTCAGTGTGAAATTCCACTGAATTTCAGTGTGAGTTTTCATTGCATTTCGTATGAACTTCAATGTGAATTTCATACGAAGTTTCAACGAACTTCAGTGTGAATTTCCATTGAACTTCGCATGAACTTCACTGTGAAGTGAAGTTCATGCAAATATCCAACGAACTTCAGTGTGAATTTCCATTGAACTTCCTAAGAACTGTCATAGGAAGTTCTAACAAACTTCAGTGTGAATTTCCATTGAACTTCCTACGAACTTCAGTGTGAATTTCATACGAATTTCCAACGAACTTCACTGTGAATTTCCATTGAACTTCCTATGAACTTCACTGTGAATTTCATACGAATTTCCAACGAATTTTACTCTGAATTTCCATTGAACTTCACTGTGAATTTCATACGAAGTTCTAACGAACTTCAGTGTAAATTTCCGTTGAATTTATACGAATTTCCATTGAAATTCATACGATATTTCAGCGAACTTCGATCAACTTACACGGTGAATTACGTAGGCATTGAGTTATGATTTTGATTGTACCAACACAGCAGCCCGTTCTCGGTAACAAAGTACACATGTTTTTCAAAATCACTAATATCGTGCTTCAAAAAATCTAATTACACTTGGGAATTTGCCAAAATCCCTAGTGTATTGAATTTGTACGAAAATTTTAGCCGCAGTAATGGCATGTTTTTTTTTTCGTTTTTTTTTTTTTAGTTTGTTCGTGGAACTAGTCAGAGGCCGTTAGGACTAGAAAGATGAAATTTGGACATGATAAACCTCAGTATGTCTAGTTGATCCTCCTGTATTTTAAAAACTCGCTTAATTTTTCAATTGAAAAACGACAAAATAAATTTGCGGAACAGGCGACAAGAAGCTGAGAGCAGCCGTTTAAACTGGCTTGATATCAGCCTCGGTGTATTGATTGCCCAACTCTCAATGAAAGCCATCACAGCATGCGTGTGCAAGTTTAAGTTTGCTACAGCGTTTGGGGTTTTCCCAATTGCTAAAGAATGATGAAATATGGCTCACTGATAGAGGGCGATTAGACGCCGTAAAATCCGCATTTTTTAAACCATGACCTTAGAGAACGATTGACATCCTCGGCCAAGGTCAATGTCAAAACGGAAGTGGGCCATTTTCTCGAAAACGGATAGAGATAGAGCGATTTGAAGCCTTTGGGCCTAAAAGACCATATGTAAGAGATACCTCGGTGACGTTGACCTCCTTGGACATGGTCAAAGTCAGTAACCAGAAGTTGACCATTATCTCGAAAACGGTTAAAGATAAAACGATTTTGAGCTTATTTTCGACCCTTTGGGCCTAAAATACGATATGTAAGAGATTAAGAGTTCAGATTCGTATTTTTTGTGACCCCCAGTGTAATTTTCGCACTCGGTAGCGAAAACGGTCTAGTTTCTAAAACATATTTGGACAAAAAAAAACAGAAATTCTAAAATCAAAAGCATCCAAAAGCCGCGTGACTTGTTGTGTACAAAAAAGCATTCGAAACTCTTTTCACGCGTTAAGCAAAAGTTAGGAAACCACTTCACTGAATTTCGTATGAAATTTCCTTGAAATTGTTGGAAGCTCCTGCAACTGTATCCTGAGTTTCATAAAAAAAAATATTCATCGTGTAAGTGGATCGAACTTTGTTGAAATTTCGAATGAATTTCAATGGATATTTCGTATAAACCTCAATGGAAATTTACACTGAAGTTCGTTGGAACTTTGCATGAAATTCACAGTGAAGCTCAATGGAAATTCAGAGTGAAGTTCGTTGGAAATTCGTATGAAATTCACAGTGAAGTTCATAGGAAGTTCAATGGAAATTAACATTGAAGTTCGTTGGAGCTTCTTATGAAATTCACACTGAAGTTCGTAGGAAGTTCAATGGATATTCACACTGAAGTTCGTTGAAACTTCTTGTGAAATTCACACTTAAGTTCGTAGGAAGTTCAATGGAAATTCACACTGAAGTTCGTTGGAAATTCGTCTGAAATTCACAGTGAAGTTCATAGGAAGTGCAATGGAAATTCGCACTGAAGTTCGTTGGAACTTCGTATGAAATTCACACTGAAGTTCATGCGAAGTTCAATGGAAACTCACACTGAAATTCAATGGAATTTCACATTGAAGTTCGTTTGAAATTCAATGGAAATTCACACTGAAGTTCGTTGGAAATTCGTATGACATTCACACTGAAGTTCGTTGGAACTTCGCATGAAATTCACACTGAAGTTCGTATTAAGTTCAACGGAAATTCACACTGAAGTTCGTTGTAATTTCATATGAAGTTCACATGAAGTTCGCTTAAAATTCCATTAAAATTTTCAATGAAGCATCTTGAAGGAAATGAGCTTGCCGGTCTTTCGTAGTGGTATGCCTAGTTGCTCCATTTCAGTTTCTGTTGGCATGCTATTGTTATTTGTATTGGCATTCATTTTAATTGAGTTGAGAGCTCACAATACTGCCTTGTCATATTGATTGTCCCAACAGCGAAGTGAGTGAGCAAACACGACGTGTGTATGCTGTCAGGCTGGACAGCAATCATAGTATGTGTGTACCATCAGGCTGAATAGCAATCATAGCGTGTGTGTGGTGTCAGGCTGAGCAGCAATCATAGTATGTGTGTACCATCAGGCTGAGCAGCAATCATAGCGTGTGTGGTGTCAGGCTGAACAGCAATCATAGCGTGTGTGTGGTGTCAAGTTGAGCAGCAATCATAGCGTGTGTGTGGTGTCAGACTGAGCAGCAATCATATCGTGTGTGTGGTGTCAAGTTGAGCAGCAATCATAGCGTGTGTGTGGTGTCAGACTGAGCAGCAATCATATCGTGTGTGTGGTGTCAGGCTGAGCAGCAATCATAGCGTGTGTGTGGTGTCAGACTGAGCAGCAATCATATCGTGTGTGTGGTGTCAGGCTGAGCAACAATCATAGCGTGTGTGTGGTGTCAGGCTGAGCAGCAATCATAGCGTGTGTGTGGTGTCAGGCTGAGCAGCAATCATAGCGTGTGTGTGGTGTCAGGCAGAACAGAAACTTTTCGGCGGTGCTGAATATTTGTTACGTTTGAATGTAACTACACTTGATATTGAGTTGCTTTTTTGCATTTTAAATGATTGAAAGTTAAAAACTATTTGATTCGCCAGCTATTTCATTCTTATTCTTTATTTATTTATTGTTTCCTTTCTCTTCCAAGTATTATTCAATTTTCCTGAATATTTTTTCAAAACTAGGCGGTATAATTTTATGTCCTCATTGCGGTTAATTTTCGGAACCACATGTCATGATTCGCATTTCTTTTGAGAGCAGTAACATGCTGAGTTTTTTATTAGATGTGACCCAGACGTATTAAGCACATTGATTATTTTACGTCCATAAAAAATACGTTGTTTTCGGCGTCTTTTCAACGTTGCACCAAAGATGCCGGTTTCGCATTTGAGAAACTGGTGTTTTGGCAACCAAAGAAACGCTTAAACAACGCTGTTATCCAATGTCTGCTCAGTGTTTTGTCAAAGACATTTATTTGATGTTGATCTCGGCTTCCGACTCATCACAACCACATTACAACCAGATTTGATGTTGCCATTTGGTTAGATCAATGTCACAACCTGAAATCGATGTATATCGGCATCGCAATGTTTATTAATAAGTCAAAGGCTGTGTTACATGAGTTTTGATGACAAAACTTAACAAGTCCATTCTTCAAGAGATTCAAATTTCGGGATCGTAATTTTTATGGCCCCAAGTGTTATTTTCGCTTTTCGGTAGAGAAAACTATGCAGCTTATAAGCTATAACAAGTAAATATCTGCCCGGTTACGGTAAGTCATTATAAAAGGCATACGAACAATTTAACACTTGAAGAAGTTCCACGACTTCTGCTCTTCTAACCTAATTTGGATAATTTGATTTTAATTTTTATCTAAGATGCAAAGAAAGTAAATAACTTCGATACGCGCCTCTCTTTAAGCAATACCAAACCACAAGTTAACTATTTTGCAGTCATCTTCTATAGCTTCACTATGAATTGCACACTACCCGCCATTAAAGATTTCAGTTTAACTTCATAAAACTCATTCTTCTTTGAAAGCTCAGAAAATGTATCATTTTACAATTATATGATATGTTGAAATTTTATGTGTGGAAAACTTTCCCTGCCGATAATGGAATCATTGTTACGCAAACGTAAAAACAACAGGAAACGTAATATAATAGTAATACTTCATTCTGAGGTATTAAGGCAAAAAAAAAGACAATATCTTACGCACTCAGAATGACGTATTACTTTTATTATATGCCAACTTTTGCTATTTTTATGCCGTTCTTCAAAATCTTACCAGGCACTATTTTTGCACTCAGTGTGCTCAGATGGGGTGACGCACAATCGGTACCGCGGTCAGCGAGCATTGATATTTACTCGGTTTTTGCACTTAAGAAAATAAATATAAAGTATTTATTTGCTACGTGTAATGATTATTTCTAGCCGCGGCATGTTATCAATTATGTCTTTATTAATTTCAAATCAATGCACACAAAATCACCCGAAGGACGTGTGTAAAATTACCAACAATTTACCCTTTAAAATAAATATTTACCATCAAAAATGCCTTCCTTTCTGTCATCAGTGACAATACACTTTAATTTATATGCCTTAAACTCATGTGGTTTAAGAATAACCTCAAAAGCTCTCCTCATATACAAGTATTTTCTCCCTTTCGAACGTTCCTTCTTATTTTTGTCAGTTAAACGTAATTTACACTTGGGACAACGTCCCAAGGAGATTTTAAATTACCTCGAATTCCGTACATTTCTCTTTTCTTCCCTTTTTTATTTTTTTTTCATATTTCGTTTTTTTTTGTTATTCTTCGTCACTTGGTTTCCGCGCATCTCCTCCGAGACCGTTTGAGCTAGGAAAGTGAAACTTAGCACAGAGATAGGATGTGAGGTGAACACGATCCACGCGAAATATTTTTTACGTATGACGTCATCTTCCGCATCTTATGACGTCATGAATATTTTAGAGCTTAATATCTTCAAAACGGCTGGAGCTAGAGATTTGGCGTCAAATACGTTATGAGACTACTTTTTGACAAAGAACCTCGTGAAAGCCTTAATTTTAGCGTATGACGCCATAATGACGTCATTTTTCGATTTTCTGTTCCTGGTCGGGTTTAAAGCATAAATTTTTGTTATTAGTATACAGAACGCTTAAATGAATACCAATTGACGGATAAAAGTTACTTTAAACTCTCCAATGGCCTGTAAAACGCCCCCCCCCCCGAAATGCACACAAGTGTTATAACATCTCACAGTATCTCACAGTACAACGTGCCTATTGTGGGCACGCGATTATGTATAATGCAGATCAATACGGCTGTATATGTGGTTTGTGGCCTCTCCCATAATGAAAAACTACTCTGTGGCTAGGTGACCATGCAGTACTTTTGTTTTGCAAGTAGGTGGCTGTGATGAGCTGGGCTTTTTTCAATGCTGCAAGCAGTGAAAAGTTCAGAACGGAGAGCAAATGTTGTATTTTCATAAAACTTTTTTTTTACAAATAACTGCGTTATAATTTGTGAATATATTGAATGCTACGGAACTTTGGTAGTAATAACTGTGTAGTGTTCATATATTGATCACTCTTACTATTTTGTGACGATAAATTATTTCAAAAACCTCGACAGGTGCATAGTTCCCACTTGTAAACTTCGTTTGTAAATGTGTATAAGTTTGTAGTTTTTCTCGAAATTTCTTTTTTCCTTTTTTCCGTCCCGGAGGCTTCCAGAAAACTCCTCCTACGCTATTTGAGGTAGGACGATTAAATTTAGCACAGCGACAGAGGGTGATGAGCTTTTATCAAATCCGCAATTTTTTTTTACCTTGACCTTGAAGATTAAGGTCAAATTGAGGTCGAAGTATTTTTTACCTGAAAGTGGTTTCCAGAAAACCCCTCCTACAGAGTTTGTCGTAGAAGGAAGGCATGTTGCAGAGACATAGAGGGTAATGAGTTGTCGTCAAATCCGCAAAGTTTTTTTACCTGGAACCTCAGGGGCCAAGGTCAAAGTGAGGTCAAAACATTTTTTGAAACGCCTATTAATCACGAAAAGTAGCCATAAAGGTGCTCAAATCCCAGCTTCAATACATAAAACGTACTCTGTAGGAGGAAAATTTTGATCACTAATCTTGACCTTAAGGGTCAAGGTCAAAGGTCACGTGACCCTTAACGCCGTTAACGACAGGCCGACTTTTCTCGAAAACGGTTAGAGATAGAGCTATTTTGACCTCATTTTCGACCCTTTTGGCCTAAACAATGTTACGTAAGAGGTACCTCGGTGACCTTGACCTTCTGGGTTACGGATAAGGTCAAAAACCGGAAGTGACTATTATCTCGAAATTGGATAGAGATAGAGCGATTTTGACCTCATTTTCGACCCTTTTGGCCTAAACAATGTTACGTAAGAGGTACCTCGGTGACCTTGACTTTCTGGGTTACGGATAAGGTCAAAAACCGGAAGTGACTATTATCTCGAAATTGGTTAGAGATAGAGCGATTTTGAGCTCATTTTCGACCCTATGGGCCTAAACAACGTTACATAAGGGGTACCTCGGTGACCTTGACCTTCTGGGTTACGGTCAAGGTCAAAAACGTAAGTTGACTATTATCTATAAAACGGTTAGAGATAGAGTGAATTTGAGCTCATTTTCGATCATTTGGGCCTAAAACACGTTATAAAAGAGGTACCTCGGTGACCTTGGCCTTTGGAGCACGGTCAAGGTAAAAAACCGGAAGTTGACTATTATTTCGAAAAAGGTTGGCATGTGCTTCTGACATCGTTTATCTTCTATAAAGTATTGCTGTGTTCTTTAATGATTTCCAAATGGCTAGGTTTTATTTAATATCTAATTTTAGGATCTAATTTTAAATTATAACAGTAATGTTAATTATGTCTGAAAATTTCATTCTCCATGCAAACCTAAACCGGAACAGAATCAAGAATCAGAATGCGAATTTAAAAACTGAAATAAGATAAGAAATTTTAGCTCAGTCAATAAATATTTCTTTAGTATACCAAGTGTTTGTTTCGCAACTCATTTGCGAAATTGGTCTAGTTAGATGACGTTTCGTTTTCAGGCTGTGTAGTAAATATCGTCACAGTAATAACCCATTTATCGATTTTGAGGACGGTTGCAGTTGATAGTGACCCATTTTCTCTTCACTTTCAAGTCCGAAAACATGTGTTTTTTTGTTTACTGTTTACATCTGATCGCATTGTGAATATGCTTATAGGGAGGAACCATGTAATCTGGCCTATGAAAACTGCATGTTAGTTTTTTTCTATCATTTCTTTGTGCGCGGACCTCCAGGCACGAAACAAATACACTGAATAAAGGTACAAGTATTAAGTCACCAGCCTACATTCTAGTATTGATTGAATATCCTTATCACTGATGTCTTGATACGCATGTTCTAGATTCACTGCTATATAAAAAAATTCAGATTCAAAGCTCTGTTATATATATGAATTAGAACATCAGGAAACTCTGCAGTGTTATAATGTATCAATCATATGACTAATAGATAACGTGTATAATGGTCAGGGTCCTCCTGCGCAGGAATGAACTATACAAAATATAACACATTATCTCGAACCACACATCAGGACTTTCTCAATTGAGCTCTTGTGTTCTTTCGTCATATCGCATAACAGGATAAGGTGTTCTTAAAATATATGAATCTAATCATTTAAGCATATATTCAAAAACGGTCTTTTTGAAATGATAACTACACGATACACAAATTACTTTAAAGTCAGTATTTAGCTTATGCGATCTATGCTGTGAAGAGAAATGGATATGAATAAATGATTTTTAGAACTGATGGCTTCTCTCTTGCTTAGCAAAATTTCAGCACACGCTGATACTTTGGAGGCAACTCATAATGAACTATTTCAATACATTTTAAAGTATATCAAGGATAATGCATACCCTTTGAATTTTGAGGAAAACAAAAAACGCCTTATAGAGCAAATAATTAATGACTACAAACTTGATGGATTCCATTTGTACATCACCCAGCAAAATGATCTTTCTAGTCTGTTCCAAATTATGAACATATCATCGCGACAAATATGCATTGATTGGAGCAATGCGTTAGATATGTTTGCTGATGAAAAATATGTTGTTAAGGTAACCTTGCTTATTACATTAGGGGCAGAAAAGAAAGTGTGCAATGAATTTTGGGTACCGTTTAAGCAGTTCCAGTTAGTAGCAGATTTACCAAAATCTGGAGCTTGGTACACTGTCACTATCACGTTCGTAGTTCTCGTTGACTTCGAGAATTTGACTTATTTGGTCATTTTAGGTCATGCTTCTGACAACATCCAACCGTACTTAAATATTAATGAGCTCAGGATTTTAGAGATGAAAGCGTGTCATTTTATCAAAGGAAATTCACAAAGAGTTTATGTTGTTTACCGCAACAGGCCGCAACCATACTTTGACAATATAATGATAAACTGGGCAGGAATTATGTTGCCATATAGAAAAGATTTCAACGGCGACCCTGCTTCTCCGTTAAATGGCAACATTGATGGACTGTTCTTCATGGCAAATCCAGATCCAAAAACTGGCGCACTACCAGATCGCTCTCCTTTTGGAAGAATTCGCTTTGTATTAAAAGCGGAGTGTTTAATAAACATTACAAAACGGTTTTATTTTGCCGACTTTTACTGTCATTCAAATCCCCATTACATAACTATTGTCGTAACTACACCAAACAGCAATGCGGATTTATTTTGTCAAAGATTCCTCCCATCTCTGGATATATTTCATAACCCCTTCTTGTGGATAGACAATTGTGCTATTTATGTAACTTCCGATGTTTGGGTGGAACTTTTCTATACAGACTGCATAAATATTTACAACGAATTAACACAGTTATTGGCATACTTCACCAGTGTATCAACACTGATTGGCAGAGGATATTCCACTGTTACCGGTATCAAGAAAAGAGCAGATTGTCACATATGTAATTTATACATTTGTGATGGAATGAATCAAATACAACGTGTGCCACTGCCATTATGCGGTGTGCCAAACTTTATTCCTGATTCTCTATTAGTTCAAGAATTAGAAAAAGCAGATACTGCTGTACCAAGCCAAAGTGACTCAAACAATGGAGAGATATCGACAAGCAAAATCAATGTTGAAAACCGAGGAACAGAACACGATACAACAAATAGCCAGTTTCTACACGGTCTGAGTGATAATCGGGAAAGCAATGCAGTTATGAACATAAATCATATTCAAAGCAACTTTATCGATTCCCACTGTCGAAACGCTTCTATAACAGAGCGAAAACTTTTACCAGAACAGGATACTGACAATATCGATGATGATCAAATTAAATCCATTGACTTAAGTCAGTGTGAAAGAAACAAACCATTAAATAAATGTGACAATACTCAAACTACATGTGAAGGACAGACTGAAGACATTCGAGATATAGACAACACCGAGCAACAGCAACATGAAACGGCCCCCACACACCACATACACGAAGGAAAGAAACCAAAATCGGACGCATTAAACAAAGAACAAAACAAGCCTGTCGAAAATAGTGCAGACATTTTATTACTACAAATATCATCGGAAGGCAACAAAAAGGCCATTATTTCTGAAGAGAAGAGAAAGAATGTAACTGAATACTGTTGTGAAAATTTAGTAGTGAAACCAAAGATTAAACTTCGACACCAACCATCCATAACGTGCCATAACACAAGAAGTGAACATAAAAATGAGTCAACTTTAAAACCCATGCACCAAATAGAGGTTAAAGAAATATTACATCTCAATCCTGATCACATCGGTGCTACTAAAAGCTTAACAAGTGCTACAAAATCTAGTACAGAATCCCTCACGCTTAGTAATATGGTCAAGAAAAGTAATATAAAAAACGATCGAACAAATTACTTGGGCTCTGGGCTAACTACTTTCCTTAATTCTGGTCCCGCTACTGCTGTTGAAACCATTGAGCTACCAAAGGTCTATAAAACAACTGAGTGCACTATCACCCCAGAATCTACTCAATTCACAACTGTTCCTGAAAGAAATGAGTTCACTAGTGTTCCAGTAATTAATGCTATAACTGCTGCTTCTAAAACTATTGAGATCACTACTGTCCCTTCAGCTGTTGAGGTCAGCGCTGTTCCTAAAGCTGCTCAGATCTCAGCTATTCCACAAACCGCTGAGAATACATCTACACAAAAGAAAAAATCTAGGAAGAAGAAATCAAGCAAACACTCTGACGTTGATGAAGAACTTTCTCTGGCACCCCAAAAAATTAAAACCATGTATTTTTATAACAAAAATTACAAATTCTACTAATATGACATTTTGAAAAAAGAAAAAAAGAAAAAAAATACACATGAAATAAACATGGGGCTAGAGTAACCAGTATTGACACAATCACAAAAACTATTCGACCATGAATGTGCTAGATATATGTACCGTTCTGTGTTGTAGTTTTACTTAAAGTTAAGACACTGTTTATGTATTTAAAAGAGTTTAATAGAAAGAAAATTTGTATCAAACACAGAACGCTTGAAATATTTATTACAAGCTGACGTTATAGGTCAGATGAATTTATCACAAATCTATTTTATGAAAGTTCACCTTTTCGGTAAAATATAATTTTAGCATAAAAATAACAAATATCTTTACAAAAAAAAGAAGATATGAAACCGCGATCATGGTCTTTTCTGAAACCTCGGGAGATTTTTAACGGGGGTAATTTTTAAACTGTTTTTTTTCTAGAGCTAGAAGTATTGGTACCACGCAAAACACGTTGGCTTAACCTTTGTTTGAATTAACAAATGTAACTTTGTTCTGGAAGCATGACAACTTCTTTGGCAATTTCCTAAGTTAACTACTATTATAGGCGGCGCTTACATTTTCTTTGGAATAAAAGATTGTTAATGACCGTGGTTTAACTTCACGTTACTTTCACAAAGAAACTGTGAAGACAGCAAAGTTGTTCTAAATGTTTATTTTTCAGCTTAATGTTGAATTTAATGTTCTTTTTATATCTTGGATTGGCTTAGAATTTTTTCAATGCTTAGTAAAGTAAAGGTGATCCAGTTTCAATAATCCAGCGAGCGTTCATACTCGGCTCATAGATTTAATTAATATGTACAGGATTAGTAAAAATCGAGTGTGGGATTTTCATGCTGCTGATTTGCGGATTAGTAAAGCTATTAGTATGCAGATCTTTGATATTAAAAGAGCATATGAATTCGGTATAGTTCGATAAAGCTAATAAACGAAGGCTCAAATTAATTGTAATATTTTATTTCAATTTAGTCCTTTATACAATACAATACTGATTGACCTGAATTAATGCTAAGTGAAAAATTATTTCGCCTTAGTACGAGAGATGGGTACATGATATTGTCAGAATAAGAAATTTTTCACTTGGATGCTTGCAAAATGAGTATAAGCGATACCTTAAAGTAAGTTTCATTTATGACGTTCTTTGATGTGTAAGTGATGTTTACTTTCCACACTTTTGAACATCACTTTTTATTTATTTATCTGATTGCTAGACGTCTCTGTTATATTTTTGATCTAGGAAAGTCATAGTCCCCGGAAATCGAGGAAAATGGAAAAGTTAGTGTGATGGTAACATTACTTTTTAAACATTGCAACTCAAATGCGAAAGGAACTACCCTTTAATTTTTAAGGGTTTACAGGTAAAAGGGTCAGAAGAGGTGAATAATTGTTCATCAGACAGATAACAAAATACCAGTTACCGATGTGAAAAATTTATGTTCCAAACTCCCATGCCGAAAAAGAGTAACCCTTCGTGAACTTTTGTTAGCGCAAATATTAAAATTTCTTTCCAACGAGAACATTGATGATGATTGATGTTAACGTAATTCAAGAACCAAAAGATATAGAAATACTAATAAAGTGAAATATAAACTCTACTGCTATAATTAAAGTAGTGATAAAAAACAAATGGGATATCTGAATAGAAAATTCTTTTTACATTTGTTTGGTCGAGCAATGCACTACTGGTAATTTGCAGACTACACCTTTCTCTTAATTGGTAAAAAGTAGTCCCCAGTTGTAGAAAAGTCAAAATTAAAAGCTTACTGACCAAAAAGTAATTTGGTTACCATTGGCAACTAATGTGACGTACCGTCGAGGCCCTGGATTTAGAAACTGAATAATAGTCTTTCAGAAAAAGAAGATTATAGACAACCAATTATACATCTAAAAAAATCTCATAGAACAAACAATTTAAAAAATGTAAAATTTGTGCAACATTTTTAAACTATGTGTCGTTACAGTCTGCAGGAAAATTCAGGAGGCATTTGGATTACATTTTCAAACTGTCCGAAAAAATATATTCACATAATTTATGCCAATAAATGCGTTAGTAAGCTGAATACCGAGTTTTTATCAATCCATAAAACTGATGGAAAGTGCTTAAAGACATGTCTTCCAAGCCTGAAAAATCACGTTTCTTATTGTCCAGACTACGAGTGCTCCATCAGAAACAGCGTTTTGCATCGCCTGCTTAACCATAGCAAAAAACGATCATCCTTAAGCCCTTATACAGCAGAACAGATAAAATGTTTTAACACAACAGTCAAAAACTCCTCAGTGAGTTTATAAACTGAGCCTGCTAAAAGCGAATAACGTGTGCGGACGCCAAAAGAGATTTTTCGATAAAAGTCGGCTTTGGTTTTGAACCCGCCGGCTGTCACTTAACATCAAATGTATTACCAGACCTTTAAAAACGCGGAGAAATGGAATAATTCTGAGGCCAGAGGCGGACTGCGCGGCGTGATAATTTTGTTTGAAAAGAGGTAATTTATATTCAGCACATGTTTCATGAAAAGGAGATCCTTTGAAACTGCACCCCGCGTATGGTTACAAAAAGGTCGTTAATTCAAATTTAACACAGTGCATTTATGGGTCATTTTAAAAAGTCATTTACAAGCATGGTAGCCAGTTATGTACCGGCCACTGAGAATATTCGTGCTTTCAAATGTTTGTGTAGTGTTTCATGGCACGGATCCTTAGCACTTGCTTCTTTTTCGTACAGTAAAATTTAGAATTTTTATAAGACAAATAAACAAATATTTTGATATCAAAATTAATTTTGAGATCAAAAAATCATTTCAGATTTCAAAATATAAATTTAAAAAGTCTTATTCTGAAATAATGATATTGACATAAATTCTTGATATCAATAAAACGAAAATAAATTATTGAGCTGAAAGTTGAGATTTGGCTGAAAAATATTTTATTTTTGCTATCAAGAATTGAATTTTTGATCTCCAAAAAATCAATTTTAGAGATAATAAAATAATTTGTGAGATCAAAAAATGTTTATTCATATCTCTAAATATTTATTGATATCAAGAATTATTTTTTGAGATCAAGAATACATTTAGAGATAGCAAAATATAATTAGAGATAGCGAAAATTAGTTCTTGATATAAAAAAATTAATTTTTGAGATCAAAAAATAATTCTTCATATCAATAATTCCTTAATAAATGTACAAATCCTATTCCATAGATTTCTTCTGAGCACATTATTTATATCGTTCTGAGATACGGTAATAACCAGTCATTACACCAAAATGAGACCTAGTCTAGAAGAGTTATTACAGATTCCCAACCGTAAAAGCTGTAAATGAAAATGTTTCATTGACCTGAAGTGTTCGTTGCAGATCGGTAGCAATTATATAGATGTATAAACGCCCAAGGCTTCCACACAACCAGTAGTAATCTGAATCACGGCATCTACATCCACGACAATTACCTCAGTAGCAGGAACATCTCAACCTGGATGGAAGCACCCATGGAGCGCCAGACGACCACTTAACTGTCTGATCTATACTTGAACCCCCTGCCTCAAATGGGTCCTCAGTGACCGCAGGGAAGATCGGTATTTAAAAACTAAAGAGAGAGAGAGAGAGAGAGAGGGAGAGGGAGAGAGAGAGGGTGATACAGAGAGTTACTTTGCATTTTGCACGCACGACACTGAATCTTTCAATATCCTTCCTTGATATTTCAAATCAAAAAAGTTAAATCGTTTTTCTTTTGATAGACATGTTGGAAATCTGGGATTTTTTTTTGAAAACAGCGATGGTAAGTTGGACATCATAACATCATACATCAGTCTGCAGGGAACTTACAACATCATAGACCATTCATTTGTAGTAAGTAGAATGCTAAATTTCAGTTACTGTAGAAAGGAAATTCCTATACTGTTGCCATAATCTCAGTAAGTTTTTCAGTACAAGTATTATGTGCTGGTTGAGGAAGTTTGCAGGTTTGTTGTTGTTGAAGCTTATTCACATAAATTTCACAATTTTGTATTGAGAACCTTAATATTTCAGATACATCAATCAGAGAAAACCCTGGATCAGAGTGTCAGTACTTCCGGTGGCGCAGGCGCACACATTCTCTGTTCTACTGCGCGCTGACATGGATGCCTTATACTGCACGATCTGTCTTTTCACTTGACATGTCGCTAAGCTCTTATAAATTATTTATTTTCTACAATTTCCCAATTTCATGTAGAAATATATGTGCTTTTATTATTTATTCTGTTTTGTTTCCAAAAATTAAGTGGCCATTCCAACTCCTTCTTTTCCTTCCTCCTTACTATTGCTTTCACACCCTACTTAAATTATTTTGAAACTACTAACGATTTAGGGAAGGCACATGTCATATTTTCCCCTTACTTTTTTCATCGGTTATTGAAAAGAAGAGGGCAACATATCTTATGTGTTAATACTTACTATTACTTTACATACCAGAGTGCTACCTGAAGTCCTCACGTGCTATAGAAGACAGCAGGACAAAACGTCGATGTCGATAAGTGTAAAAACGGATAAAACGTCGACCATCCTGCCCAACGAGTGTTATTGGGAAATATGTCATCTGGTTAACAACTACACCCCATGCACAGTCGCGGGGGAGGCAGAGGTTGGTCTAAGGCTTGACCTGGAGTCGTGTTGCCTTCTGAGTTTAATGAAATTAAGAAGCTTATGCAATGCCTTGTTTAAACGTGCTGATATTGATAGCGTCTGAGTATGCTGCATCTGGCCCCTCTGGCTGACATCAAGTCGGTATTGATTCCGATGGACGGCAAGCGGTGTTTATTTAAGATATCCCGACAGAAGGTTGAGTGACAAAAGGTCGACGTCAAAAGGTCGAGCGACAGAAGGTCAAAAGTGGCATTTGCGATAAAGGTTGAAATACTTTTATTTCGTTTTTTTTTTGTATCATTGAGGGTTAATTTTTTTTAATTTTTTCATTTTTTGGTCGGTTAATAAAACTATCAGCAATTGCAATCGTGTTTCATTAATCAATAGCCGTTACATCTTACCCCCCCCCCAAGTTATAGGCTAATCCATCACAAACCGGGGATGATCTCGCCGAAAAATAATTGCAATTGTGTTTGCAACTGAAGTTGGTAATCAGACTTTTTGAAATCGACGATCAGAGGTCTGTGATAAAGTTAATTGCTTTAACCCAAAGCAGGCCTTGATCTCTGTAATTGCAATTTGTTTTCATTGGGGCGCAGGGCACAATTCATTCAAATTTAATCCAATCGGAGACGAATGACTCTGATTTGTAACAGACCTTCGAGTGCTTGATATAGCAGATTAGAAGGAGTTGTATTGACTTTCAGGAATAAAAGTGTTGTTAAAGTAGCTATTTCCTTTCTTTTTTTGTTGAAAATTGATCTCGACCTTTTGTTGCAAATGCCACTGTTGACCTTATGTCGCTCGACCTTTTGACGTCTACCTTTTGTTGCTCGACTTTTTAACGCTCGACCTTCTGTCGCATAACCTTATTTAAGGTCTTTAAGTTGCAATTGAAGTCAGGAGACTTCAGTTTATCTATTGGTCAGAGTCTAGAGTTGGGTAAAAAATTGGGTTGAGTTGAATTTTATTGACATTGTTTATTTTGCAGCGGAGGGTGTTTCAGAAATCTGAACTAATTAATTAACATTTTAAATACTCTTCTGAGAAACAGAATTACTTAGTTTTGAATAGAAAACCTAGCAATATCTCCTAACATCTGAACATTTGAATCCTAAACGTTTTCAAACAGCAGCACAATTTGCTCAAGATACCGACCAGGCAAAATTGTCTGCAAACAGAGGCACAATTTGCTCAAGATACTGACAAATTGTATGCAAAACATTTATATAATAATCTAATCTATATATCAGATTTTTTAAATCTAACATTTATAACACTTTTGAAAAAAAAAAAGAAATAAAGAGAGAAGGGCATACTCTTGGTTTGGGGAAGTTTTTGTACTAGGACCTGTGTATTTTGTTTATTATTCAAGTTTTTCATAGCAAAGTACTTTGTCTTTTAGCCTTCGCTTATTTCCTTTAGCTCGCTCTGAGAGAAGGGGTCGTATCAAAGCAGTCAAGCATGTTTATATATAGTATCAATTCATATTGCTTGACTGCAAAATGTAATTGGCAGGAGGTTCTTTAAATGGATGTTTAACCCGCGCACCTTTGCCAGAATATGAGCAAGAGACCCATCATCCCAGGCTGCTTAAATACCAAAACGCGTACACTAAATCGGCACTGTTGGAAAACGTAAAATATTGATATTTCGATGTGCCTATATATTGATATAACAAATTTTCACATTTTTCATCGAGAAATCGAGAAATTGTGTGATGAAGAGAAGGTATCTTCTTGTTAATGATAAATACAAACTTCTTTGTTATTGTTTGCAATTTAAGTAAGCAAGTACAGGGAACGTGCAACATAGTTGATGAAAAAGATATTTTAGAATTTAGAATTTGCATTTCAAATTTGTTTTTCTTTTAGCCATTCTTGCAGCCGTATGCTAGAGAACTATGTTACAACTTTAATAACTGTTCTTAAGTATAGTTTGATTATTCAAATTATAAGCATCTCTTATTTTAAAGTTTATAAATTTTCAAATTGTATTTTAATAAACCTTGGCGTTGTAACAATTTTTTTTTACAAAATTCTACATCTGTTCAGAATTAAGACGACTTGGAACTGACCGAAAGTTGCCTTTCATTCTGAATACTCAACGTGTTCCATAACCCAGACCACCCCCAGTTTGAAATAACAGAGCCTTTCTCTCCTCTCTCCACCTTCAAATAAATTTCCTGGGATAATTGTGATGGAAATTGTTTCTTCCAAAAAGGTTGTGGTTCTAGGCGTTGTTAGTTACAGACTGCAGTTTATAAGTTACCAGCAAGATTATTATTGAGAAAATATTATTGAAAGTCACAATAGCGTTCTGTAAATCGTGTATTTTCCCCCAAAGCTGCGCACATTTCCATTTCGCTGTTTCATTTTTCTTTACACTCTTCTAGCCACTTTGTATTTTGTTTTCTTTTTTCGATCTTTGCATAAAACAATGTCAGTTGACTTTTGTACGTTTACACTTAAGCATTTTCAATCCCGTATATATTAAATTCGTACGATTTGCTAAAGAGACCATAAATCAGAGACGTAATATAGCACATCTAGTTTGTCCACGTCAATTTTATTTTAGAAATTCATGAATATTTTATATGCAAAAACACCTCAAGACTACCTATTTGGTTCTTCTCACATTATTAATGCCACTTTTGGGTTTCCATTATTCGCAAAAAAAACAAACAAACAAACAATAACAAAAGCAAAAATTAAACAACACGTAAAGAATGATTCGTCCATTTGTTATAGGATTGTTATGCTATAACGTCACGTTAATGTTTACGTTATTGAATTCATTCAGCCCAGTAAACATGTTAACGCTTCATCGACGTCGGTTTTTTTCGAGGACTATGAAAGTCTATATGGCAAACCTCTGGATATTGACATGGGGTACTCACTGCTTACTGCATAGTGAAAGCTTTTGTAAACACAAAATGTAATTTTTATCATCGAGTTGACATAAGGGCAAGCTGTGATTCCGGAACAATGGACGATTATAAATTTTGTGTGCACATAATCTCTTTGATTTTACAAAGAGACTTAATCTTTGTGACTCTGTTATGCCTTACTTGTGTATAAAACGTACGGATATTTGCCAGAAAAAATAAAATCTCACAGAATCTACAAGAAAACATAGACAATTTTTTGCCACAATGGATAATGAATGCAGAAAATGAAAAAAAAACTTTCGTTGAAGGAAAAGCTTAATTTGATAAATCAAATCAAAGATCAAAGTCAAAGAAAACTTTTCATACAAGTATGGACACAGCCTTATCACTAAACAGTAACATGACCTTTGACATATTACCCCATCATAAATAAATCACAAAGTGGCCCCAGCAACAAAAACCGTTGACTGCTTTTGGCCGGCCCTACTAGTGGTCTTAATTCCAGGATACCATTGTATTTATAGATAATGTGTTTTAATCTTTCAGACTTTTGTAACTGTTGTAACTGATACTGAGCTCTTTGTACTTTTATCACGTCATAAAAACAAGATACTCTTATCTTGAAACCGCATGAAAAGCAAATTATTTTATAGTGAAAACAGTTCATAGCGAAGAAAAATGTGACAGTTACTATGAACAAAAAATATGAAAATATATGAATAAACAAATGTATAACTGATGGCTTCTGCTTTGTTGAAAGACGTCCCAGCATATGCTAATGCTTTAGGATTAACTTATACTGAAGTATTTAAGTTTGTTATAAAGTATCTCAAGGATAAAACATACCCCTTAAATTTTAATCAAGACAAAAGACGTCTTATAGAGCAAATAAGTCATGACTACCACCTGGACGGATTTAGATTATGCAATAACCAGCAAAATGACTTGTCTTACATATTACAAATTGGGAATATATCATCACGACAGATATGCGTTTGTTGGAAAAATGCGTTAGATATGTTTGCTGATGAAAAGTGTGTTGTTAGTGTAACCTTGTTTATTAAATTAGGGGAAGAAAAGACAGTTTGCAATGAATTTTGGGTACCATTTAAGCAGTCCCAGTTTATAGCAGATCTACCAAAATCTGGTGCTTGGTACACTGTCGCTATCACGTTCGTAGTTCTCGTTGACTTCGACGAGAATTTAACTTACTTGGTAACTTTAGGTCATGCCTCTGAGAACATCCAACCGCGCTTTAATGTGAATGAGCTCAGGATTCTACAGATGAAAGCACATCATTTTATCAAAGGAAATTCAAGACGAGTTCATGTTGTTTACCGCAACAGGCCGCAACCATACTTTGACAACATAATGATAAACTTGTCTGGAATTATGTGGCCATACAGAAAAGATTTCAATGGCGATCCTGCTTCTCCATTAAATGGCAACATCGATGGACTATTCTTCATGGCAAATCCAGATCCAAAAACCGGCGAACTACCAGATCGCTCTCCATTTGGAAGAATTCGCTTTGTTTTAAAAGCAGCACGTTTGATAAACCTAGCCAAACGATTTTATTTTGCCGATTTCTATTGTCTTTCAAATCCACATTACATAACCATTGTCGTAACTACATCAAACAGTATTGCAGATTTATTTTGTCAAATATTCCTCCCACCTCTGGATATATTTCATAACCCCTTTTTATGGATAGACAATTGTGCTATTTATGTAACTTCCGATGTTTGGGTTGAACTTTTTTATACAGACTGCATAAATATTTACAACGAATTAACACATTTATTGGCGTACTTCACCAGTGTATCAACACTGATTGGCCGAGGACATTCCACTGTTACCGGTATCAAGAAAAGAGCAGATTGTCACATATGTAATTTATATATTTGTGATGGAATGAATCAAATACCACGGGTGCCACTGCCGTTATCTGGTGTGCCAAACTTTATTCCTGATTCTCTATTAGTTCAAGAATTAGAAAAAGCAGATACTGCTGTACCAAGCCAAAGTGACCCAAACAAAGGAGAGATATCGACAAGCAAAATCAATAGTGAAAACCGAGGAACAGTATATGGGGCAAGAAACAGCCAGTTTCTACGCGTTCAGGGTGATAATCAAGAAAACAATTCAGTAATGAACATAAATCAAAGCAACTTGATCGATTCCTACTTTCAAAATGCTTCTATAACAGAACAAAAACTTTTACCAGAACAGGATACTGACAATATCGATGATGATCAAATTAAATCCATTGACTTAAGTCAGTGTGAAAGAAACAAATCATTAAATAAATGTAACAATACTCAAACTACATGTGAAGGACCGACTGAAGATATTCTAGACAACACTGAGCAACAGCAACATAAAACGGTCCCCACACATCACATACATGAAGGAAAGAAACCAAAATCGAACACATTAAACAAAGAACAAAACAAGCCTGTCGAAAATAGTGCAGACATTTTTTTACTACAAATATCGCCGGAAGGTAACAAAAAGGCCATTATATCTGAAGAGAAGAGAAAGAATTTAACTGAATACTGTTGTGAAAATTTAGAAGTGAAACCAAAGATTAAACTTCGACACCACAGCACAAGAAGTGAACATAAAAATGAGTCACCTTTAAAGCCCACGCACCAAACAGAGGCTGAAGAAATATTACATCTCAACCCTGATCACATCGGTGCTACTAAAAGCTTAACGAGTGCCACAAAATCTAGTACAGAATCCCTCACGCTTAGTGATATGTTCAAGAAAAGTAATGTAAAAAACGATCAAAAAATTTACTTGAACTCTGAAAAAGAACTAATTACCAATGTCACTGTTACGCCTTCTACTACTGAGCTCACTACTTTCCTTACCTCTGGTCCCGCTACTGCCATTGAAACCACTGAGCTACCAAAGGTCTATAAAACAAGTGAGTGCACTATCACCCCAGAATCTACTCAATTCACAACTGTTCCTGAAAGAAATTATTTCACTAGTGTTCCGATAATTAATGCTATCACTCCTACTACTTCTGACACTATTGAGATCACTACTGTCCCTTCAGCTGTTGAGGACAGCGCTGTTCCTAAAGCTGCTCACGTCTCAGCTATTCCACAAACCGCTGAGAATACATCTACACAAAAGAAAAAATCTAGGAAGAAGAAATCAAGCAAACACTCCGACGTCGATGAAGAATTTTCTCTGGAATCCCAAAAAATTAAAACTATGTATTTTTATAACAAAAATTACAAATTCTACTAATATGACATTCTTTTGCCAGAAAAGCACCAATCAAAGAAAAAATACGCATGAAATAACACGAGGTAACCAGTACTGAGACCATTACAAACACTAGGAATGTGCTAGATATATATATATATATATATATATATATATATATATATATATATATATATATATATATATATATATATATATATATATATATATATATATATATATATATATATACCTTTCAGTGTTGTAGTTTTACTCAAAGATAAAACATTGTTCATTATTTAATACAAAGTTTAATACAAAGAAAATTTGTATCAAACACAGAACCCTTAAAATATTTCTTACAAGCTGACGTTATAGATCATAATGAACTAATCAGATTTGTGGAGACTTTTGCCACATACCTATAATACAAATTAACACTTAAACCCAATATTACAAATCTATTTTATGAAAGCTCACCTATTCGGCAAAATATAATTTTAGCATAAAAATAACAAATAAAGAAAACGTGAAACCACGATCTTTGTCTTTTCTGAAACCTGGAGATATTTTTGAACGAGGATAACTTTTAAACTGCTTTTTTCTACAGCTGAAGTATTGGTACCGCGCACAATAATTTGGCTTAAGCTTTGTTTGAATTGACAAATATAAGTTTGTTCTGGGAGCATGACAACTTCTTTAGCAATTTCCTAAGTGAACTTCTATAATGGGTGACGCTTACATTTTCTTTGGGATAAAAGATTGTCAATGACTGTGGTTTAATTTCACGTTGCTTTCACAAAGAAACTGTAAAGACAGCAAAGTTGTTCTAAATGCTTATTTTCAGATAATGTTGAATTTAATGCTCTTTTTATACTTTGGATTGGCTTAGGATTCTTTCAATGTTTAGTAAAGTAAAGGTGATCCAGTTTCAATAATCAATAATCTTTTATTTCAATTTAGTTCTTTATACAATACAATAATGATTGACCTAAATTTATGCTAAGTGAAAATTTATTTCGCTTTTGTAAGGGAGATGGGTGCGTGATATTGTCAGAACAAGAAAATTTTCACTTCGATGCTTGCAAAATTAGTATAAGCGATGCCTTAAATTAACTATCATTTATGACGTTCTTTGATGCTTAGGTGATGTTTATTTTCAACAGTTTTGAACATCACTTTTTATTTATTTACCTGGCAGCTAGATGTCTCTGCTATCATCTTTTTGATCCAGGAAAGTCATAGTCCCCGGAAATCGAGGAAAATGGAAAAGTGAATGTGATGGTAGCATTGCTTTTTAAACAGTGCAACTCAAATGCGAAGGAACTATCCTTTATTTTTTAAAGGTTCACAGGTAAAGGGTCGCAAGATATGAATAATTATTTGTAAGACCGATATCAAAATACCAGTTACCGTTGTGTAAAATTTATGCTCAAAACTCCCATGCCGAAAAAGGGTTTTCTGCTGCTATAATTACTCAAAAGTTTACTGACCAAAAAGTAATTTGGTTACAATTAGCAACTAATGTGACGTACCGCCGAGGCCCCGGATTTAGAAACAAAATAATAGTCCTTCAGAAAAGGAAGATTATAGACAACCTATTGTACATCTGAAAAAAATTCCGATAGAATAAACAATTTACAAAATGCAAAATTTATGCAACATATTCAAAATATGTGTCGTTTGAGTCTGCAGGAAAATTGAGGAGGCATTTGGATTATATTTTCAAACTGTCCGAAAAAATATGTTCACATAATTTATGTCAATAAATGCGTTACTAAGTTGAATACCTAATTTTTTATCAATCCATAAAAGTGATGGAAAGTGCTTAAAGACATGTCTTCAAAGCCTGCAAAATCTCGCTGCTTAGTTTCTCATTGTCAAGGCTACGAGTGTTCCATCAGAAACAGCATTTTCCATTGCCTGCTTAGCCATAACAAAAAAACGATCATCCTTAAGCTGTTATACAGCAGAACACATAAAATTTTTTGACACAAACGTCAAAAACTCCTCAGTGAGTTTATAAACTGAGCCTGCTAAAAGCGAATAACTTGTGCGGATGCCAAAAGAGATTTTCCGATAAAAGTCGGCTTTAGTTTTGAACCCGCCGGCTGTCACTTAACATTAGACCTTTAAAAATTGATTGATTGATTGATTGAGTTCATGGAGTTCATGGAGTTCATGGAGCTGTCTAGTCTGTTGGGCGCAAGTCACGTGACCTTTTATGATTTCTCCATTTCGGCCGAGACCATGTCATTGCTCAATTACTTTGAAAGCAAAAACCGCGTGACAGTTATTCCGTGGAGAATGAAGGCGACGATGGATTTATCCATTTGGTATCACGGTCAATTAGTATCTATTTTAGATTGTTTATATAGGAATATGACTATTACAAAATACCTAGCTTTAAACGACATTGATGAAAACATGATGCCTTATAACCACACAAACTGGTATAAATTGATGGAGGCTTTAAATAGCCCGGACAAGTGTGGTTTCCAGTTCAATAGTGTGTTCATAGACCCCGGTGTACAGGAGCCGCACGAGGGGCCGGCCGAGTACCAAGGACTGCGCACCATCACGAACAGCCTTCGCTCTATCGTCACGAGTCGGATGCGCACTAAATGCCTGGTGAAGCCTCAGCTCATCTTCGAGACAGGCATCACCACATCAGCAAGCCCATCCTGGCCCACTTGCAGACGATTCGCATGGATTTGCCCCTCGCTATCTTGCATCATCATCGCCAATGCCAGCCAAATTATGGCATGAATTGTAAAGACAGGATTTCAGATAGCATTGTCAGAACGCGCTATGCAGACGTCCTTTATAAACAGTTTTCTCGGACTAAAAATGAATTTGAAAGCTTACTAAAAGGCAAAAATTAAATTTCAGCACTAGAACTTTTTAAAATACATACACGCTGTATGTTCTTTGATGTAATAAGCTATACCTGCGTTAAAACAATCCAGTTCTCCGCCCCGTCCCTCCCCCACCCACGCCGCCTTTCTGCAAGTAGTATCCCGGCGTGGTGGCGTTCCAGAGGGATGCTTTGTGATCGTAATAACCGCTTCCCACCTGTTTGATGTGATGTCTTCTCTGCATTTTGGTATTCACCTCCCGTTGGCGAACACATTTTGGCCGGTCCCAACAGGTGTCCATCAGAAAGAGGTTTGGCTGCACTTGCAATGACTGGGTGATTTTTGATACTTTGGTTAATGAGTAACTGTGCAAAAGGTTATAATATGAATATTCAATGTCTTAGGTGCGAATTCAGCATTTCCGCTGGTGTATTTCGTTGAAAATTATGGGAAAATGGTGGATCTGTTAATAAATTTACCAGAAAACTGCGTAAGTATAGCTAAATACAAACGAACACTGGGATGACTTTGGCAGATCGTAAGCAGCTGCGACCAGTGTGAGAGGATATCTTGCCCACCGTGCGGCTCTCACCCCCCCCCCACCTGGGATAATTTGCTCCCCCCGCTGTCCAGCTACTCCCCTGCTGTTTGGAAATGAAACGACTCCACATCCCCCTTGTTCGAATTTTTATTTATGCATCTTTGCAACGAGGGATTAAAGCATCTCAATACAGATCTCGGGTAATTTATTCAATTGCAATTAGCTGCGGAAGTCGCCCAAAACAATTTACGTGGCGAACATGCACGAACACATCATCCCACTTCATCTGATTTAATATTTAATTTTTGTGTTATTTTCTTTGATTTATTGTTGAATTGTGCTAATAAAGTGGTATAAGCAGTGTTATAATCTTTGATCCACTTTAAGACGACTAATATCACATATATTAGCAAAAAAAGATCTGATGGGGTGGGGATATATACCAGAGGGGGGGGGGGAGAAGGTAGCCTAGTATAGCTTGTACGGGGAGAACCTTACAGGGAGGGGGAGGGGCAAGATATTCTGTTACAGCGGCGTCCCCCACCCGACCAAAGTGCCATTAGCCCAGTCCTTCCTTAAATAAGAACAGATTTGTTGAGCGCTCGCCTTGACTCGGTGGCCTTTTGTGCGTGTTAACCTGAAAGCCCAGAGTCAAGTTTTGTCCCATTTGCGGTCCTTCTGTTTTACACTTTTGAGGCGCTTTTCAGATATGTCTGTTCTATCGTGGGCTTCCACAGTTTTACTCACCTAAAACGTGGTTGTTTTTGTTTGCATCAATTTGTACCTCACGCCAGCAATTGGTTTCATTCATAATGAATACGGTTTTTTTGGCAAATAATTTTAATATTACGATAGCGGTCAGTCCGTTTCACGACATAACTGACGTGTTCCCCTCGATACCCTGTTCTACGGTACGCCATTGTTCAGAAGAGTTTAGGTACGGCTGAGCCTTGAAATCAACCCATTCAGAAATCATCCCATCCTGTGTTGTTCTACACCTATCTCTGTGGTTTGTCAGGCAGGGTAAGTTTAAAAAACAAACGAAAAACCGAAATTTTTTGGTCATTTCTTTCAAATTGTTGGTTCTGTGAACTGGAGGGAAGATAAAGCCTCTTTTAACTAACGTTTTATCTTCCTTCGACCCGCCCAGTTCTCCTTCGGCTGCTGTCATCAATATGGCGGATAACACTTCTACACGAGGTTATGACACGAGGTTCATATTGTATGCCATTCTGTTCACAATTGTGAAACGATATTTTCCGGTCTACAGAAAGTTATTTGTGTTTTGTTCTGTCTTGTATACACGCATTTTGACTATCAGCAATGGCGAATAAATACACATAATTTTTTCTGCGCACTGATACTATATTTCAAGCCATTTACTTATAAAATAAACCACTTATGTCAGAATTTGACTTTTTTAATATTGCAATATTTAGTTGTGTTTGACGGGATTTTGGCAGTCGAATCGCATCGGAAATCGAATGACTTTTTTCCGAGACATATGTTTGAATCATGCATATGACAATTGTTTCGTGGCAGTTGTCAGGGATTAAAAAATACTGAATAATTTATATCTTGGTGTTGTCAAAGTCGTGCTGCTTTCCTTGTTTTGTAGAATAGTGATGTTGTTCTATTGTCTGAAATATTTATGCCCATAGCCGGGTTCTTTATATTGTGCATAATAACTCTTCTAGGCGAGTAATTCCGAACTAATGGCATGAGCTTTCTACAAAAGGGTACTTCATTTTATGTCTGAGAATACGTTTGCCATTTTGTGAAGAAAAATTTTCCATCGCGTTGTAGCAAAAAAAAAAATATAACATTGACAGCTTTTGGCTTTTCAGTAACGCGTGTCAGAACTGAATGTCTCTCACCTTAATCATTCTAATTTTTTTCATCTGTCTGCCAGCCATTTCCTCTCCGTCGCCGGGACACTTCAGATTTGAGGTGTTCTGATTTGTGCTATTGAACTTTTAGTTTTATCGGTTTCAGACTCGACTGCTTGTCTTTTCGGAAGCGATTTTGATATAACTTTCCAATTTTGCACAAACATTGATATAGTTGCCAGTGTCTCAGCTGACGACAATGCCGTCGCACAACCTTGTTTAAGTTTCACTTCAGGCCTTCGTAACTTACAAGTCAACTTGGGGTTGGTCTGTTTGAATAGCAATATTAACTGTTATGTGATTATTGCATAGAACTGAGACAAATCTGCGTCTCTTTCAGTCAAAGCCACAGTCGTGTTAGCTAAAACTGGGAGAGAATGTTCTTCACATACTGTCCGTTTTGTGGCGCGTGTTTCCTCACTTGTCTTCCAGGTCGTCATTGTGTCTCAGATATGTCCTGGGGTTGAATTATGTAATTTAAGTCAAATCGATCGCTCGTTTGAACTTTATCGATGTAATTTTAACCCCAGTTTGGACTTCAAAACGAGTATATTATTATTTGCTCCAAAATTCAAACTTATGGTCAAGCCATTTAATCCCCGAAATAATAGTCCCTGCGTTCTTGTCGCTCCCTCCGTCACGAGAACATGTCATATTAACATTTCATATTAAGTGGCACATATTGTAAAACATCTTTTTCTTGGTCATGCTGTATTTGGTGGATGATAGCGACGTTGATAATACTATTCTAGTGGCCAGCGAGACACGACCGCTGCACGGAGCCTGCTTTTGGTAACTGTGCAGTCTAACGGTGCGCTCAGTGCGTCCTCGTTTGGCGAATTAAATTGCTGGAGATGCTTTTGAGTACTTGAAACTATAAAACCGTTAAGTTTCTGTGAAAGGTAAAGAGTGAGAGAAAAAGGCAATAAAAGCTTGACAGAAAACATGTTTTTTGTGAATGTGTGACGTTTAACCGAGCGACATCTAGCGGATTTTTTTTATTCTCCTAAATGTCTAATATTTTACAAGAGCATAATACACGGAACATTTAACAATAACGTCACAACATTTATTCAATCCACATTCATTCGAACTGCCACTATCACAGACCCTCGTTAACTGATTACTGTTGTGAAAATGTAGTAGTGAAACCAAAGATAAAATTCCGAAGCCAAACATCCATAATAAAAATAAGTCACCAAACAGAGGCTGAAGAAATATCACATCTCAACTCTGATCTCATTGGCGCTACTAAAAGCTTAAGGAGTGCTGCAAAATCTAGTACAGAATCTTTCACGTCCCGTGATATGGCCAAGAACAGTTAGTATCTGGAAATCGAACGAATAAATTGCTTGGACTGTCAAAGGAAACTAACTAACAATGCCACTGTTGTGCCTTCCACTAGTGAACTAAATACTTTTCTACTAGAGAATTCCGAGGTCACCACTCGAGGTCACCACTAGAGAATTCCGAGGTCACCACTGTCGTTGAAACCACTGAGTTACCCACCGGCAATAAAACTACTGAGAGCGCTAGCACCCTAGAATCCAATCAACTCACAGCTGTTCCAAAAAGAAATGAGTTCAATTAATGAGATCACTACTGTCCTTAAAACTGTTGAGATGACTATTGTCCCTACTGTCCCTACTACTGAGCTCAGTACTATTCCTGAAGCTGTTCAGGCCTCCATCATGCCAAAATCTACTGAGAATCTGCACAAGAAGCAAAAATCTATGAAGGAAACAAGCAGCAATGCTGTTGGCAATGATCAATTTTCTCTAAGATTCCAAAAACTTAAAACAATGTATTTTTACAACAAAACTTACAAATTCAACAAAAAACACGTATAAAATAAACACAAGTCAGGTAAGCAGTTCTGAAACCCTCACAAAAATAACTGTCCAAAAATGAATGTGCTGAAGTTTACGCTTTCAGTTTCGTAATGACTCAAAACTAAGATATTATTCATTGATTTACAAGACTTATATTATTGCTTGCCGTTTCAAAAATCATTATTTGACAATTTGTTTGAAAAAACATATGTAACACATATTTTGAATGCGATGTGTTTAGTACCAATAAAATTTGTTTGAAATGTGTACAGAACTTAAAAAAACACTATATGAACCATAAACTAAACATTTTTCACCAAACTAAGTATCTTTAAAGCCTCTTATCATAAAAACTCCTTTGACTGGTACTCTTAAAAGTGTGACGTAGGAAAAGTTCAACCAATCAGAATTTAACAAAGCAATGGACTGTGTTAATTTACCAGAATTGTCAGTAATTTTATTTGAATAGGAATGATATGAATAACGAAGAGAAGCCTCAAATTCAATGTCACGAACTAATTTTATGAAAGTCCATCTGGACCAATGATAGTTTTAATAATTTTACAAAAACACGGAAAAGAGGAACTGTCGAGTCCACCGTTGGACTCATGTATGTACTCGAAACCACGCGAATTTATTCGGCTCTAATTTATTACGTTCAAATAAGAAAGACTAGCAATTGAGTAATGCAGTGCAAGTTTTATTCCGCGTTGGACGTTGACTTCGGACACTGTACTACGGACACTGTACTCCGGACACTGTACTCTGGACACTGTACTCCGGACACCGTACTCCGGACACTGATTCTCTGCGTCATAACAGAGAATGAACAACAATTAAGAAACATGCGAAAATATAATTCTAAACGTAATGCAAACACTCATATAACGGTGAACTCAAGAAGTTTTCTGACTAAAATCAACACGCAAAGCCCACAAACAATGCTACAATTTAACCTTAATGCCTATTTTATAACACGACAGAACATACCAGATATTGCGGTCTTCCAATCTACAAGCCTGAAATACTGTTAACTATTCTTTAGACTCCTATGAAATTTACAGTTTCCACTTGAATTCTTGCTATTTTTCACAATAACTTAACAATATTCCGCTATTGTTGTTATCCGCTGTGAAGTTCACAAGTGATTCGATTCCGTTGCTGATTCGTCGTAGAGCAGAAATTCTTATGGTTTCAAGTTGTACTGATTTTTACACCAAAAAACGCCGCTTATATACGCTTTGGATTCACCGGAGTAATTTGGTTCTGGCACGTGATTGGGTAAGGCTAACGAGTAAGGCATACCACCTGCCCTGACTGAGTAAACGCTGCTGGGATTAGCGGGCAGGCTAAATTAATCCTAACAGCGGAGATGTCGCGCGGCGCTGGCACTAACTCCAATTAAGGGGTTGAGCGAGTAAGCGATGTCAGGATTAGCGAGCAGGCGAACTTGATCCTAACACTGGAGATGTGGTGCGCCGCTGACACTAATTGCAATTAGGGGCAAGTGTTAACCCCAAATAACACGAATGCAATTAACTTTCGAATTTAAAAATACAGAAAATTATTAAAACTTAATTTATAACCCGAAATTAAATTTTAAAGCGATTTTAAAATGACACATTGTAAAGAGCATATTCTGATGAATACAACGATACCAAACTCAACATATTTCGATAACAAAGTTGAAACCCATAAAACTACGGTACATATATTTAAACCGTCCGAAAAGCATTTTGCGGAACGACAGTTCGTGGCATGGAACTTGGTGGACTTAACACTCCCCCCGCTGGAGCGAAGCGTCCAGAATACTTCGGTTAGAACCTCCCAGTTCACCATTCCATGAGTCGCAGAGCAGTGCACGCAATGAAGGGGAACCCTGTGCGGCTGGAACTGACGTCATCACTCTGTTTTTTCGGCTGGCCTCGTTCGGTTTTCGAGGTTCACCAGTTCCGTTACTGGTCGTCGAACCTGTTTTCCTCGGCTGCGTAGCTTGACGGCCCGAACCAGCCCGTCGCGGCTTGGCTCTACTTCTAGCACCAGTCCGATCGGCCACTGTCCTCTGGGTGTGTTAGTATCACGGATGAGGACGACATCTCCGGGGCGCAGATTCTCACGAGCTGTCCTCCAGCACGGCCTTTCCTGCAGTGTCTGCACGTATTCTTTCAGCCAGCGCTTCCAGAAAACATTGGCCAAATGCTGCGCGCGGCGCCACCAACGACGCGTGTAGTTCTCGTCCGCGGTAAATTTCCCCATAGGTCGGGAGCCATTTGAGCGCAGCAGAACCAGCTTTGCCGGTGTGAGAACTTCCGGGTCGTTAGGGTCGTCTCCTGAGTAGGTGAGTGGTCGGTCGTTCACGACCCGATCGGCTTCGGCGAGTGTTGTCAGGAGCATCTCGTCCGTGAGCGGCTGGTCGCGGGTTATGGCAAGCAGGATCTTCCTGACGCTCCTGATCATCCGTTCTGTGGCGCCTCCACGGTGGCTAGCGTGAGGTGGGTTGAAGCGCCAGTCGATCCCATAGTCGGTGGTTCGGATCCCGATGTCGTCTGCCCACGATTCCAGCTCTTCCCTCAGTTCCTTCTCGGCACCCACAAAATTTGTCCCATTGTCGCTGTACACCACCTTGGGGCGGCCTCGGCGGCTGCAGAAGCGGTGCAGCGCGGAAATGAAGCTCGCGGCATTCAGACTATGGACTACCTCAATGTGGATGGCTCTTGAGGCAAGGCACGTGAACAGGCATTCCCAACGTTTCACGGTCGATCGGCGGCATTTTACAAGGATCGGTCCAAAATAATCGACCCCTACGTAGGTGAAGGGGGGATCAACCGGGTCCAATCTCTCTTCCACCAGTGGGGCCATTTGCTGGGTTTCGCGGGAGTTGAAGAGACGTCGACACATCAGGCACTGCTTCAGCTGACGTTTTACGGCGGCGCGTCCATGGATTACCCAGTAATTCTGCCGAACGGTGGCGAGAACGTGATTGGTACCCGAATGGTGTTGGCACTCGTGGGCGTCACGGATGATTAGTGACGTCAGATGGTGCTTTTCCGGCATGATGCGAGGGTGCTTGGCGCTCTCGGGCAGTCGGCTGTATTGTAGTCGTCCTCCCACCACTAAAATTCCGTCCTCTAGTCGTGGGTCGAGCAAGGCTAACTTGCTTCCCTTCTTTATCGTGTCCCCGGCCTCCAGGCTTCGATACTCCTCTGAGAAGCTCAGGCTCTGCACAACCCGGCCTAAGGCTACTTCGGCGTCCTGGATCTCTTCGGCCGTCAAGGGTTCAGTTCCGCGTTTACCGGCAGCAAAGCGGCGCCACCAGGCGGCGTGATGGCGTAGTTTTCTCAGGGTGCTGTAGCGTTCTATCAGTCTCTGGAGTGGGTCTGGGTCCGTAGTGGCCGCTGCAACGTTGACTTCCGCCTTCAACTCCGGGTCGTCTTCGGGGGTTTCTGGTGCCGATTGCGTGGTTGGCCATTCCGACTCCGGTCTTTGTAGAAAGGTCGGTCCCTCCAGCCATATCTTCATGGCAGCAGAGTCGTCAGGGGCGATCCCTCTGGACGCCAGGTCGGCGGGATTCTGTTTTCCATCCACGTGGCGCCACTGTTCCGGCTTCGTAGTCTCAAGAATGGTCGTCAGGCGGTTGGCTACGAAGGTCTTGAAGCGCCGTCTCCGGTTGGTGACGTAGCCCAGAACAATCATCGAGTCCGTCCACATGGTTACGCGGGTGATTTGATGGTCCAGTTCCCTCAGGCACTGGCCGGCCAGTCTCGCCCCGACAACTGCGGCTGTCAACTCTAAGCGGGGCAGCGTCTGTGTTTTCATCGGGGCCACACGTGACTTTCCTAGCACTAGTTGGCAGGCGGTGTTGCCATCAACGTCCGCAATCCTCAAGTAGGCGCAGGCGCCATACCCTCGCTCACTGGCGTCGGAAAAGACGTGCAGTTGGACGTCGGTGACCGCGTTCCCCAGGTTCACTGCGTAGTGGCGGGGTATCTTGAACATCTGCATGGCGGCGAGGCTGGCAACCCAGAGTCTAAATCTGTCGGCCTGGCTCTTAGGGAGGCGTTGGTCCCATTCTACGTCCTGGAGTTCCTGGAGCATCTGTCGGCCGGGTAGCAGGACTGGGGCCACGAGGCCTAGCGGATCGAAGATTGAGCTGATCTCACTCAGTATCCCACGTCGAGTCACCGGCTTGTCGAGCTGTTGAACCTCAAATCTGAAGACGTCTTTTCGAGGTTCCACTCCAGTCCAAGGGCCCGTTCTTGTGGTAGTTGGTCGGTGGCTGTGAACTTCCGCGTAGATCCACTTCTGAGGTGTTCCTGAATTGGGTGAGGAGGTCGCGCCAAAAATATGCACTGCCATCCTGAAGGTCTCCGCTGGCTGTGAGGTGTCACCTTGTGGCCACCATAAGAATCGTAAGGCGTCTCGGTCACTCGGCTGAACGCGCACCTGGTGAAACATTTGCCTGATGTCTGCCGCGAGCGCCACCTTGTCTTGTCGAAACCGCATCAGTACGCCGACGAGGTCGTTTACTAAGTCTGGTCCTTGGAGGAGTGCACTCTTTAAGGAGACCCCTCCACTTCTGGCAGCTGCGTCAAAGACTACCCGAACCTTTCCCTGCTTGTGAGGGTTTGTGATGCCGTGGTGAGGTAGGTACCATGTCTTTCCGGTCGGCCCTTCTTCTTCAGCGGGTTCGGCGTGGCCTTGATCGATGTAGTCCTCCATGGTGGCTACGTATTTCTCCTTGTAATCCGGGTCTCTAATGAAGCGCTTCTTGAGGCCCCGGAGTCGTTGTTCGGCTTGGTAGCGACTGTCTGGTAGTTGGGGATCTTCCTTCCGCCATGGGAGCCCCAGCTGGTAGTGGTTGTCATCCATGGCCAGTGTATTCTGCATCGTCGTCAGTGCCTGTTTGTCCTCTATGGAGCCGCCGCCGTTGGTCTTCGGTTTCTCTGAAAAGTCCGCTTCGTACATTCGGCGCAGCTCCAGGTCCGTGGTCCGGCACACGCTTGTGCAACCTACGACCGCCGTCCTCCTTGTAGTGGGCGCGGTGGTCTTTGGCCCCCGTACTGACCACCCCAGGAGCGTCTTGACCGCATATGGCTCGCCGTCAGCACCTCTCTTCACGTCAAGCGGCACGTGGGCTGAGGGTACGTCGATCCCGATTAGCAGCCCGATGTCTCCCTTGGGTCGCGTAGGGGCCTTAATCCCTGCTAAGTGAGGCCATGACTTCAGGTCACGGGTCGTGGCAATGTGTTCTGCAGTCACCGGCAAATGATTTATCGTCCAGACCCTTTGTATTGTCATGGCGCCGCCTCCTTCTAGCCTCAGTGTCATATCCAGCTCTCGTCCCTTGTATCCCATACTTTGGTCAGTGACGCTGTTGACATGAAAGGTCACCGGTCGGGAGGCGACATGAAGACTGTCGGCAAGTTTGTTGGTGCAGAGGGTCTTCTGTGAACCATTGTCCAGCAAGGCATACGTGTGGTGTACCCTTCCCTCAACCTCTATCGACACTGGGACCACGCCCAGGAAGTGTTCCGTTGAACTGCTGGTTGCCGATATGGTGACTGGTGTGGACCACTCATGCATCATGGCGTGGTGCTTCAGGTTGCATTCCGGTACCTGGCAACCCTTGACCTGACGGCAGTCCCTGGCGTAGTGTCTAGGGCGGAAGCAGTTCATGCAACCCCTGATCCTGCGCAGGACCTGCACCCTATCCTTGACGCTCATCTTCTTGAACGCCGAGCATTAATCAAGGCGTTCGCACGTGCTAGTGCACGCTGGACAGCGTCTCGGAACGGCGTTGGAGCTATCTTGGCTAGATCCGAGCTCCGCCTCGGTGACTGTGGCCGAGGTAGCCATGGACGTGGCGGCCCTGGTGCGCTCCCTCGAATGACCCACTTTTGGTGCGTGAGAAGACGTGGTCGTGGACTCCAGTCTCCTGCTCACGCCTCTTCCGTGGTAGCTGCTGGCTAGCTCTGCTTCGGTCATCACAAACTGCGCAAGGTCATCAAACATGGGATCTCTCCCGCGGACTGAGATCTTCAGCGCTTCCCTAGCCCATTGCTCGTGGGCACTCCTTGGTAGGCGGCTGGCTATCTTCAGCAGGTTCGCCTTGTTGTCCAGGTCATGGTGACAGTTGAGCGCCTTCAGCTTAATGCTGACTCTCCGCATGTCTTGCGCCAGGTTGGTCAGGGCGTCAGCGTCGTGTGCCTTGATGATTGGTCCCTTCGTCAGACCGTCGAGGCACTGCTCTATGGTGCGGTCACACTTCCCATAGAACTGGTGCAGGGAATCCCTTGCAATCTTGTATCCCTCCGCGGCATCGCGGATCAAGACACAGTCCTCCACCAACTCTTTAGGTCTCCCCTCGAGTGTCATGATGAGGTAGGACAGCCTATCCTTCGGTTGGCTCACGACGCTTTCCACGACGGTCTGAAACCTGTGGATGTAGCTGGCGTATTCAGCTTGTCTGCCTGTAAAGCGCGGCAGGTCGGCTGGGTGCTGTAGTGGCTGGGAACCGCTGGACTGATGGTAACTTGTTGGGCCATTTCACTTCGCAGCGCTTCGAGCTCTCTCCGCATCTTTTCGGTCTTCAGGCGCTCTATTTCAAGCGCAATTTGCTGCGCTTCGCGGCGCGCCCTCTCCAATTCAGCTGTGGGGTCTCGTGTCAAGTCCGCCGCCATGGCTGCGTGGTTTGCATCGCTGCTGCTTGGCTGCGGATTATCACCAGGAAGTGCTCCATTGGCGTCGTCATGTTCCTCCTCTTCCTCATCCTCCCCGTCGGTGGCCGGCTCCTGCATCGCCGCATACTGGTCCTCGGCGTCCTTCACCCTCTGTGCAAATGCCTCTAGGCTTGCCTTGGCTGCTGCCGGGGCTGTCCCGTCGTCCGCCTCCCTCAGGTCGTCGCACTGCTGTTGAAGTTCGGCCCACAGCGCCCGTACCCTCTGGAGACTGCTTCCGGCCTTCACTTCATCGCCCTTTCTGACGTGGGTAAGCACGGCGTTGGCTGCTCTCTCCAGTGCCTTCTCAGTCTTGGATTTCGTCTTGGCTGCTGCCTCCGCCATCTCCTCCAAAACTTGCACTGATACTCAATACTAGTGAGAGAGACCTGGGTAGGTTCGAGACCCATCTGAGAATTGTCGAGTCCACCGTTGGACTCATGTATGTACTCGAAACCACGCGAATTTATTCGGCTCTAATTTATTACGTTCAACTAAGAAAGACTAGCAATTGAGTAATGCAGTGCAAGTTTTATTCCGCGTTGGACGTTGACTTCGGACACTGTACTCCGGACACTGTACTCCGGACACTGTACTCCGGACACCGTACTCCGGACACTGATTCTCTGCGTCATAACAGAGAATGAACAACAATTAAGAAACATGCGAAAATATAATTCTAAACGTAATGCAAACACTCATATAACGGTGAACTCAAGAAGTTTTCTGACTAAAATCAACACGCAAAGCCCACAAACAATGCTACAATTTAACCTTAATGCCTATTTTATAACACGACAGAACATACCAGATATTGCGGTCTTCCAATCTACAAGCCTGAAATACTGTTAACTATTCTTTAGACTCCTATGAAATTTACAGTTTCCACTTGAATTCTTGCTATTTTTCACAATAACTTAACAATATTCCGCTATTGTTGTTATCCGCTGTGAAGTTCACAAGTGATTCGATTCCGTTGCTGATTCGTCGTAGAGCAGAAATTCTTATGGTTTCAAGTTGTACTGATTTTTACACCAAAAAACGCCGCTTATATACGCTTTGGATTCACCGGAGTAATTTGGTTCTGGCACGTGATTGGGTAAGGCTAACGAGTAAGGCATACCACCTGCCCTGACTGAGTAAACGCTGCTGGGATTAGCGGGCAGGCTAAATTAATCCTAACAGCGGAGATGTCGCGCGGCGCTGGCACTAACTCCAATTAAGGGGTTGAGCGAGTAAGCGATGTCAGGATTAGCGAGCAGGCGAACTTGATCCTAACACTGGAGATGTGGTGCGCCGCTGACACTAATTGCAATTAGGGGCAAGTGTTAACCCCAAATAACACGAATGCAATTAACTTTCGAATTTAAAAATACAGAAAATTATTAAAACTTAATTTATAACCCGAAATTAAATTTTAAAGCGATTTTAAAATGACACATTGTAAAGAGCATATTCTGATGAATACAACGATACCAAACTCAACATATTTCGATAACAAAGTTGAAACCCATAAAACTACGGTACATATATTTAAACCGTCCGAAAAGCATTTTGCGGAACGACAGTTCGTGGCATGGAACTTGGTGGACTTAACAGGAACAGCGGTCTTTACAAGATTTATCTTGACAGTCTTGAAATCTGGGAGTTGTTTTAAAGGCATGAATTGTAACTTTGGCCGAATCGAAGTAACGAATATACTCTACTAACTCACCTGCTAATATATATATATATATATATATATGAGTTCTTCGAGTACATTTTTTAAAGAAAATCTCGCAGAAATCGGGAAAAGTAAGCCATTTCGGCGGATAAAAGTCCACCCATAATGCTTAAAGGATTCGACGTAGGCGACTTAAAAGTGGAGAGGCATTAAACTTTCTAGCGGGTACATTCCAGACATTCTACTTGCCGAAAATATAAGCTGAGAGGAAAGAATTATTGCATCCATTTCACAAATGAGCATAAAAGGCCATAAACTGAACTAATCGTTCTGGGTGTTTGAGTATAATTATGTGAAGATACAATGCCCATTCTACATTGTGTAGGCACCTCAAGAGAGCATACGCAGTTTGGTAAATAAATATATACTTTACTATTTTTTCTACACATTAGCCAAAAATCAAAAATTAAAAATCAAATAACTACAAATATCACAATAAAATTATGTTTTTACTCATGAGCAACACAATTAATTTTGTTCTTCTGTTTCAACCTGCCTGTCAAAAAATGTTACTTCTTTTCTTCTTATATTGCCGAAGACGCTTTTCCAAAGTTTACTAATTCCAGAAAAATCACGGACAACAAAAGCCTGAAAAAGCCTATTACATAAATGATGCTTTGAAAACTATATTATTCCTAGTATATTGCTATTCAAATTTGTTTATACCGCGAAATAACTCTTAGTCACATTTACTTTAAACAATAAAGATATCACTTTATTATGAAGACCACTACATATAAAAAAAAAAAAACAAATATGGCTTGGTTCTTTCTTTCTGATGTTCTTAATTCAGCCTACATGTAGAAATCAGACTAAATTAAATAGCTATAATTTTCAGCACTTTTCCCAAGGCAGTTTTTTTTGTTATTATTTTACCCAACACCGAAAAGGATATTTGTACCGTTTTAGCCTTTGATGCCACAAATATTAGATTTTTGATATCCATATCTCTGTGCTTATAAATTAACTAACCATGGGTAAAAGCACAAATGAGCAGTTTGTATAAGCATTCCGAGGAATACTCCATGTTTGGCAAGGTAAATCGGCTTCCTTTTTCAGAAAGTGTTTTGTAACAGGTGGCCGTCTCAACCAACTCCCTCTCTCAATAAACTCAGGATACACCGCCGTCTTTTATTTATAAAAGAAATGTGATATACTCAGGGAACAAAACTATTGAACAAGCCGACTATGTCGTTACAAAGCAAACTTCATAATCAGGGGAGGGGGCACTTGGTAGCATATATCTTGCCATGTGTGTCCAATAGAAAGGTGGAGACGGGCTGTAAATGAACGCCCTGCACAAAGGTTTTCCTGCAAAATATCCGAAGCACGCAATATTCATGAAGTAGTGTCCGAATGAGTCGGGCGTGTCATAGTGTCTCATGATATATCGTGTCAGGTAGCCCATGTCTTTGTCTATGGGCGATGGATCGGGAAACTGCTAATGCCAAATGTTTCCCTCCTCCTTCCCAGCCAATCCGACGCTATCCAAATTCATCCTTTCCTTTTCTTCTCATTCCATTCCTTCCCAGATTAGCGGGGGGAAGGGGGGGAGGGTGGGGGAGTTGGGGCAGAGTATGAGATTCAGAAACAACCACTGCCCACCTGTGAAACTAGTGGGGTGAAGGCTATTAGAGGGGCCTTTTCTAGGATCTCACCCCCCCCCCCTCCCTCCCTCATGATTTCTTTTACTGAGTTAGAGGCACTTTTCCAACCCTCTTCCCATGGTGCATGTTTAGTTGGAGAGTACAGGGTTCATTTTTTATATTGTCTCCTCATATATTTCAGGCTTTGTAGTTGTTAGTTTCTAGTCTTCTCGTCAAAATTATTTCAGTTGATCTCAGTCTAACGTTGACTTAGCAAAACGTTTGCATTGTGATGGGATCATGGTAATTTTATGTCTCCCCCAAAGGGATACATTTATAGTATTTGGTGTGTCCGTCCATCCGTCCGTCTGTCCGCAGTGAGTTCTTATGAAATTAATGAGTCGATTTTTCTCAAAACATACATACATATTGGGGCACATGTCTAGATGATGCCCGTGTTATTTTTTTTTTTTTTCGTTCCTTCAAAAATTCTATTTTTGGGAAATTTTTGAACATAGGGTTGGGGGGTTCGTGCATTTTATTCACTTTTACAGGCTATATCTCCAAAACAGTTCGTTTGATAAGGCTCAGACGTCGCAAGAAGAACACACAGAAGTTCTTCTTCATTTCCGTGAAAATGTATTTTTGGCGATTTTTTTAATTTTTGATTTTTAAGTTTTTTGGCCATATTGTTGCGATATCTCAGAAACAGTTTGTTGGATTAGGCTGAAACATGGCAAGAAGAACCCACATATAGTGCAAATGTTTACTGCCAAGTTTTTCTCCATTTTCTGTAAGAATGTATTTTTGGCGATTTTTTAAATTTTTGGCTCGCCAATGTTGTACTTTTAAGCAAGGAATTCCACGTGACTGACTGGGGGCGGGGGAGACATCTCCGTTTTTGTTTTAACAAAAACACTGGCCAGTCTAGTTTTATTGTTAGTTAGCTGAAAGACTACACACAGGGAACATTTCAACATCGATCCAACGTCGATCTGTATGGAAAGAATGCCATTTTCACATTTATTAGGGAATTATTGTTATCATGAATTAATTTTTGATTTCAGAAATTGATTTCTTGATATCAAGAATTACTTTTTGCTAGCTTTAATTTTTTATATCTCCAAATGTAGTCTTGATCTCAATACTAATTCTCCTCTCTCTCTCTCTCTCTCTCTCTCTCTCTCTCTCTCTCTCTCTCTCTCTCTCTCTCTCTCTCTCTCTCTCTCTCTCTCTCTCTCTCTCTCTCTCTCTCCCTCTCTCTCTCTCTTCCTCTCTCTCTCTCTTTTTCTTTCTTTCTCTTTCTCTCTCTTTTCCCCTCTTTCCCTCTTTCTCTTTCTCTCTCTCTCTCTCTCTCTTCCTCTTTCTCTCTCTCCTTCTCTCTCTCTGTCCTCCTTTCTCTCTTTCACTATCTCTCTCTCCCTCCCCTTTCTCTCTTTCACTCTCTCTCTCTCTCTCTCTCTCTCTCTCTCTCTCTCTCTCTTTTTTTTTTTTGAACCTCTCCTATACTGCATCATAAATGATAATACAAGCCTGCATAATGTAAATAAGATAACAGTGTAATTGCTCGTTAACTAAAAAAGTGTTGACTAGTTTCCGTGATAAGTGGTATTGATCCGGCATTTGTACTCGAGACTTGTTACTTGAAACTGGCCATGTTCCCATTCCCACGGTTGACTTTACCAGAGGGTGTCGCATAAACTGGCAAATTTTAGTGATTTATTTCAGAGGAAACGAAACTAGGACACGGACATTTAAAGCTCTTCAAATTTTATTCTTTATCATAACATTGTGTAGTTGCGTCACCACTGACAATGTGTATATAAGAACAGCAATTTATTTCCTGTATTAAGCCAAATAGTTTTTGATACTTTATTTCTCAGCTCTGAAACAGTAATCTTGTGATATCGTAATACCCAACTCCAAAGTGGGTGTATTTGTTTAATGTATGAATATTTATAACTCACGGTTTTAACCTACAAGTAAAAATGGCTTCTATGGAAATGGCAGTTCTTTCGACTTATGCGTCTGTCTTCAATACATCACCCGGATTTCTGTTCAGCTGGATTATTCAGTATCTCGAACATAAGTCCTACATTTCAGGAATGACCAAGAACCAAAAAAGTCAACTCCGCAAAATAGCTTCTGGATATGAACTTAAAGATAACTATTTAAAGAAAAAAGTGGAACCACTACAACCCTTTCCGTTGCAAATTAGAAAAATCTCGTCAAAATGCGTTTCGGTTGAGTGGAGAATGACTCCTGATCACGTGTTTTCGCTGGCGACCGATGTGGAAATAGGTTGGAGTTTTTGTTCTCGAATGGAAAAGGCTTGTGACAACAAACTAGTTTTACCTTTTGGAGCCGGAAGTGCACTTATTGACCTTCCGAAATCCGGAGAATCGTACACAATTAAAGCTACATTTTTCCGGCGGATTACTCTAAGTGATAAGACCTACTTTGTTATATTAGACACAGGAAGTACTAACTTCCAATCACGATTTAATCGCGAGGAATTACTTTCGTTGGAGACAAAAGCCGCACAGTTTCTGAGTGGTCGAAGGCAGGAGGTCTCCGTATTATACCGCAATAAACCACAACAGTATTTCGATAACATCATGGTGTTCCAGGGTGGAATAATGGCCCCGTATAGAAAAGATTTCAATGGAGATCCAGCTTCACCTATCAATGGGAACATCAACGGACTGTTCTTCTCCGCGAACGTTGATCCCTCTACAGGTGCACTGCCCCGAGCGTCGCCATTTGGGAACACGCGTCTAGTTGTCGAAGCCAGGCAACTAATAAATGCAACAAAACGGTTTTATTTCGCTGACTTTTACTGCAATTCCAACAAGCATTACGTCACTGTTGTCGTGACGTCACCACACACTCAAGCTGATACATTTTGCGCTAGTCACTTGCCATGCCTCAACTTACTCTCCAACCCGTTCCTGTGGCTTGAATTTGGACAGCTTTACATTGCAGCAGATGTTTGGGTAGAGATATTTTTCACCGGCATGGTAGACATAACCTGGGGCCTGAACCATTCCTGTGCTTACTTCACCCACGTTTATGACAAAATAGGCCGCGGATATTCTTCTTTGTTGGGATTAAAGAAAAAGGCAAGTTGTAATATATGCAATTTGTATAATGATGGAAGCCACACCATAAGAGGCATTGATAAGGAACACACAATAAGCACTCGGAATGGCACAAAAGTTGAGAATCATTTGCGAAAGCCACCCAAGGCTGAGAAAATGGGTGAAACAATGGTCAAAGAAATCTCGCAAGTTAAAAGTAAGAAAAGCATGGTTGCTGAAGATACGCCAAAAGCAGCAAACCAGACTGCAAACGGTAAGACAAAAAATAAAGCGAAGACTAAGGGTTCAGCCAAAAGTAAAACCACGGCTGAAATCAAGGCACAACAAAAAGCTGAAAACAAGGCAAAAAATGAAGCGGAAAGAGGACAAACTGCGAGCGCAGAGATTTACACGGGATACGTAACTTCCGGTGATGAGGACACCAAAGCGCAGACTGCAAAAGGCAAGACTAAAAATAAGGCGAGGAAGAAGCGCTCCGCCAGAAGTAAAGCAAAGGCTGAAATGAACTCACATCAAACAGCCAAAAATGAAGCCAAAAACGAAGCGGAAACAGGAGAAACTGCCTGCCCAGAGATTCATGCGAAAACCGAGACTTCCGGTGAAAACAACATCAAAACGCAGACTGAAAAACTGAACGAAAAATTAAACACTACTACTTGGAAAATTCTATCCGAAACTGTTCCGTCTTCCAGTAATGAAGAAAATTCATTACAAAATGACAATGTTACACTTCCTGTTCTGGCTTCAAGCTTCCTTTTGGGCGAATATTTAACTGAAAATACAGAGATTCGTGATGATTCTTATTCAAAGGAGATGGACCTGCCTACTTCCAAGCCACAACAAAGCGGCGTCGATTTAATTTTTTCTTCAAAACAAAATGGAAAGAGAGCATCGATCACACAGTCAGCCGATTTGGATTGGTGCTGCCCCTGTTGTGACTCGTAATTAGCGTAATTCGTGTTTGTTTTTCTGGACCGAAAGGTGACCTTAATGGAGCATAGTTATTGTATCCTGGAAAAGGAAGTTGTTCAAACGTCGCCAAAGCGATTTAAAAGACGTCAGCGTGCTTTCGAGTTTAGAACAGGGAAACAGAATGTTGAATCTTCGAATTTTAGAATCTGCTGGTCTTGGACCAAAGAAGAGCACATTCGCTGCACCTAGGCCAGGAAAAAATATGATGTTGTTTTCCATCCTTAGCCGAGTCACAGGAAATACTTCAACAGTTTCAAATTAGCAAATTCTAAATTGGATATGTAAGTGCTGCGGGTTATACGTGTTTGACAAACCATCGAACAGAAAAAGAAAATGAAACCAGAGTTTCGACCAATGGCGGGTCACAGAAATTTTAAAAAAATCAAAGTCCGTAGACAAATTTAAAAAAAAACTGTCGCCGAGCGGCCGGTCAAAGTCATAAAAATTTTAAATGACAAAAAAAAAAAAAAAAAAAAAAAAAAGAGAAAAAAAACTTTTTCTTCCTTCGAGAAGCTCAACAGTTACTTCAGGTCCTTCACTTGTATTGCTAAATGAAAAAAAAACTGCGTGTAAATAATCTAACCGTTGTTGACGACCTGATTTGGCACGAGGGAATTGGGTGGGAAGAAACAGATGCAAGGAAAGGGAACTAATTTTTTGTCTCAAAATTCGTCCACTTATTGAACTGATTTTCGTAAAATTATGAATAAGATTTAAAGATATAAAACCCCTTTTTCTTGTTCGTCCGAAAAAGTAAGCATGTGCTGCACCATACCAACAACTCCCATCAACGCCCCCCCCCCCACCCCCGGGAAGGAGAAGGACACTCACGTACAAATTGGGTTACCACGCGTGTCCGTGACCTTTTAAAACGACCCCTTTACGGGGAGTGTTATGTTTAAATAATTCCCATTTTTAACCAAACCCGAAAATAAGTTCCGAAAGAATCCTCCTTTGTGGACAAAGTACTTATAACCCCCTCCCCTCCGCGAACCGCGTCTTGGCTCAAAATTACCTCATTTAACCTTCTTTGGGCACGCATGTTAAGAAATGTGATTAAAAAAAGTTAAGAGGGTTCTCTTCATCCCCACCCCATCCCACCATCCCAACATGTTGTGGCCACCAAGCTGCGGGGTGTCCATTTGATCATTTGATTTGAAGATAAGTGAATACATATATAGCACAGTGACTTTTGCCAAAAGTGTTTTCGTTTCGGTTTTATTTTCGCCCATTATTTCAAGTTTCTTCTCTTCTTCTTCTTCTTCTTCTTCTTCTTCTTCTTCTTCTTCTTCTTCTTCTTCTTCTTCTCTCTCTCTCTCTCTCTCTCTCTCTCTCTCTCTCTCTCTCTGTCTCTCTCTGTCTGACTGTCTGTCTCTTTCTCTCTCTCTTCTTTTTTTTAATTTAATCATTTGATTTTACAGTAAAACCTGCCTCCGGACAAATCGATATAATGTGGACATCTCCCTAATTCGGACAAAATATTTCAGTCTCTGATAATTTGTCATGCGTTTCTATAAATAAAAACCTAGGCTTTAATACAATAATTCATACATCTCCCTATTCCGAACACCCTTAATTTCGTCACCTTTAGATGTGACTTTTCGATGGGGGTGGGGGGGGGGGGGCTCGTTTGTTAGGGGGGGGGGGGAGGCTAAACGAGAACACATTTTCTTTCTGTTTTTACAGAGTTCATGGAACCAGCAATTCAAACAATTTAACGGGCCGTAATTCGGAATATTTCTCTGTTTTCTCTATATACAATTCAAACTGATCAGTTTCACTCACTGCAATTGATTATTCAGTTCAATTAAGCTCAAAATGTTTTGTGATGGGATTTAATGATGACCACATAGAACTACTGGGAAACTGAGGGTTGCGAATCTTTACCACCTGTGAAAATCTGAGGAACTGCCCACAATACCAAGTGATTTATTTTGTAGACAAATCAAGCTACTATTACATAACCAGGGTAGTCGGACACCTGGATAATCTGGAAAAAGTGTGCCAGTCCCAATGCTATCTGGATTAATCAGGCTTTACCGTAGTATACTAACTGTCGCAACGTAGTCTATTTTAAAGTTGTGAATAGCTTCTTTTTTGTCTTTTCTTTTTAAACTAATGGTAAAATTAATGGTAAGCGAAGTGTACAAAAATAAAACAACAATTTACATTCTAGATATTTGGAAACAATACTTGCTCTTTTAACCAAAGGCTACAAATGCAAGAACATATATATATATATATATATATATATATATATATATATATATATATATATATATATATATATATATATATATATATATATATATATTTATATTTATATTTATATTTATATTTATATATATATATATCTCTCTCTCTCTTTTTGCTTTCCTTTTCTTTTTCATTGGTGCAGTAACTTTGAGGTTATCATAGCGGTTGCTCACTCTTTAATAAAGCAAAGCATGCCCAGTTTATGTTGAAAAATTAACATGTTGACATAAAAAAACAACAGCAAAATCTTGCTGCTTCTGTTAGGAAATTTAAAATTAGACTGCTGGTTGAAATCAAAAATAAAAGATGCAATATGTTAATGTCAAATTATTTATGTGTTAGATATCACACTGGTAACAGCACTAAGCATCACTTCCACAAGTCACATTTTGGCGTCCATTTTGATGGCCAATGAATGCTACCGGAAATGGAATCCATCCGAGCACCTGTTCCCGACGCCATTATATTGGGTCTTCCCAACAAAGCGTATAATCCCAAAAACGCCATGATGATCGCTTCTTTGTATTCAATAGTTTCCCGGTCTATCTCTTGAATTTCCCCATTGACTTCTTGGGCTTTAAATTGCTGTTTTAAAGTTTCAATGAGAAATGAGTTTAAAGTTCCGCCTCCCGACAGTAAAATTTTCAAAGAAGAATTCGTGTCCGTTCTTCCTGCGGTGCTTATGGCGATTGTGTTTGAGATTTGAAAGGCTATGTGCTCCACAAATGTGCGCAGTAAATCCTTTGCTGTATATTTCTTAATGTACTGGAATCAAAAACAAAGAATAATAACATGTAATATTAACTGTATTCTTGGAGGTAATGGAGGCGGCATTGTTTTCGGGATTCGTCCAGGAAGAATTCATTGCCCCTGCCCACTCCCACCCCCACCCCCCTCACCACCCCCACAACCATCCTTATTAGGAACCTGATACGAATATTCTGTTCGTGAGCCTTTACACATTATTGCCCCTGCCCACCCCACCCCCACCCCCCTCACCACCCCCACAACCATCCCCATTAGGAACCTGGTACGAATATTCTGTTCGTGCGCCTTTACACATTTTACATACATATTTCGTCCATCTTGTATATAGCACAGATGTCATTTTTTTCACTTTTCAAGAAAAAAAATGCAACAAGAATGGTCGTTATACGTGAAATTTGGCGGGTAGTGATTGATCAGTAAATAATTTAAAAAGCATACTCCATTCTTACCCCTCTTTATTTAAATATAACTATTTCAGTGGAGTGGTAGTTGACCTTGTGAACCATTTCTAAGTTTACCCTGAAAGTACTTTTGATTAGACGAAAGTCAAGTAGACAAAGATGCGACACAACATTCTCTTTTTTAGTACACTTGACGCAGCTAAAAATAAAAAACCATTAAAATACCAATGTAGAAAACAGCTGTCTGTTTTCAAGCCTTGTAGGAAGTCAGAAAAAACAGTCCTGACAGTTTTTATCACATGTAATTTTAGTAACGTGATCGTGTATAGATAAGTCACATCCTGGCCAGGAAACGCACACAAAAAAAAATAAATAAAATAAATCAATCAACAAACACAAAGGCAGACATGTACAGTATCGCTCCCCCTGGCGCCCATCATTAAAATCGAAAGCATTTACGACACCTCTTGCTCCCACTGTTTTCCTGTACCCGGGGAAAGAGTACCAAGGGACCCTATGTTATTTCCCAAGAGGGCCTTGAAAAAATTGAGTCACATGTGAAACAAACTACTGCTGCTTATATTACAATATTGTTAAACAAACCAATTTCAGATATAAAATTTAAACATTTACTTTTTTTATTATTGTTATTAGCTATCAAGTGTTAACGATACCTCATCAATTATGGGTTGCACGTTGACATCAAACCATTCCCTGCCGAGTGATTTCGGTGGATTCTTCTTATAATGCTCTATCCCATTCAAAGCGTCAAGCATAGAGTCAACAACCAGACCGGACCTGGCAATGCGGCCGCCCTCGTCGTACTGTACATTAGGATCATGTTGGTGAGCGAGCTGGTTCAAGGCCATATTGCAGGGTGCAACATCAAAACCGGAATCCCCTATGGATATATTACATATTCCCCCGAGATTGACACAAACGTCGTATTTGGAGAAGAGCCGTTTCTCTCCGAATGGTACAATGGGTGCGCCTTGGCCTCGTAAAGCGATATCCTTATTGCGCATGCTCGTAACCAGGGGTTGTTCTAGATACGTCGCTATAGTTTCACCGTCACCCATTTGAAATGTCACACCTTCATTGGGTTTGTGAAAAACCGTGTGTCCATGGCTAGCAACGAAGTCTACATCGCGCCCCGCGATAAAACGCTGTACAAGTTGTCCCAGTAAATGTCCATATTCAAAATGAAGTCTGATTATGCCGTAACTCGAGAGCTGATCAAAACTTCTCAGTTTCTTCTTCCAATCTTCAGTGTAAGGCACAGTGATAGCTTCCAAGACGCGATGTTTCCAGATCTCAGTTCGTGGATTTCCGGTGAACTGAACACGGCATATGTCAATGCCATCACCGGAAGTCCCCGACATCACACCTACGCCGGTATAAGTAACAGTATCGCTTCCTTCCATTGTATGGTACGTGCGGGAGTGTATACGTGCGGAGTGTGTACGTGTGGGAGTGTGCGCGTGTGTACGTCAATACCAGTCCTAGAATTGAACTCTTTCACACTTTTTGATTATGTACTGAGTGACAGACTACAGAGTATTGCGTATACAATCACAACATAACTGAAATCCGGGTTAACTTCAGAATAATTGACTTTATGGTGATGTCCTTTATACGTACACAGTATCCAAAGTGCCAATCGGATTTGCAGGTTGAGTCTTGTGATTTGAGATGTTAATTATCTCTAAAAAGAATAAAAACATTATTGAAAAGTGCCCTTTCCTCACTTTTTATACAGTACAAGCATAGATAAATATTTTCCATTTTCCTTTTATTTTTACCGTTTGGGAAAGTTGATTTTGCTTTTTGTTTAATGTAACCAAAAAAAGATAAATAAATAATATGAATAGACGGTGAGAACGAACAAAGGGCAATTGCTTGTCATGATCCAACATTTATGGGCAGGTAGGGGTGTGTTGCTTGGGCGGCCATTGTTTTGTCCTAAGCCAGAGGGCCGTGCGGAATCGAAGGAGACGGTCCGTACACGCACGTAGTCTGAAGACCAAAATTTATATTCTGTACATATAAAATGATGTTGAGCTTTTATTATGTGCCTCATTTCGCGGATATTTTTGTCATCACTTGTTTAGTTTATAACAAACTATTTGCTCCCTCCGTATGCTTAGTTGGGGCCACCCTGTACGAGCAATAATAGTGGTGGTCGGTTTTCATTTGGCCCTATTATTCTTTTCAGAAATAACTGTATTTATGAACTACTTGATATGTGTGAAAATTTTTAACTTGTCTTGTCACTGACTGGCTGAGTTTTGGCTTCCTTCTTAATTCAGAAGGCGAAATCAGAGAAATAACTTAGGTATGGAAAACGTGCTTAAAAGGGGGAGGGACAATACAGGTTCGAAAATACCGTCCCTTGTTTTTTTTCTGTCACTTCTTTGCGTACAGCCCCTAGGCATATAATAAAAGAACATTTTTGCACAGAAAAATGGCACGGGTTGTCCTGGCGAATGACTCAAGAATCTCCAGAGGCATCTGCGGATCCAAATCCTGACGGTTCATCTTTCCGCAAGGCTGGCTTCTCTCGATCTAATGGACTAGCATTATACTTTCCAGGAAACGCCGGGGGGAGGGGGGTAGAGGGGGGACAGTGAACCAACATCAAGAGTCTTCGCCAGGCCTTCACTGACATGTCATAAGTATATGTTAACCATATGTTAACCATGTGAGACTGAATTATATGGTCGCTGCTGCTTTGCCATATGCTAAACACAGTTAAGCAAAATATTTTAGGCACGATTAGCGAAAATTTGTGGTGAATGCAGCTATCCATCCAAATACAAACCTGTGAATGGTTCGAAAGCTTATCCACACTTTTAAAAATAAAAAATCGAAAATCCAGGCTGTTACAAGAAACAAATACTTACTTACTGTGTATTCATTTTCTGAAGTTACATGCTGGGCTATGATCCGTTTGTGTGTATGTGCGATCCTCTGTTTCGTTTCCCGCCTATGATTCATCCGGATTTGTTTATGTCAATGGTCATGTTACTGTTCTTCTTCTTTTTTTTTTTTTTGTTTAACGATCTCTCTAGTCGCAAATGTCGTGACTTAAAAGTGTCACTGCAAGATAAAGTGGATATCTATGGTTCATTATCAATGTCAAGAATGAACATGGTCCCCATAAAGCATTATATATACAGTGCAATGCCGCTAATTTGACCACCGACGTCCTAGAAAAAATATTCGTTTATGATTATTAGGATAGAAATTGGTTTGGATATGCAAAATGAATTACAATTACACGTTGGAAAAAATATCGTCCTGAAGAAAAAAGAGGGGAATTTCCGTTTCAACAGAGTTTTTATTAAGCATATCTAAAATATAATACTGCTTTTGTGCAAAACATCTCTACCAAAAAATCGTGTATAAAAGTTGTTTTGACTTTGTCAAAGGCGTTTATTTGATATTCACAATGTCACAACAGACGGGAAGTATCAACAAAAGGTAAAAACGGAGTCCTGTAATGTCCAAATCGAGGAGCTTCCGGGTGGCTGTGTAACTAATGAAATGTCATGCAAGACGAAGCGTCAAAATATTCACAACCAAATTGCCCCTGAATATTTCTTAATACCTTATAACAATATGTGAAGTATACTTTTTGAGATAAGAAAGTGTGGTAAACCTATTTACGCATTTCTCAAGCTGGCGGGACCCCAAGGCCTGTGTTCAGGGCAAACACCCCCCCCCCCCCCACCTTCCCACACACACACACCCTTCCTTCTCCTCAACTTTTCAGCCTTTAAAATCTCACCCTTCCTTTTCCTCAACTTTTCAGCCTTTAATTCTCACGTTACAGTTCGATCGTTTCGTCGAGTTGCTTTTTGTTCGAACTTCGCGTTTTATCCTCGCAAATTTTCAGTTCCCGCAGCGCTTTTGAAAACATATAGAAATAGGTGTAGTTTTATATTTTGTTGTTTTTTTTTTCGGACAACAATTTGACATACGCATGCGGTACCAAGTTCACCCCCCCCCCTCCCCCCCCCCGATAGTTTCTGGCGATAGGGAACATAACTGTCGAAGTTGATAAGTAGTTAGAAATCCTTGAAGTAACATATAAAAACGAATTATGTTCAGCAGTTCTAGCACACAATCAACTGGGTGCTGTCCCCCGTCAGTGCTATCACTATCCGGGGACAATTAAGTGCGCATGCGCGATTTGCGTGCTCTTATTGCGTGCTCTCATTGCGTGCTCTAAGTGTTATTTTATGTAACTATGAGCTGTCGGTTTTATCAAAATGCAACATTACAAATGTAAGAAGAAAAAACGATATTTTTTAATCTAATCTCCAGTCGCGAAAAATATCTATATTTTGATACGAGATGTCCAAATGTGAAATGCCCGTATGTTAGGGGTCCATTTGTGAAATATCAAGATCTAAGGTGTGTCTGAGTTCGTGTGCATTTCATCTTTTGTTTGATAAATTCATTTTACTTATACCTAGCCAGTGTCATTGAAAAGGCGAATGCGCGGTAGAAAAACAATTAAACAAGACAAAGGGGAGAAACAAGTATAAATGAAGGAAATAGAGAAAAAGAAAAGAAAACAACAAAAAACTGTTATAGTCTATATTATATAATCTCATGATCGAGAAGCTGTTACAAACTGAGCGCAATGACTTTGAATGCACCAAAATCCATTAAAAACACAACACAACATTTGTGAAATACTGGCCGTAAAAGCAATCTGTAAAAAAAACAGAAGTGTGAGAGCGCCGGTCTAAACAGCTTAGATGATACATGACATTACGACTGTGGTCAAAAGTCCTCCTTCTTATCTATGCGTGTTTGTACAGTTAAACGAAACGTATACCAAATATTCACTATACATGATCTGTTTATATATTATTTAGTAAACTTGTGGTTTATCCGATAAGTAAATGTGGGCGCGAGCACAAATCTTGATAAGGGATCATCCATAAAGTATGTACGTATGCAAGGGGGTGGGGAGCAGGATGGTTATTTGGGAATATGCATATGTCCACACTATCGGGAAGGGGCCCGGAAAGTCTATAGCCCGAGCTTACGTGTCTGATGGATGGCTTCCAAACGAAGCTCTGCCCACAACTCGGTATCTCGGGCATATCGATAGCTTTTAAGCTTTCGGCCACATTTAAGTTTTTGGTTGCCAATTTTCAAAATACATTTTCCATAATCTAAATTGGCCATTTTCACCCTCGGGTTAATTAATGGGGGGAAGCCTTAGTAAACAGGAAGTATCCTTGTAATACAGAAGTATATAGAAGTATTCTTGTAATATAGAAGAAGTCGTTGCATTGCGCAACACTGGAGAACCTTTAAAATATTACTGTGGAATTTGAAAAAGATTATTTCATCACAATTGCAATTTGTAAATGTTTCCAGGCATAACAATTATCCCCTATTCGGTCACCCAAAAATAAGAGCGTTTAAATAAAACAGAGCTCGAAAAGACACAGTTGCTCTGATTAAGGATGCGAAACGGTAGGCATATACCACCACTAAGGGATTGGCAAAAGGGAGATTATGGCACTTGTCACGCAATGAAGAACACGCATAGCCATAATAAATGAGCAGACATCCATTCGCGAAAACTACAGAAACATCCAAAGAAAATGTCCCGGAAATGTTCAGTAAGCTGTTGCTTATAAATTTAATGTTAAATAAATGAATAATTTATGAAGATTTCCAGGTTATTTTATACATTTCGGAATGACAATTGTAACTGGCAAGTGTCATAGAAAAGTTCTCAAGTGAATTGCAATATTAACAGAGTTATTACAAATGCCATTAAATTGATGAACTGCATCTAATTAACAATTTTTTGAAAGTCAAATAGAGTTAGTTCGATGTGTAGAGTTATAATTGTCAAGAAGTGAAACCAAAGGTTAACATAAGTAATGTGTAATTAATGCAAATTTTAGCATTTGACAGTTCACTTGAGAAAAAACCAAAACGAGGGCGTAAAATATGGGACTTTCAAGAGCGCGCAACCTTTCTCCCACGCGACATATATACGCCTATTTACCGATGTTGATTAGACGTGGGATAATCGACGTCTATCCAACGTGATGATTTTTACATAATCATGGCCCTCCACCCCAATCTCCTTTTTATCTTTGTTTTTAGGGCCATTAACTACCGGACTTAAAACTGCGATATTACCCTGCATGTAATTACCCTGTAGACTCCCCGCCCCCTCCCCCCTCCCTCGAATAAATGCGATACGAATCCCACTCCAGTCACCAAATTCCTTGGCCAGTGCTGCGTGCAATATGCACTGCTTAGATAGGCCGCATATTATTATTATTATTATTATTATTATTATTATTATTATTATTATTATTGGACATTAACAAAAATTTTTGCTCCATTTTTAATTTAATTTTATTTCTCTTCAGAAAGATATGGCATTCTTTTAAAAATGTTCATATGTTATAGCGCTTATATTATTAATTTACAAGTGGTTGTTTTGAAATGCTCGTGTTGTTTCACGTTTGAAACCTAATATCCAAATGAAATGTTCTAATATAAACTGAAGGCCATTTTCAGCACTTTCAATGGCTTGTCAGTGAAATTCTCTTATTTCTTAAATCTGTAGACTCAGCCGAAAGGACAATTTCTTTTTTTAACTCAGTTTTTTTAGACTCGGTCCGGTTACTTCCTTCTTATTTAATGACCCGACTGTGCGAAGAAAAACACGATTACTTCTTTTTCTAGGGCTTAGTAGAGTTCTTTCAAAGACAGAAGCCAAAAGAAAGATCAGGTTAGACGAAAAAAACTATGCAAATCTCAATCGATTAAAGTCGGATTATTTTCTCTCTGAATGAAGAAGCAAAAAAAAAAAAAAAAAATTCTAATAACAACTGCCAGGATGAAAATAAAATCACACTACAGTAAAAGAAGAGTAGCAAAATATTACCACTTAAGGCTGATACAATTATTATTATTTTTTTTTTTTTGTTAAATTTTGTACAAGATGTCGACATCGTCATTCTGATAGGCTAACTGCCATCTGCATCCCGAGTTAATAAGCCACTACTTGAATATAAACCTGTATCAATCGATCACATACATCGGCCTTACTGTTAATAAATCTAGACATGCATTTCGAAATTTATTTAGATACACATTTAAATAATTAATTTTACAAGCCGGTTTCTCGTACGTGGATAGTCCTAGAGTGTCTGTAAAGAGGTACTTCAGAGGAAGTGACGCTATAATTCATGTGGCTTTCGGTATACGCGCTTTCACGGTCAGTCCCCATGGTGACATCCAGTGGAGCTACGGCACTTTGTGCTCGATCATTCAGCTTCAGAATTTTCTCAATGACCTCATCTTGGACGTAATCTGTTGATAGCACCCAGAACGGAAGTGAGCTTGCTTCGAGGAGAACCTCAAGAACCACCTGATTGGTTGACGCTGCCAGGGCCTCGAGGAATTCTAATTTTTCGTCTGCCCGTCGCCATAGCGCCGCTCCAGGCACGCCCCCTATGCTCCTCGTTACCATGACACTATTTGGCGTGCATTCAGCTTTGTACCAAAATAAATCTGAAGATGTGCGCTCATGCATGTCGGCTAAGGTTTCTATCATGTCCTGCTTCAATTCTTGAGGCCAGTTTTTCTCCGGCCAGCGGTATTCTAAGCCAACCCAGGAATAGGCTTTGTGGGGCATGCCGAAGATGATCGCATTTTTGCCCTGGTCAACTAAATCGCCTGCAGACAGAAAAAGGAAACAGAGAAATAGCACGACATGTAGCATGTGATTAAAAGTCTTATCACACATCCAGCACATGTAACGTGCCAAACGTAAGAAAAGATACTCACTAATCAGGACTTGGCATGGTCCCGTTATTTTAAAGATCGTTTTATTGTTCCAAATACCCAGTATGAGAAAAAAAGACAATTCAGGCAATTCTTAACATTATTAACTTGGTATTTAACAACAACCCCCTCCCGCCCCCCCCCTCCTAAAAATAAATAAATAAACAAATAAATAAAAAATAACAATAAATGAAGTTCTGACCTCTGAGTAATGGTTAATAAATAAATGAATAATATATAGTAAATGAATAACAAAATGCATTCTCGTTTACGCAGAACCATCTCCAAACTTAGCCCGTTTAATTTACACAAACCGCGGAGACTTACCTATTAACATGTCCTTTTGGTGTTCAAAAATCAGTCTGTCCTTGAGTGTTTCCATGATATAGGAATCACAGAGTGCCCAGTCCAGGGCCTTGCCATCCGGATCCAGGTACATGCCCACGATCTCTGTCGGCTGCTCTTTGATAAACCTTTGCACTTCCAGTAAAACGTCCTTAAATTTCACACACACCACTATATTATGATGTAGCCAAATGTCATTCTCGTAGTTCATAAGGCGTAGATCGAGGAACCGCACGCCGCCACGCAGCTGTTCATAGATGGTCATCTCCTGGCAGCGGGACCATCCCTCACACATCGGAACCGCTTTTAATTTCTTCTCCATGTGGTACGTCCCTGATTGGTGAGACCCCGGCAGCGAGATCTGCGGAAGTTTACGATGCTGGTGGCTTTTCATCCAATCAACGCGTGGACTCAAATGGCGATGACGTAATTTCTCAGAGCGCTTACGGACGGCTTCGTCAAACATTTCAACAGGGCAATTACAGAGCGCGCAGCAGATACCTACGGAAGCCTTTATGGCCGCCCTTTCCGCTTTATCCTTATTTCCGGCGCATCCGTAGCACATTGCAATGAGATGTCCCAAGCCCGGAATGTTCTCCAATGCCCTCAGAACCGACAAGCACACCTCCCCGCAGAAAGTCATTATCAATACATAAAAAAACTCAGGTAAGTCACATTTAAAGAAAATGAAAAGCTGCTGTAATTTACATCAAATTATATTGTAAAGATTCTCCTTAATAGTTAGTTCTCTGTCACTTCCACACGTTACCAATTATAGTGAATATAGCCACATTATATTTTGTTTCATTCACAAGTGATCATAAAAAATCTCAGTTTTCATTTCTCCATAAATCGCATCTCTGATGGTAACGTACACTGACATCAGATCTATTTTTAGCTGGAACAAAATTTGTCACGGCGACGGGTATAGTTTTAACGATTGAACATACTGCCTGGAAACATTTGTTTCATTCTATAGACGCTTTGAACTACAGTATCCAAAAAAAAAAAAACTTAAAATATAGACTTCTCTTAACGCTAACTTAATTTTTCGGTCCCTGAAGCCAGAAACTGGGTATCAAGTCGTTGCTAAAGTGTGATGCTCAGGTCACCTGAACAGTGATAGCTTGCGTTCAATAAGCGCAAGTGTTATCTCGCCACAGTTATCTTTCACTTGGCCCAAAGGTTAAAATGGGTTAGTAGATAAGAACTCGACTGTGCGGCTCTTTCCTTTTTTTTTTATTTTGAGTCGTGGAGATAAAAATTATCCGATATGACCGAGACTTGACGAGGGTTGGCCAGCCATTGAGGTTGTGGAGAGAGAAACTTGTAGCATGCCGAAAATTACAACACGGAATTAACGCTCGGATCAGTGGTTGACGTTTTTTAATGAAAATGACGGTGCACAGCGTTTCTCCTCCACACCCCCTCCCCCGCCCAAACCTCTAAAAAAATCCACTATCCATTAGTTCTTGAACCAAGTCAGTGGTGGTGTCAGTTCCTACCAGTGCGTTTGTAACACTGAAAAGAAATGTTTTTTACGATGTTTATTTTGTTTTGTTTTGTTTTTTTTTTACATTAAAGGAGGACATTACGTCAGCAGAATACTCTAGCACAGTATTACCACACTCAATCTCCATTCGAGTGATTTTTAAGCTTAAGTGTCTATTTTTTTCAATAGTAAACGGTCTATACGCATCATTTTGGACAGAAATGATAACGCTTGTTTATGAATTAAAACAAGACTTCCTCCAGGCACATATGTCAGATTAGGCCAGGAAGAAAGTCCTGTTTCTCATGCTAATTTTTTTTTAAACTATGACTAGACCGACACTGATTGGGGCCAAATTCTTTCTATTGTTTTTTAAACTGCGTGACCTCCTCCCCCCCCCCCCCTTCACTGGCCAAAATTCTCGATTGGTTTACTATTTAGTTAAAATATAATTATGGCAGAACATTTCTATCATCAAATTTAAGCAGTTTTTCCACGACTTCTAAGTGTTACTGGAATAAAAATACGCACAAGGCCAGGAGATGAAAAACAAGGTTAGTTTTGATCTCGCCTCAGTTTGCACTGAACTGAATAGGGTGGGGAGGGGAGCTCCAAATAAGACTGAAATAAAAGGAAACCTTTTTGATGGTTTTTCTCACGCCGACGTTGTAAAGCATGTTGTCACAATCTCCTAACAAAATTATTACACCTCAAAACATTAAAATTCTTAAAATTATAAACAGAAATGAGTTTATAATGGAATCACTTCGATTTTAATCACAGAAATCACATAAAATTACTGCTGAGAACATATAAACATAATAATAGTTACCACTCAACAATTTTTTAACATGCCATGCATTCCTGAGGAAAAAGTCACATATTCGCCAAGAACGACCATGTAAAATGAAGCACTGGCAAGAGGAAATCTGTCAGTCATTCTAAATAAGACACATGAAACAAAACGTCACTTAAAGCACGAGGCCGTCTACAATGGTCGTTCTGGTTATGCCTGTACAACAAGATGGCGGAAAGGCCGTACACAATGCTCGTTCTGGTTTGGTCTGTACGACAAGATGGCGGCAAGTGAACAGATACACGTATTCACACGAATTTTTAGCGCATTCTAATTTACACCCATTCCTCTAACATAAACAACAACAACAGAGATTTAGCACCACTACTATAAGCACCTAAACAATCGAAGCACATCGTAAACCACATCCCGGGCATGTTATAACCCACACCGGAAACCTGTACATTTGCTGGCGTATCGTAGACCACACACCGGCCATGTTATCACCCACACCGGAAGCCTATAGAATCGCTGGCGTGTCGGTCGGCGATTCAACCTCCTGTTTATTAGCATTAGTTGCTATATAAATCCCGTAACCACAAGCTGTACTGAAGCGGAAGCTCTTCTAAATTAAAGAGAATACTAATATTTCCCTACCATTTTATCCAGTAGTATTAGAGAGGCAAGCTGGTGGCGTTTGAATAATGTTGCACACAACCTAAAAATAAAACAAAACGAAGCGGCCATACCGTAGATCTGTACACGTTTAAATTAAATATGGGAACTTTTTTATACGTTGCCATAAATATTCTCCCGCGGGTTCCCTATCACTACAGCTCGTCCTTGTCTTCGTGCGCCACTCGGAGCACTATTTTTCCGGTATTCGCATTGCTCTCCATAAGTCGGTGCGCTTCGCCCAGACTGTCGAGGTTCGGAAGTACTGTGTGAATGATGGTCTTCAATTTGCCGCTTTCGAAATGTGGCAAAGCATCTTTCATGAACGCAGCGATTAACTCCGATTTGTACTGGAAAAGAGGAAAGGGGGACGAAATTCAAATGATGCTGACGTCACGGATACATTGTTTTCTGTGACAAATCACTTAACCGCGTGACTATTAATAATTTCCAATCTTTTTTTCACAAATACGACGTTACAATACAGTTTTTGATGTAATCACCATGAACAACATAACACTCAATTTTATACTACACGTATAGTCAGACGGGGTTGGAGGCATCTGATTAGACTTCAAATCTCAGGTTTTCAAGTTTTACATTATAAAACGTCTATATCACCCCGTACCTCCTTCGTGCGGGCTCTTAAGGTTGACTCCACAAGATGAGCCCTTTATCACAGAACTTTACGCCGCCCCCCCCCACCCTCCCCCCCCCCGGTCTATATGACATCGTACCTCCTTCGAGCGGGCTCTTAAGGTTGACCCCACAAGATGAGCCCTTTTCCGCAGAACTTTACCCCGCCTCCCCCCCACCCACCCACCCCCCGGCCTATATGACATCGTACCTCCTTCGAGCGGGCTCTTAATGTTGACCCCACAAGATGAGCCCTTTTCCGCAGAACTTTACCCTCCGCCCCCACCCTCCCCCCCCCCCCCCCGGCCTATATGACATCGTACCTCCTTCGTGCGGGCTCTTAATGTTGACCCCACAAGATGAGCCCTTTTCCGCAGAACTTTACCAAGAAGTGGTCCGTCAACATTTCCGCCGCCTAAAATATGTAATATACCTGGCTGAAAAAAGGGCGTCATAAATAGACATGTTGTTTTGCATAACTTAAAATTCAGACTGATTAGGATAGCAAGCCTGAAGAAACCGAAATACCCTTATTCCTTATTTCTTAAAACTGATAACATTTTTTACAACTCTACCTTCAACCTTTTGGAAATAAGGCTTTTCATAAAAAAAAAAGAAAAGAAGAAGAAAATGTAAAAGGTTCCATTAGTTTTGCACCAATTTCTGCACTCGAAGAGCACTCTCACACGTGCACTTACTGAGCAAACCGTACAAAATCCACGTCCCCTCCACAGCCAGGCTGTCCACGTTTTGCTCCCAGAAACTTGAACCGACACAGTCCAATATCATGTTCACGCCTGTGCCTGCAAATGACCCAGAAAGTACAGTGTTATCAACACCTCCACTATTATTTAGTTTTGAATAAAGAAATAATACTTTTTCTACAGTTTTCATGATATGATTCTATGTGGTTTTGATTTTACATTGTACTCGTTAATTAATACTAAACCTTCATGTTCAAAACACACAAAGAAAACCTTCCACAAAAATGTCATACCGTTGGTCGCAGCTAAAACCTTGTCGCTGAAGCTTCCCTCTTTATAATTGAAGCCGTCAGTTGCGCCCAGGCTTTTGGCCATGTCAATCTTCTCCTGTGACCCGGCCGTGACGTAAGCGGTTCCTGCGACATACAACAGATATATATATATATATATATATATATATATATATATATATATATATATATATAAATATGACGCAGACTACACCGCTTCCGCTAACATCCTAGGGTGACCCACTGCGCGATCCCACACCTTGTTCCTAAAACCCTCGGAAGGTAGGGGGTCGGAGCAGGGGGGGATGGGTGGGCAGGGGTATATGAGCAAACGTGTTATTCTCCTTCGGGTACAGCACACTGAAGCTTAACATGTTGCTTTGAAAGAACTGATGATTTATTTTGCATCAAACGGGTCCACGGTGGAACAAGCTGTACCACGGTGGAACATAGGTAGAACTTACCCCCTGCTAATTTGACTAGCTGCACCGCGGCGGTGCCGACCCCGCTGCCGCCTGCGTGAATCAGTACATTATCACCCGAACGCATTTTACCTGCAAACACAGTGTAATTTCGTACATACATAAGTGCATATCGTTTAGTTTTCTGACAGATTTGCAGTTTAATAATTTGACTCCAAAATGTGGAATTATCCACACCCAACATAAGAAAGAGGGTCGGAAAACTCCCACCTCCAACCTTTCACCCCCCCCCCTCCCTCGCCTCCACCTCAACCTGAAGAAAGATCTGGAAGGAGTGCCTCCCTGTTCCCACGCATATAGCTTAACTACAGTTTTTGCTTACCAACAAAGTGAAGCAGCTGATAGGCAGTGAGCCACACTTCCGGTATGGACGCTGCCTGGTCAAAGGTCATCTCCTTAGCAACGGGCATGGCGTGGTCTTCATAAATAGCCACATACTCTGCATTACCGCCGCCTTGATAATAGAATAACCAAAAAAAGAAATAGTGAAATATTTTGAAATGGCGAAGGCATAGCATTTAACAGTACAAGAATAAGTTCACTAGACTGGTTCATTCGGTTTGAATATTTCTTATCTTTCACAAGCTTTACTTTGTTTTACGTTTTATTTTATTTTATTTTATTTAGTTCTTTACTGTTATTAACAATCCTACTCACTCCAGCAGAACTCTGAATGCAACCCCCTCCCTCCCCCCCCCCCCCCCAAAAAAGCGAAGGAACGATGCATGCGAACTGGCATAAAACGGCTGGAAACTGTGGTAGTATTTATCCAGAGACAACACAAACCGGGAAGCAAGGCCATGACGCGGTCGCCGCGCTTCCACCTGCCACATCCGGGTCCCAGCTGATCCACCACTCCGGCAGCCTCCAGACCCAGAATCTCACTCTCGCCTGCAGGAGGCGGGTAGAAACCTTTCCTCTGTCAGTAAAACAAAACTTCAACTTTGACGCTTCACTGTTGTAATCTAAGGAAGTTTATTGTTTATTTCCTACTGTATTTTGTTTTGTTTGCTTGTTTGTTTGGTGTTTATCGGCTGTGATGGCTACATTGAGACGCACTTGCTAAAGGAACAAGCGAAAAAAAAGAAGGAAGAAGGACTTTTCCGCCTTTGTCTACTCCTCACATCTGCTCATTACTTATTTGTCTACTCCTCACATCTGCTCATTACTTATTTGTCTACTCCTCACATCTGCTCATTACTTATTTGTCTACTCCTCACATCTGCTCATTACTTAAGCCAGCCTTACAACTTCGGGTCTGCGGCTACTCGATATCATCTTACTTGACTAACACTTAAACGTAACGACGAACAAAGGAATACACACAAGAAATCCGTTGACATCTGTAAAAGATCATAGACATGGTTTCCTCTAAAACAGCACAAAAAAAAAAATAAAGTAAAGAAACGGACAGTTTGCCGACGGGAACAACGACATCAATACCAATGACCACTTCAAATTCAAGTGGGATGGAAAAAAACACCAAATACAATCACTTATAATACAGAGTTACCACCACTCGTAATGCACTAGAACAGTTAGAACACAATGTACTCTAACCCTTTAAAAAATTTTCAATCACACTGAACGAAGCGCTCCCGGCTTGTGACACCCTTCTACGATCAGTTGCACTCACCTGTAGCGTATCAGCTCTATTTATAGCAGTGACCATGACCTTGACCATCATTTCTTTCTCCCTCAGCTCAGGCTTATCTACGCGACCTATGCGCAGATTTTCCGGGCCGCCTGCTTCGTACTGAGCTGCTCTCATTATTCCAGGGGCTGAAGCCTGCGTGAAAACCTATAATTTCAAGAATATACTCCAGACATTTCTTCACATAAGTCTAACTCTAAAGGCCATACTATTTTTTGATGACCTCCCCCCCCCCCCCCCCCCCCAACCCCCTTCTGTTTCACAACACTCAGACATTCATTCTCATTCAGTTTATTGCTTCATTTATTTAATTACTGGGAGTGGAAGTGGAAGTATTACTCCGCAGAAGTGACCATGCTGCTTAGCCAGGATTCGTAGGTCTTTTCCCAGGTGGAAAAAAATACTGGAAAAACCCGGTTTCAACTGAGGAAGAAAAACTTTCTTCCAATCCTAAAGTGAACAAAACTGGAAGAGACATTTAAGCTATTTTGGACGTGTTTTTTTGTGTATCTAAAGTCATTGAAGTTGTAATATGAAGTGAAAAAAAGAGCAACATAGTGTTTAATGAGCAAGTCAGCACGTGAGGTTTTGCAACACGGCAGGGCCAGTGGTCAGCCTAAACTTGCGTCGGTACTCCTTTTACGGCGCACAATGTTTGAACAACAGTTAGTGACGTTACTATAACGTGCTACGAGGTAGACCGTTAGAAAGCGAAATGAGACGAATTGCTCTCAGCTGATGTCCCTTTATTTCGAAAGGTCCAGACACCGTGAAAAACTGCAAATAAAAAACAAACCAATGTAACTTAAATGTTGTTTAACGTACGCGAAAAATGCAGTTTTCACTACGAATATAACAAAATTGTACACGATCTCCGTAACGAGCAAGGTGTGAATCGGTACTCTACTTAAAAATCTTGATTGTGAAAAATCCTCGACTGCGAACCCTGAAATATTCCGTAACAGTATGATCTATAAAACATAGGGAAAATGTTGGGATATAACTGTACCTTTTTCGCCTATTAAGCATCCGTTAATTACATAATATATCCGATTTTTCGTACATCGTGTCCATAAGATTCAATATGGCTGCCGAACTAAGTACCCGGATGGTCTGGATCGCAGTTTGATTGGATGATGCCATTCACTTTATGCATATTCAAGAAGCTCATCAGTTACATGACTCCCCAAAAATTATATGTGATTTTTAAAACCTTTATGCAAATTATATTCGTTCTTTATTATCGTTACATCGTTACTTGAACTGCAGTTATAAACTAAGTTTAACCACGTCTATTAGACGCATAACGACTTCGCGTTGTGTTTACAATAACATATGCTTGGCACTGAATGTCTTTCACTAGATATAGAACACAGTGCATGCGCGGATACATAATATCGAATACATTACATACACACATACAAACGAACATATAAGCGAACGAGCTACAGTGTTTGCACGGTTTGCATAACATTATGTAACGTCAATGCAAATACGTAGTTAACGTTATACCCAAAGGCGAACGTATCACAACGGGTAACACTGTTTACATAACACATTCAATATATTCGAATTTAATATTACATGTACACGATAAGCGGAAGGACGGATCAGCTTGGGTTTTTGTCGACATTGAAAACGGCACTTATGACTTGCGCGAAGCAATAAACCAGTTCATAAAATGCTTTACGAAGAAACGGACGAAAGTGAGCGAAAATAACCACGACGCGCTCATATAACACAGATACTGAGTAATCGAAGTGCTTAATATGCTCTGCAGATCGGTATTAAGTCGCAGATTGTTGAGGCTCCTTGTCGGGGATTCCCTGGTCTCTCTCTAAGAGAAGTACTAATTTATGTATTTTTTTGGGCGTTCGAGTACAGTTGGTGTTTTCGTTCTTTTTCCGTTATGGTCTAATATAGAATCGCCAACTCTCACCCTTACTTCTCGCACACGACCATCTTTGGAGGGAATGGACCCAGCAATACTGCCTAGTGACCATTGGTTTCGCGCTAGATTATCGTCGCAGATAACTACTATGTCTCTTTTTTTCCAGATTTCTCTTATGTGAGATCCACTTTTGTCTCGCCTGCAAGGTCTGAAGAAATTCCCTTTTCCACCTCAACCAAAGCATGTTTAGCAGATGCTGTACCCGTCACCATTTTTTACGCAGGTATATGTCTTCTTTAACACAGACGCCGGGTGGCAGTAAAACTACATTGCTCTTCATAGTTAGGATACGGGTGGCCGTCAGTGGTCTCAGACTCAATGGGTCGCTTATGTTATCCACTTTGAGAGGTCTTGAGTTTATGATACTGTAGTTTCATGCAGGAACGTCCTGAGTGATTCATCATCCAGCTGCGTTCCAGACTGCTCCATAAGTGTTGTATTGTTCTTTAGATCCCTTTCAACTGTTATAGTCACATCGGGATATCCCTGCCACATTATACATTCCAGCCCCCCTTCTAACCCTTACATGTGGAGTGCCTCACAGGGTAGCAAGGAGGAATTCCAATTTTAAAGTCTTTGGTATGACCCGACCGGGGTTTGAACCCACGATCTTCCAGTCTCGAGGCGGACACTCTAACCATTAGGCCACCGAGGTGAGTTGGCTGTCAGTAAGCAGATAATTTTTCTCCAAATACCAAATTAGTCTTGTGGCTATCATTCGCTCTAGTGTTTTACACAACGAACTTGTCAGAGATATTGGGCGGTAATTTTGGGGATTGGTAAGATCCTTATTGGGTTTTGGAATTGGTAGGATAGTGGCAACTTTCCATATTTCAGGAAAGTTTCCTGTAGTCCAAACTTGGTTGAGTAATTCTAGGACGACTTCAAGGGTTTCCTCAGGTAGGTGTTTTAGAACCTGGTAGTGCAGGTCGTCTGGTCCGGCAGCTGAGTCATGTGAGTTTTGCATGGCGTCTTTCAACTCCGCCAGAGTAAAGGTGCTATTGTACTGTTCCGAGTTATTTGAGGTGAAGTCGGTTGGTATTTGTTCTTTTGCTTCTCTTATTTGACGAAACGCTTGGGAGTAGTTATCAGAAGAGGAGTTGAACTGAAAGTTTCTGCCAAAGGTATTAGCTATTTCGTCTGATTTTGTGATAGTTTGGTTGCTTGTGGTGAGGTGGTTTATAGGTTTTGAGATGTTTTTGCCAGATATTTTCCGAATTATCTCCCATACTTTTTTGGTTGAATTGTTTTTGTTTAATGTGGAAATATATTCCTCCCAGGTTTGCTTTTTGCTTCCTTTGATGGTTCTGCGTGCTGCGGCACGCAGCCTTTTGTATTCAAGTTTGGTAGTATTGTCCGGGCTGATATAAAATTGGCGAAGAGCTGTTTTCCAAATAGCTATTGCTTTTTTGCAGTCGTCGTTAAACCAAGGTTTCTGTGGCTTTTTAGGGTTTCCGGAGGTTTTTTGGGTATGGTTTTTTCCATGATTGCCTGGATTAGAGCAGTAAAAAGTAGAATCGGGTCGTCATCATGTGTAAAGTAGTTGGTTTTTATGGCCTTTTGGGCACAGTTCCTGGAACACTGACCAGTTTGCTTTGTGGAATTTCCACCTTGGTATTCCTTTCTGTTGCTGTGGATCTAGTGGCTTTAATGAAACAGGGAAGTGGTCGCTGCCGTAGTTGTCGTCCAAGACTTCCCATTTAAAATCTAAAAACACATTACTAGATGCCATTGTTAGGTCGATTAAGGTTTTTTAACCAGTGCCAGGGTGTAGGTATGTAGGAGATTATCGTTGTAAAGTGAGAGATTGTGGAAATTTAGTAAGTTTTCAATTAGTTCACCTTTGTAGTCGTTGCTTGTATTACCCCATAGGTCGCCATGTGCATTGAAGTCGCCTAAAAATAGAATAGGTTTTGGTATTTGGCTTATACTGAGTAATCGAAGTGCTTAATATGCTCTGCAGATCGGTATTAAGTCGCAGATTGTTGAGGCTCCTTGTCGGGGATTCCCTGGTCTCTCTCTAAGAGAAGTACTAATTTATGTATTTTTTTGGGCGTTCGAGTACAGTTGGTGTTTTCGTTCTTTTTCCGTTATGGTCTAATATAGAATCGCCAACTCTCACCCTTACTTCTCGCACACGACCATCTTTGGAGGGAATGGACCCAGCAATACTGCCTAGTGACCATTGGTTTCGCGCTAGATTATCGTCGCAGATAACTACTATGTCTCTTTTTTTCCAGATTTCTCTTATGTGAGATCCACTTTTGTCTCGCCTGCAAGGTCTGAAGAAATTCCCTTTTCCACCTCAACCAAAGCATGTTTAGCAGATGCTGTACCCGTCACCATTTTTTACGCAGGTATATGTCTTCTTTAACACAGACGCCGGGTGGCAGTAAAACTACATTGCTCTTCATAGTTAGGATACGGGTGGCCGTCAGTGGTCTCAGACTCAATGGGTCGCTTATGTTATCCACTTTGAGAGGTCTTGAGTTTATGATACTGTAGTTTCATGCAGGAACGTCCTGAGTGATTCATCATCCAGCTGCGTTCCAGACTGCTCCATAAGTGTTGTATTGTTCTTTAGATCCCTTTCAACTGTTATAGTCACATCGGGATATCCCTGCCACATTATACATTCCAGCCCCCCTTCTAACCCTTACATGTGGAGTGCCTCACAGGGTAGCAAGGAGGAATTCCAATTTTAAAGTCTTTGGTATGACCCGACCGGGGTTTGAACCCACGATCTTCCAGTCTCGAGGCGGACACTCTAACCATTAGGCCACCGAGGTGAGTTGGCTGTCAGTAAGCAGATAATTTTTCTCCAAATACCAAATTAGTCTTGTGGCTATCATTCGCTCTAGTGTTTTACACAACGAACTTGTCAGAGATATTGGGCGGTAATTTTGGGGATTGGTAAGATCCTTATTGGGTTTTGGAATTGGTAGGATAGTGGCAACTTTCCATATTTCAGGAAAGTTTCCTGTAGTCCAAACTTGGTTGAGTAATTCTAGGACGACTTCAAGGGTTTCCTCAGGTAGGTGTTTTAGAACCTGGTAGTGCAGGTCGTCTGGTCCGGCAGCTGAGTCATGTGAGTTTTGCATGGCGTCTTTCAACTCCGCCAGAGTAAAGGTGCTATTGTACTGTTCCGAGTTATTTGAGGTGAAGTCGGTTGGTATTTGTTCTTTTGCTTCTCTTATTTGACGAAACGCTTGGGAGTAGTTATCAGAAGAGGAGTTGAACTGAAAGTTTCTGCCAAAGGTATTAGCTATTTCGTCTGATTTTGTGATAGTTTGGTTGCTTGTGGTGAGGTGGTTTATAGGTTTTGAGATGTTTTTGCCAGATATTTTCCGAATTATCTCCCATACTTTTTTGGTTGAATTGTTTTTGTTTAATGTGGAAATATATTCCTCCCAGGTTTGCTTTTTGCTTCCTTTGATGGTTCTGCGTGCTGCGGCACGCAGCCTTTTGTATTCAAGTTTGGTAGTATTGTCCGGGCTGATATAAAATTGGCGAAGAGCTGTTTTCCAAATAGCTATTGCTTTTTTGCAGTCGTCGTTAAACCAAGGTTTCTGTGGCTTTTTAGGGTTTCCGGAGGTTTTTTGGGTATGGTTTTTTCCATGATTGCCTGGATTAGAGCAGTAAAAAGTAGAATCGGGTCGTCATCATGTGTAAAGTAGTTGGTTTTTATGGCCTTTTGGGCACAGTTCCTGGAACACTGACCAGTTTGCTTTGTGGAATTTCCACCTTGGTATTCCTTTCTGTTGCTGTGGATCTAGTGGCTTTAATGAAACAGGGAAGTGGTCGCTGCCGTAGTTGTCGTCCAAGACTTCCCATTTAAAATCTAAAAACACATTACTAGATGCCATTGTTAGGTCGATTAAGGTTTTTTAACCAGTGCCAGGGTGTAGGTATGTAGGAGATTATCGTTGTAAAGTGAGAGATTGTGGAAATTTAGTAAGTTTTCAATTAGTTCACCTTTGTAGTCGTTGCTTGTATTACCCCATAGGTCGCCATGTGCATTGAAGTCGCCTAAAAATAGAATAGGTTTTGGTATTTGGCTTATACTGAGTAATCGAAGTGCTTAATATGCTCTGCAGATCGGTATTAAGTCGCAGATTGTTGAGGCTCCTTGTCGGGGATTCCCTGGTCTCTCTCTAAGAGAAGTACTAATTTATGTATTTTTTTGGGCGTTCGAGTACAGTTGGTGTTTTCGTTCTTTTTCCGTTATGGTCTAATATAGAATCGCCAACTCTCACCCTTACTTCTCGCACACGACCATCTTTGGAGGGAATGGACCCAGCAATACTGCCTAGTGACCATTGGTTTCGCGCTAGATTATCGTCGCAGATAACTACTATGTCTCTTTTTTTCCAGATTTCTCTTATGTGAGATCCACTTTTGTCTCGCCTGCAAGGTCTGAAGAAATTCCCTTTTCCACCTCAACCAAAGCATGTTTAGCAGATGCTGTACCCGTCACCATTTTTTACGCAGGTATATGTCTTCTTTAACACAGACGCCGGGTGGCAGTAAAACTACATTGCTCTTCATAGTTAGGATACGGGTGGCCGTCAGTGGTCTCAGACTCAATGGGTCGCTTATGTTATCCACTTTGAGAGGTCTTGAGTTTATGATACTGTAGTTTCATGCAGGAACGTCCTGAGTGATTCATCATCCAGCTGCGTTCCAGACTGCTCCATAAGTGTTGTATTGTTCTTTAGATCCCTTTCAACTGTTATAGTCACATCGGGATATCCCTGCCACATTATACATTCCAGCCCCCCTTCTAACCCTTACATGTGGAGTGCCTCACAGGGTAGCAAGGAGGAATTCCAATTTTAAAGTCTTTGGTATGACCCGACCGGGGTTTGAACCCACGATCTTCCAGTCTCGAGGCGGACACTCTAACCATTAGGCCACCGAGGTGAGTTGGCTGTCAGTAAGCAGATAATTTTTCTCCAAATACCAAATTAGTCTTGTGGCTATCATTCGCTCTAGTGTTTTACACAACGAACTTGTCAGAGATATTGGGCGGTAATTTTGGGGATTGGTAAGATCCTTATTGGGTTTTGGAATTGGTAGGATAGTGGCAACTTTCCATATTTCAGGAAAGTTTCCTGTAGTCCAAACTTGGTTGAGTAATTCTAGGACGACTTCAAGGGTTTCCTCAGGTAGGTGTTTTAGAACCTGGTAGTGCAGGTCGTCTGGTCCGGCAGCTGAGTCATGTGAGTTTTGCATGGCGTCTTTCAACTCCGCCAGAGTAAAGGTGCTATTGTACTGTTCCGAGTTATTTGAGGTGAAGTCGGTTGGTATTTGTTCTTTTGCTTCTCTTATTTGACGAAACGCTTGGGAGTAGTTATCAGAAGAGGAGTTGAACTGAAAGTTTCTGCCAAAGGTATTAGCTATTTCGTCTGATTTTGTGATAGTTTGGTTGCTTGTGGTGAGGTGGTTTATAGGTTTTGAGATGTTTTTGCCAGATATTTTCCGAATTATCTCCCATACTTTTTTGGTTGAATTGTTTTTGTTTAATGTGGAAATATATTCCTCCCAGGTTTGCTTTTTGCTTCCTTTGATGGTTCTGCGTGCTGCGGCACGCAGCCTTTTGTATTCAAGTTTGGTAGTATTGTCCGGGCTGATATAAAATTGGCGAAGAGCTGTTTTCCAAATAGCTATTGCTTTTTTGCAGTCGTCGTTAAACCAAGGTTTCTGTGGCTTTTTAGGGTTTCCGGAGGTTTTTTGGGTATGGTTTTTTCCATGATTGCCTGGATTAGAGCAGTAAAAAGTAGAATCGGGTCGTCATCATGTGTAAAGTAGTTGGTTTTTATGGCCTTTTGGGCACAGTTCCTGGAACACTGACCAGTTTGCTTTGTGGAATTTCCACCTTGGTATTCCTTTCTGTTGCTGTGGATCTAGTGGCTTTAATGAAACAGGGAAGTGGTCGCTGCCGTAGTTGTCGTCCAAGACTTCCCATTTAAAATCTAAAAACACATTACTAGATGCCATTGTTAGGTCGATTAAGGTTTTTTAACCAGTGCCAGGGTGTAGGTATGTAGGAGATTATCGTTGTAAAGTGAGAGATTGTGGAAATTTAGTAAGTTTTCAATTAGTTCACCTTTGTAGTCGTTGCTTGTATTACCCCATAGGTCGCCATGTGCATTGAAGTCGCCTAAAAATAGAATAGGTTTTGGTATTTGGCTTATCAAGTCGTTAAGTTCTTCTGGCTCGAGTTTGGAGGGTGGTGGTAGGTATATGTTGCAAATGGAAAAGTTTTCTACATTGTAACACGAACTGCAGTTGCTTGCAGGTTTGTATTTAATTTGAGTTCACTTTGAATAATGTTGTTTCGGATTAAGGTAGTGATTCCGCCACAGGCGAGGTTGTTATTGGCATTTTTGCTATAGGAAGTGTAACCGGTTAAATTTGGTGGGTAAATATCAGTACCGTATGTTTCTTGGAGGCAAAAGATGGACGGGTTATACTGCTGGCACAGAGTTAATAGATCTATCTGGTTGAACCAAAAACCCCTAATGTTCCAGTGAATTATTGTCATTAGGTACTGTTGACTCTAGGCCTTCTGATTGCCACTCGTGGTGGCTTGGGATGGACAGGGAGGGTCTGAAGGGAGATCTTACGATCCTCTGCAGAAAATATTTTTGGAGAGGGATGCAGCGAGGCGCCAACTTCATCAACCTCCTTTAGGGCAGCAAATCTGTTTTCAGATTCCCTGTTTCTTTGGTTCAGTTGTTGTCTCTGCGTAACGACTTGGGCTTTGTTTTTCAATCTTGCATGCGAATATTTGTTAGCATCTCTTGGGATCGCTGTTTTAGACCGGACTCTACCTGAGTTTGGTTCTGGTATTTTCGAGGTACTTGCTTTTGGAGTTTTAGGTGGCGAGGAGTTTATTGTTGTTTGCTTTCGTGATGTTGATCTTGGTGTAGTTACTTGAACTGTTTTATTTTTTCTTTTGTCTTTTGTTCATTTACTCAGGCCCAGTCGGTCTGGCATGAAGCAGTTCGGTTTTCTGGCTTTGTCGCCGCAGCAAAAGATTTAGCTGGATTTGTAGATAGCATGGCTAGCTTCCTTGCTTCTGGGTAGGTGACCGACTGGTTGAGCTTGATATCCTGCACTTTTTCTCGAGGGACCACCTTGGGCAATCTTTTGAAGAAGCCGGGTGGTTTCCTGAGCAGTTGGCGCAAGTTGGTGTTCTTGCGGTGCAAGATTCGAAGGTGTGGCCTTCCTCCCCACATTTAGCGCAAGATGGCATTTTTTCTTTACAGGTAGTTATGGTGTGCCCGTACTTCTGGCAATTAAAACACCGCATTGGGTTTGGAATATAAGTTTTAACCGAAAGACCAAGGTAACCCATTTTAATTTTGGCTGGGAGTGTAGGTTTGTTGAAAGTAAGAACCAAGGTACCTCTCTGACCGAGAAAGCGCGCATCTGCCACTGCTTCGATTTTCATTTCTTCCATGATTTCCTCCACAGAGCAGAATTTCAGCTCTGGGTGGGAGACAACTCCTTTAGATGTGTTAAGTGTTCTATGGGCAGTTGCTCTCACGGGTACGCCGACGAAGTTTTCTTACTCTAATAGTGCAGCGCTGTGTCTACGGTCAGTAACATGAACCAGTAGGCAACCTGATCTTAGTCGTTTAACAGTGTACCGCGTTCCGACTATCCCATTAAGCCCCTTTTCAATTGCGAATGGAGAGAGCTTAAGGTGTCCGTCCCGAGGTGAAACGATGATATACTCGGGGAAGGGCGCGGGGGGCGATTCAATTTCGATATTTCGCCGTTTTGTCGGTGTTCTTTTTGTCATGTCGGATTCCAGTTTGTTACTATTTTTGTCCATATAGTTAAAATAAATCTTCTTCCAGGTCTGCCGGCCCCGGCCTTACTCTGACCACCCATGTCGGCAGCGGGGGTTGCCCGCCTAGGGCTAGGGCACCTGGAGTACTCTTGACAGACATGACGGCTTAACCTGTTATGAATGCCCCGATTGACCCGAATGGCCGCGGTATGGCTTACCCTAACGACCAGCCGTTAATGATCATGACGGGCCTCACGACCACCCTTCTTAGCCGAAGAGAAGGACTAAAGACAAGTGTTGACAAGCAGGTTACTTGGCAGTTTTTTTGGTATTTTGAAGGCCTGCCTAAGTCACAAGATGTCTCATTGACCAGGTTCCTTGCTGCGGCATTAAGGGATGCAGTCCACGGCAAAGTGCGTATATATGACTCGAGTACTCACAATGAAGGAGACTCAAGCTGCTGAAACAATACTGAATAACGCACAACAGACTGCCGCGCTTTTATGCGATTTGCGCGGGAACGTTGAACAGCGGAACTGTGCATGGGCAGAGACCAACAAGGTAAGACTGGAGTGCATGCAGTGAAGGAAAGCCCAGGTATTTTATAATTACTGCGCAAAGGTATATTTATAATGAAACTGAGAGAGGTACTGAAGTATTAGATTGTTCGACACCTATAAACCCTTCAGGGTTATATTGTGCCTGGAGGGTAGTTCGAATATCAAAATGGTAGAAAGTAGTTTATTGGTGAAGAGAAAGGTATATGTTATTGAGAAGTTATATATTATAGGCAAGGTGGGGTGGGGAGGCGAGATAGCAGTAGAACTGAGGTAAACCCAGTAAGACTGCTACCCCGAGGGGGCTCGGAATATCGACTCCGGTCTCCCTTTGGGTCAAGGGGATCCTTTAAAAATAAAGGGTCGGACACAAGTGAGGCAGTTTAACGTCATGCCCGGGACAATGTCTGCCAGGTTCAGATGGGTTATAATGTGACTATATATTGGGACATATTGCCGTGCTTGCCAACAGAAAGAATCTCAAAGGCAAATCAGTTTTCATCAAAGAACATTTAACGCAAAAAAAAACGGCAGGTCAGTTGAGAACCGAGAAACGCATTTTAAATACGTGGACGAGCAGTGATTGGGATAAGCGTGCATCCTGCAGCATTGCTGCATTCAAAATATAAAGGATGCATCGAGATTTCCCCGAATGCATCGTTGCTGCATCGAGAATTTTGATTAAAAAAAAAGACGTGATCGTGTGACTTCTGTAAGTGCACACAAACTTTTGTAACTTCTCTTCGCGCGCATAAGATGTCTGTGAGGCATCCGTAAAGGGTATCCCGACACATTATCCTTTGTAATTAGGCCATCACCCCTACAAAAGTTTAATGAATACAACCCAGACTAATTATCCTGGTCCACTTTGAGAAAATGGAATAGCTTGAGACCATAAGCGAGTGGGCATAGGACTTGCGGTCAGTTAGCGGGTGACAGCAGTAGCGTTAACTCACAAAATGCCACAAAAAGCGACCTAAAGAGCAAGATAAAAAACAAGTTACACTTAAAACTTTATGGAAAGAAAAGGATAACACTGATTATGAAATGCCAGGAACTGGTCAGTCAGGTGAGCAAATTTGAATTTTCTCTTAAGACATACGTATGAAACGGAAGGCATGTCGGTTGCGTTATCTACAAAATAAAATTTATTCGTAACAACGCAACGTGTTTCACAGAAAATGTATTTCCTGAATGTTGTTTTTTTTTGGGGGGGGGGGAGAGATAGCAACGGGTGTTTCTTAAAAAATAATAAGACCACGCTACTTGAGAATGATCATAAATTTTGTAGTGAAAACAAAAACGTGCTATAATTTACAGGTCAGGGCGAAAGTGAAGCTTCCCGCGGGGCACTAACGTTGAAAAACGATGGTGGGAAGAGGACCAAGAATATTCGGATACAGAAGATCCACATGCAAAGGAAGATGTGTCAGAAACTGAAGTAAAATCAAAAGAGGCACTTTCAACACAGATGGATAAAAGAGTTCACATGGATGGAATACAACGACGGCCTGATGTATTGTAAAAACTGTGTGGAATACAAAGAGAAAAACGTAATGGTCAGCGGCTGTGGAAATTTTCAGAGAAGTGCTCTTTTGCGACATGAAAAAACAGGATCATATGGACAGTGTTATAGACCCTCCGAAACAAGCACAGGAAATGAAAAAAAATCAATGAAAACAAGCAAGTATTTGTGAAACACAAGCAGGCCCCAACCGCCCCCCAAATTCATAGGGGTATAAAGCGATGACGGACAGACGGACGGACGGACACCCAGACCTATAGGCCCCAATCCGAAGGGTTGGGACCTAAATATCTTTTCCGCAGAGGACGAAGCAGTCATTATTGGATTAAAAGTTGTGTATTGGATGGCCAAGGAAGACATAGCTTTCAAAATATGACAGCTTACTTGCTTTATTGAAAGAAATTGGATTAAAGGAAAAACTGGCACCCCTGCAAACGAGTGATCGTGTTTTACATGAAAGTTATTACACTGCGAACGAGCTACTTTCATCAATAAGTGACAAGATAGATTCAGATGTCACAGAAAAGCTGCGAAATTCCCCATGCGTATCGCTTTTGAGCGACGAGAGCACGGATATTTCTAACACAAAACACATGGTTATAAGTGCATGTGTGCTTAATCCAGAAACCTTTATTCCATCCACGTGCTTTTTGACCGATATTGAATATGACGACGGTACTGGTGTGGGACTTGCAACGGAGATAAAAAACGAGATGGCTAGACGCAAAGTACCCCTATCAAAAGTGCTAGGCGTTGGTACTAAAAAGGGACTAACCGGTAAGCTTATGACAGAAAATCCGTACATTGTTCATGTTCACTGCATAGCGCATCGCCTTGCCCTTTGTACCTCACAGTCGGCAAATGGACTACCAGGAGACTCTTACAAAACTTTTCAAGTACTTTCAGGCATCTCCGACAAGGGCAAAACCATGAAAAAATACAGGATATTCTTGAGTGGCCTCAGTTAAAATACATTAGAGGCAGTTTATCGCACATTCGATGCCTTGCTAACCTACTTCAATGCAACAGATGCCAAACCTGACCCAAAAGCTGTAGGATTACACAAGAAAATTGCGACGAAACAGTTTTTATTCATTACGTACATGATGATGGGTATAATCCCAATTGTGTCTAAACTGTGTTTGGTATTTCAAAAGCAGGATCTTGATCTTTCCACTGTCAAAATATCCGTGGCGAACTGTTTAAGAGATCTGGTGAAATATCAAGATACAACGGAACTGTTTGAAAGCCAGTTTTGAGTAACCTTGAAACCCATACTGCAGGTGGTATGTTCATGGATAAACACAAGCTTTCCTTGGAAAACCAGGCGCATCTACCGAATATCAAGGCAAGATTTCTAGAAAAGCTCATAGCAAATATTGAAGTTCGTTTTCCAAATTTGGACATCATGGGCGCCTTCTCGTCCTTAGCTCTTCGCCCTATTACATTTGTAGCCGAAGAGGAACTGGACAAGTGGGGCAATACAGATATTGAAGCTCTACTTAAACATTATGGAACCCAGCAAACCCATTAAGGCACTATTTCGCAACCGATCGTTGACAAAAAGACAGCTTTAAATGAATGGCAATATCTTAAGCAAGTCGTTAAACAGGAAAAAATTCCAACTGACAATATGAGAGAACTATGGGTACTGATAAGCAAACAACATGGTGCCCGAATTCCGAATTTGCTGTTATTGGCCGCGTGCGCCCTCACATTGCCACTACACACCGTCGACTGCGAAAGAGCATTTTCGGTTCAAAATTCTATTCTGACAAAGAAACGTAAAAGGCTGAGCCCACACACTGGCGTCAAGCTTATGCGCGTTAAGATAGAGGGTGATCTTCTATCTCAATTCGACTTTTCAACGACATTAGCCACCTGGAAATCTTCAAAAAACGACGAATGTACAGGAAACCATAAATGTCAAACACAAAGTGTCAAAGACTGAAAACAAAATCGTTTCCTTACGAAGTATAACATTTTGAGGCGCTGCAATAAGAATTGGCCTTTGTTCGATCCGTCTGTATTAAACGTTTCTTTTAATTAGTATATGCCTGCTTTACGTCTTTTTTAAATATAGGAATATCAGTGACTTTAAAATAGGACGAGTTAAGTATTGACGACTTAGTTATCTGTTCGTTACGATGTTAAGATACTTAAGAAACAAAACTCTTTTAATTATATGATACTTAAGAAATAAAACTCATAATTATATGTGTGTGTTTTAGGCTTTTTAACGTTAGGATGAGGGGATGCATCGGAATCGTTTGGGATGCATCGAAAATTTGGTCGACGCAGCATTACTGCAAACACGATTTTGCTTATCCAAATCACTGGTGGACGAGGGACTGCAAAGTGTTTGTTAAACTCAATGGTCGCTCGCCTGAAGAACAGAAGGTGTTCGTTGTGAAAAGCCAGGAAGAGCTGGATAAAATACCTCGTTAATAATGACTGATTATCCATGCAGTTTATGTACAAAAAATGTGAAAGGTGACTCTGTGAAGTGTGACTCGTGTAACAAATGGACTCATTTAAGATGTTCCGGTTTACAGAAGAAACAGTTAAATGACTTGTAGTTATCAGATTGCATGTGGTTTTGTACAATCTGTTAGCCTTTTGTTTTCCCATTCGCATCATCGGACGACGACGGATGCAATTGGTACTAACATTGAATTAAATTGTTTGTATAACAGGTGTAAGACATTTCAAGCTAAACCACTTCATGAATCAGATAGTGCATTTCATTTTGACAACGATATTGATCTTGAAAATAACTTTTATAATAAATTAAACTGATAAAACTATCAGAGATTGTGTTGTATACCGACCACCTAACACTGATATTGCTTCTTTTAATAACTTGACGAAGTTTTATTACATTGTTTATGCAAAAAAACCTTGTACTTTTGTGGTGATTTTAACATTAATCTGTTGAATATTGACACCGATGCATTGTATTGTTCTTTAGATGCCTTTCAACTGCTATGGTCATATCGGGATCCCCCTGCCACATTATAGTGAAATCGGGCATTCCAGCAATCCTTCTAACCCTTCCATGTAGACTGCCTGACAGGGTAGCAAGGAGGAGTCCCAATTTTAAAGTCCTAGGTATGACCCGACCGGGGTTTGAACCCACGATCTTCCGGTCTCGAGGCGGACATTCTAACCACTAGGCCACCGAGGCTGGTGACACCGATTCAAATACTAATTCTTTCTTTGACTTGTACAGTAATGGTATGCATCCACTAATAACTAAACCTATCCAGGTTAACGGACAAAACTTCAACATTAATAGATAATATCTTCATATCAGAGTGTGATATTGATATAAATTCTGGACCGATTATAAATGACATAACCGACCACTTATCTATTTTTGCCGTGTGTCAGTATAATGTAGTTAACACCGATAATGTGAATTATATATTCTCAAACGAGATAAAGGTCAACAAAATATAAATAATTTTGTAAATCAGCTTCGTAGTGTTGACTTTTCAGATGTTTTGGGTACAACAAATGTAGATGGGGCTTACGAGTTATTTATTGATAAAATATGTACTTTATATGACACATGTTGCCCCGTTAAACGAGTGAAGTTTGTTTAAAAAAGCAAACCAAAGCCATGGCTTACGTGTGGCTTAATTAATGCCACAAGAAAAAAAAAGCAACTGTATTGGGACAAGGTTAAACTTAAAACTGAAACATCAATTCAACGATACAAGTGCTATAGAAATAAACTCACTAGTATTCTTAGAAGTGCTGAAAAAGCATACTATAGTAATTTGCCGCAAACCCACAAATCGGATATTAGGAAAACATGGATGGTCTTAAATGACTGTATCAAAAGGGGAAAGGTCACTTCTTGTTTTCCAGATTCGTTTACTTGTAATGGTAAAATTGTCGCAGATAACACAGATATTAGCAAATGGTTTTAATGATTTTTTTTTTGCAAATGTGGGTCCAAAGTTAGTAAAAGGTATTCCTCAGTGCAAAAAAAAAAAAAAAAAACATTTTTCAGAATTTATAAAATGCAACAGCACTGAGTCAATGTTTATTGAGCCCCACATGTCGAGAAGAAATTATTAATGTAATTAGTCGTTTTAAAAACAAAACATCATGAGGATATGATGGTATATCAATGGACACTGTTAAGAAAATTAGTGAAATCATTGCTGATCCTTTAACACACATTTGTAACATTTCATTTACAACAGGTATATTTCCAAACAAGATGAAAAAGCCAAAAATCATTCCTTTGTTTAAATCTGGTAATAATCGCGTTTTTACAAATTATAGGCCGGTCTCTTTAATCCCTCAGTTTTCAAAACTTTTAGAAAAATTATTTAATAATCGAATAACATCTTTTATTAATAAAAACAACATATTGTATTATGGACAGTACGGTTTTCGGATAAATCATTCCACATCATTGGCTTTAATTGACTTAACTGAAGAAATAACTGACTCCATAGACAAACAACGAACAACAGTTGGTGTCTTTATTGACCCTACAAAGGCATTTGACACCATTAACCATGACATTTTGTTTAAAAAATTACATGTCTACGGTGGCCGGGAGACAAGTTTATCATGGTTATCAAGTTATTTATCCTCAAGAATTCAATTTGTACAGTATAACGAAACAACTTCTGACGTTCTTAGTATGGTGTGTGGAGTGCCTCAAGGTTCAATTTTGGGACCAACACTCTTTTTGTTATATATTAATGACATGTGTAATGTATCAGATTTGTTAAAGTCCATTCTATTTGCTGACGATACCAACATTTTTTATACCGGCACTGACGTCAATGAAATCTGTAGTGTTATTTGTAATGAACTTAAAAAATTAGGCAGACGTTTCAAAGCTAACAAGTTGTCCTTAAATCCTACTGAAACAAACTTTATTGTATTTTCAAACAAACATTCTAATAGCAATTTTGAAATAAGTGTGAATGGTACAAGATTCGACAAAGTCTTTGCAACAAAGTTTCTTGGTGTGATGATTGATAATAAGTTGTCTTGGTCTGAACAAATTAAACATGTACAAAACAAAATAGCAAAAAATGTGTCTGTTTTTTGTATAAAGTGAAATATCTTTTAGATCGACAATCTAAAATCGAGTTTTTCAAACGGGCGTATAAAAATGATTTGATAAATGTATAAGTTTAAGTATAGTTTTCATATGTATACATAGCGTATAAAACATAGCATGTGGTTTTATTTTGATGAGTATTTTTTTTTGTAAGTAAGGTATGCAGTAGTAAGGTCACTGTATCATTAAATTCCACTTAGGTAGATTGTTTACTACAAGGTTTTAACTTTTTTCGATCTACCTTTTTCCGAAATACCTCATTAATTACTAAACGGTATGAATATATAAATTAACAATTGAAGTTTTAGTATTAAGTTTTATTTTACATAAATTCATTTTTGATTTTGTATGTTTTTCTTGGAAAATAAACGTTTTTGATTGATTGGTCGATTATAGCTCCAAGAAGCGGTGCGCTAAAAAGTTTCCAGGCACCGCTTCAAAGCCTCGCTATATAACGATAAGCAAGTCAACTACCCATGCTTTGAGGCACCCCTGTGGCTACTTTGTGCGAGATTCAACGAACCGCAAGTTTTTATTGGCGTTTGCTAAAGGCCCTCAAAGTACAACGGTAGCCATATACAACTTCTGTGTTACGCTTTCTTTCAAAGAAAATAATACGGAAATTCCCATTTCCGTGCGTGTGTGCGTGATTAACGCACAAACACGCACACTTTTGAAGAGTCGGGGCTACAGTCACGAAAAGAAATTCCTGTGATAAAAAAAAACACATTTTAACAACAGCACCGGAATGCTGCAAATCCCCTCGCCCTTCGCACGTTTTTACATGAGGAGTAAATCTGTAAAGGATTTGAAATGTGTGTGCTTACCCTTTCGGAGGAATTGTGCATACAAGACTTAGTACATATAGCCTTTGGAGTCGAAAACTATGCCAAGTTTCGATTTTGGCTAAATAAATGAAAAGTCGGACAAACTGAATACGAGGTGCGCAACTACAATACATGAGGAGTAAATCTGTATAGGATTTGAAATGGGTGTGCTTACCTGTTCGAAGAAGTTGTACATACAAGGCAACTACCCAAAAGCGTGACGGACGGCAAGACAGACGGACGGAGTAACCAAATCCTATATCTCCTTCGCCAAGAAAGTTGGGCGAGGTGATAATAATGTTGTCCAAGTCAAAGAAGAAATTCTTTTCTTAACGCTGGTAAATAAGAGTAGAAATGACCAATTGACAGCGTTTTGCTTAAAAGTAATGATCGACTATCAGGAAATTTTTCCAATTTTTGCAAAACCGGCTTGCATGCTACAGGTTACCCCTCTTACAAGTATTCTCTGTGAATGGGGATTTTCTCAACAAAATATTATTTATGGTAAATTAACAAAAAATTGTCCTCCCAGTCGGTTTCAAACAAGATGTTGATAAGAAGTGTTACGTCGTCAAAAACGTTTCATGAACAGCCTTTACTTTCTCGTTCACGAGAAGTATACATGCGAACCTGCAGCAGTTTAAGTAAAATGTGTACGGTACCGAAAAAATTTCTGGCTTTCACACAATATTTGTAAAATTTATTTCTCTTTAGTTAAGATGTTAGCACAGGGCGATTGATTGAATTTAAAATTTTTGAGTTAGTAATCTTACTGCAACCATTCAAGGTGTTTAGTTCAGTGGATTCAAAACTGTTACTGTAACGGAGTAGCATTAATTCCCACTTGCAAACTTCGTTTGCAAATGGGAATAAGTTTGTAGTTTTTCTCGAAATTTCTGCCCTTTTTTTTTTCCTTTTTTTTCTCTTTTTTTTTCCGTCAAGGAGGTTTCCAGAAAACTCCTCCTACGCTATTTGACGTAGGACGATGAAATTTGGCACATTGATAGAGGGTGACGAGAAGTCGTCAAATCCGCAAAATTTTTTGACCTTGACATTGAAGGTCAAGGTCAAATTGAGGTCAAAGTTTTTCTGACCTCAAAGTGGTTTCCAGAAAACTCCTCCTACAGGGTTTTTCGTAAAAAGACGGCATGTGGCAGAGACATAGAGGGTAATGAGTTGTCGTCAAATCCGTGTAATTTTTCGACCTTGCACCTCAGAGGTCAAGGTCAAATTGAGGTCAAAATATTTTTGGAAACACCTATTAATCACGAAAAGTAGCCATAAAGGTGCTCAAATCCCACTGTGAATGCATAAAACGTACCCAGTAAAGGGTAAACTTTCTCACTAACCTTGACCTTGAGGACCAAGGTCAAAGGTCACGTGATTTCACGCGTCCTTAACGACAGGCCGACTCATCTCGAAAACGGTGAGAGATAGAGCGATTTTGAGCTCATTTTCGACCCTTTGGGCCTAAACAACGTTACATAAGAGGTACCTCGGTGACCTTGACCTTCTGGGTCACGGTCAAGGTCAAAAACCGGAAGTTGACTATTATCTCGAAAACGGTTAGAGATAGAGCGATTTTGAGCTCATTTTCGACCCTTTGGGCCTAAACAACGTTACATAAGAGGTACCTCGGTGACCTTGACCTTCTGGGTCACGGTCAAGGTCAAAAACCGGAAGTTGACTATTATCTCGAAAACGGTTAGAGATAGAGCGATTTTGAGCTCATTTTCGACCCTTTGGGCCTAAACAACGTCACATAAGAGGCACCTCGGTGACCTTGACCTTCTTGGTCACGGTCAAGGTCAAAAACCGGAAGTTGACTATTATCTCGAAAACGGTTAGAGATAGAGCGATTTTGGGCTCATTTTCGACCCTTTGGGCCTAAACAACGTCACATAAGAGGTACCTCGGTGACCTTGACCTTCTGGGTCACGGTCAAGGTCAAAAACCGGAAAAATGACTATTATCTCGAAAACGGTGAGAGATAGAGCGATTTTGAGCTCATTTTCGACCCTTTGGGCCTAAACAACGTTACATAAGAGGTACCTCGGTGACCTTGACCTTCTGGGTCACGGTCAAGGTCAAAAACCGGAAGTTGACTATTATCTCGAAAACGGTTAGAGATAGAGCGATTTTGAGCTCATTTTCGACCCTTTGGGCCTAAACAACGTTACATAAGAGGTACCTCGGTGACCTTGACCTTCTGGGTCACGGTCAAGGTCAAAAACCGGAAGTTGACTATTATCTCGAAAACGGTTAGAGATAGAGCGATTTTGAGCTCATTTTCGACCCTTTGAGCCTAAACAACGTCACATAAGAGGCACCTCGGTGACCTTGACCTTCTGGGTCACGGTCAAGGTCAAAAACCGGAAGTTGACTATTATCTCGAAAACGGTTAGAGATAGAGCGATTTTGGGCTCATTTTCGACCCTTTGGGCCTAAACAACGTCACATAAGAGGTACCTCGGTGACCTTGACCTTCTGGGTCACGGTCAAGGTCAAAAACCGGAAAAATGACTATTATCTCGAAAACGGTTAGAGATAGAGCGATTTTGAGCTCATTTTCGACCCTTTGGGCCTAAACAACGTTACATAAGAGGTACATCGGTGACCTTGACCTTCTGGGTCACGGTCAAAAACCGGAAGTTGACTATTATCTCGAAAACGGTTAGAGATAGAGCGATTTTGAGCTCATTTTGGGCCTAAACAACGTCACATAAGAGGTACCTCGGTGACCTTGACCTTCTGGGTCACGGTCAAGGTCAAAAACCGGAAGTTTACTATTATCTCGAAAACGGTTAGAGATAGAGCGATTTTGAGCTCATTTTCGACCCTTTGGGCCTAAACAACGTTACATAAGAGGTACCTCGGTGACCTTGACCTTCTGGGTCACGGTCAAGGTCAAAAACCGGAAGTTGACTATTATCTCGAAAACGGTTAGAGATAGAGCGATTTTGAGCTCATTTTCGACCCTTTGGGCCTAAACAACGTCACATAAGAGGCACCTCGGTGACCTTGACCTTCTGGGTCACGGTCAAGGTCAAAAACCGGAAGTTGACTATTATCTCGAAAACGGTTAGAGATAGAGCGATTTTGAGCTCATTTTCGACCCTTTGGGCCTAAACAACGTTACATAAGAGGTACATCGGTGACCTTGACCTTCTGGGTCAAGGTCAAAAACCGGAAGTTGACTATTATCTCGAAAACGGTTAGAGATAGAGCGATTTTGAGCTCATTTTGGGCCTAAACAACGTCACATAAGAGGTACCTCGGTGACCTTGACCTTCTGGGTCACGGTCAAGGTCAAAAACCGGAAAAATGACTATTATCTCGAAAACGGTTAGAGATAGAGCGATTTTGAGCTCATTTTCGACCCTTTGGGCCTAAACAACGTTACATAAGAGGTACCTCGGTGATCTTGACCTCCTCCGTCATGGTCAAGGTCAAAAACTGCAAGTTGACCAGTATCTCAAAAACGGTTGGAAAACTGAATTTGATTTTTTTGTGCCCAAATGAGGTTACATTATATTCACTTCGATGGCCTCGTTCAAGATAATAATCCGGAAGCTGACAATTATGTTGAAACACTGAAAAATGTATCTTTGACCAAATATGTTGTGTCTCTGCCCTTGCAAGTGGGTACTATTTCGCTACGTGTAGCGAAATAAGGTCTAGTTTTCTTTTATTATTGTGATGACAGTGTTTTCCGTTTTGATTGCTTTCTATAACAAAGCGTTAAAATAAACACGAAATGATCGATTTATTTGTATTTTTTGTCTTTTACTTGCGTAAATGTTGACCACTTCTTATGGTCCTGGGATGTTCGGTGTATGTTTTATACATTTTACTTGTGAAGTGATCGAACCCCCATTTTTTCGCATTCACGCACAGTTTTCAATAAGTGGAGGTACAAAAACCCCCATTTTCAAAAGTCAGTGGGAACCCTGTGGTATGCAGGATTCGTGCCTCAGAATATATGAAGTTGACCCCTATTAGTGGGGTAATGGAAGGCTTCGTAGCTGACAGAGAGATATACGATGTTATGCAAGTCAGAGCTGACTCGGAGCTAGATTGATTATAGATCCAAGAAGCGGTGCGCTAAAAAGTTTCCAGGCACGCTTCAAAGCCTCGCTATATAACGATAAGCAAGTCAACTGCGCCCGCTTTGAGCCACCCCTGTGGCTCCTTTATGTGAGATTCAACGACCCATAAGTTTTGTTTGGCATTTGCTGAAGGACCTCAAAGTATAATGGTAATCATATACAACTTCTGTGTTACGCTTTCTTTAAAAAAAAATAATACGGAAATAACCCCAGATCTCCCGCAATAATTGACATTTGTTTGTATACAGGGACCATACTTTATTACGTGAAAAAGTAACAATAATTTTTGCAGTTATCCACCAAAAAACTTTAAAATTGATATTTCAAAAATAAGGTAAAAATAAAATTCAAATATTGTGGGTGTACAAAATAAATTTATACGTAATTCTACATCTATCAACTATTTCAGTATATATTTTACAAATAAATATAACCCCTTTATTTAAATTTTCGGTCCCTTGACTTTGGTCACGTGACATTTAAAGCCCAGAATGTAAACAAACATTTGACAGGTGGGTGCGGAATCTAACTTTTCTGCACTTTTAGGAACAAATAAAAGACAAACAGCTCACTAAAAACTGTGTCTGTTTTACAAAAAGGGCATATTGGGTATGAACTTTCTGTAAATGTTTGAATAATTGGGGCTGGTATGCAGGATTCGTGCGTCAGAACATATGAAGTTGACCTCTATTAGTGGAGCAATGAAAGGCTTCGTAGCTCTGACAGCGAGATATACGATGGTGTTACATGTCAGAGCTGACTCGGAGCTAGATTGATTATTTTTAAACCCGGAATGATTATAATTTAACATAAGACCTTACAATTCCGTGAAACTAACATGGATTAATGTAGTAGGGCCTATTTATGATTCTGTGTTAGGCAGAACGGGACTTTTAACTCACAGTCTCTTGCTTCGCAGGCGAAAACGCTAACCGAGCTTCCATATATTGCAGACTTGCATGAAATCCTATATTATCGCCCGCAAAACCTAACCGGCACTTTCTCCAGATTAAACTTGGGGAACGGTGTATTTAATTCGATCACTTACACGTAGTTGGTTAATAAAAAGTAAGCCAAAAAGACTGACACTTCCCGGTCGGACAATCATATACAAATAATTTTACATCTGCGTTCCAGTCCCAGATTCGCGTTGTTGACAAATAGCCAACCTCTATTAGTAGGGAATAAATGCTGGAACTGAGCCACCTGTAGCTTCAAAGGTGATCACAATTTAGAAAAATAAAAAGAGATGAGTTACCAGCTACCATGCCGCCATGTAAAAAGCAAAAAAGTGGAGTTTAAGGTAGAGTCTAAAGTCAAGCGGGAACCTCAGCTTTAAGATGACACCACAAAGTCCATAAAGAAGGAGATAGTTGTAGACGATTTACCGGTTACCGATACCTGAAGATCAAGCCTTGGTGAGGGTTACTTTGAATGCTTACGAATACCAGGATTTCTTCTACAAGTTTCAGAACATCTTAATGTGAGAGTCCTTGAACGTGACGCTGAACTCTGTATACAGTTAGTAGTGTAGAAAGAGGGGTTCTGGCCCACTTTGTGACGTCATACTGTCTGGAAATGACGTCATCATGTCTGGAGCGGATTTCTGGCCCACTTTGTGACGTCATACTGTCTGGAAATGACGTCATCATGTCTGGAGCGGATTTCTGGCCCACTTTGTGACGTCATACTGTCTGGAAATGACGTCATCATGTTTTGAGCGGATTTCTGGCCCACTTTGTGACGTCATACTGTCTGGAAGTGACGTCATCATGTCTGGAGCGGATTTCTGGCCCACTTTGTGACGTCATACTGTCTGGAAGTGACGTCATCATGTCTGGACCGGAAGTGTTGTCTGGAGCGGAAGTGTTGTCTGGAGCGGAAGTGCTGTCTGGACCGGAAGTGACGTCATGATAAGCGTTAGGATAGGCGCGGCTATCCATGAGGTCATAATGAGGTCATAATGAGGTCATAATTAGGTCATACTGTCTGGAGCGAAAGTCTGGAGCGAAAGTTGCTGGATAGTTTTGGCCCGAGTCAATCATCATGAAGTCAACGAACTCCACCTGTCAATCAGTGTAACCATGGCAACAGACCCTAAAAAGCCATGACCCCCCCCCCCCCCTCGAAATTGTGATTTTTGCATATTTATCCGTTTCAGACGATTCTGAACATTTTTCATTTTTTGGGTCGACCGACCCCCCCCCCCCCCCCCCCTTCGAAATTGTGATTTTTGCATATTTATCCGTTTCAGACGATTCTGAACATTTTTCATTTTTTGGGTCGACCGAACCCCCCCCCCCCCTCGAAATTGTGATTTTTGCATATTTATCCGTTTCAGACGATTCTGAACATTTTTCATTTTTTGGGTCAACCGACCCCCCCCCCCCCCTCGAAATTGTGATTTTTGCATATTTATCCGTTTCAGACGATTCTGAACATTTTTCATTTTTTGGGTCGACCGACCCCCCCCCCCCCTCGAAATTGTGATTTTTGCATATTTATCCGTTTCAGACGATTCTGAACATTTTTCATTTTTTGGGTCGACCGACCCCCCCCCCCCCTCGAAATTGTGATTTTTGCATATTTATTCGTTTCAGACGATTCTGAACATTTTTCATTTTTTTTGGGTCGACCGACCCCCCCCCCCCCCCCCCCCACTGGACTTCACCGCTAGATGTCTCTGCTTTACAGCTGTACAGCAGTACAACTGTAAGTGAGACATTCATATACATAAGTAAAATTCTGCTGAGTCAGCAATTTTTGAACAAAGTTACACACCATATTTTGATTACATGGAAGTAGTATAAAAGCATGAGTGAAACATGTCAACTAGTCAACTAGTAATACATTGTGTGACGAGAAAAGACTTCACAATGTCGGCATTACTTCTTGACAGATGTATGACTATGGACGACGTCTTCAAAGTGAATTATACTAACTATGTGTTTTCAAAGCTTCCTGCTTTTGAATCGGATTGGATGCTGCAAGTGAAGAATTTGCATCTGCATTGGGAAGCTGTGGGAAAGGCTATTCCAAGAGATCGTTTCATCCGCTCGTTTTTCTACATGAATGTGAAGAACTGCATTTACTATCAACTTACAACATTGATTTAGCATTTATCAACGCGAATACAATTTGGGCAACTGACCTCATGTTAGTTGTAGCTACTAGAATTATTCTACATTATGATGATGATGTTCCAAATAATGTATCAGACCTTGTTCGGTTCAACCATGGACGAGTTGAAGTGAATTCAAACGTTTGCAAGTTCTTTGAAAAGAAAGCTGACTCAGCAGATAGTTGGGTATAAAAAGGATTGAACTCAGCAGAGTGAAGTCATTTCTCAGCAGACAGTTGGAGGGAGTGGATCATCAATACATTGTGGCAGCCATGGAGAACAAGACAAGCAACGCAGCGCAGCGCAGCAGCAGCTTTAAAATTAGTGCTAACTTAACCATTACTGTGGAGCATGGAGAATATGGGCCATTTCTACGCATCACACGTGGAGAGAGATGGTGTGCTTATTCACCATCTTTGTGGAAGATTGTGTGCCAGAGCTTGAAAAATTTACGAGACATTGGCTTCAAACTATACTTAACGCAAACGAAGTGGCTTGAAGTCATTTCATACTTGGATATGCGTTATGTGAGTTTTGTGCGCACGTCACGGTTTGAAGGGAAAGAATACACACATCACATCAACATGAATGATGGTGAATGGGAGACACTGCTTCAGGAGATGGACAACATCAACTCAGCCCTATCACCATGTGAGGAATGTCATGACAAGAAAACGATCATCAAGCTGCAAAAGGATGGTCGGATGAAGGTGTCAAAGCTATCCAAGAGAAGACTGGCTGAAGTTCAGTTGGAGAACATGAATGTGCAAAATCAACTTGGACTTACCTGCGAGTATTGTGGTGCTTGTGGATATGTGGAGGATTATCATTGCCACTGCCACAAGTATAATTGCAAGTTGTGTGAACCAAACAACTTCTGCGGCAAGTGTGGAGTACTTAAAGTCAGTGAAGCAAAGTAAAAAGCTCACAAGACACACTGAATCAAGATGGATGCATGTTTTAAAAATGCTTATATTGACTTGATGATTGCTAAACTTGCTAGCTGTGGCACTCCAGACTATCAACTTTATCATTTGGATGCTTTTTGGGATGTTGTACATCATAGTCTTGATGTGTTTGAACTGCATTCAAGATTTCTTGGAGAATGTCATAAAATTGGAATAGAAGAAGATCCTGACTTTGACTTTGATTCTGCACTTTATTCTGCTCGTACTGATGTAGAAGTATATTTCACCGTAGTGGATCATTTGAGAGATTGTTGTAAAGAAGAAGAGGACACCGAGCAGCTTTATCAGGTAAGATATAAAAACCTTTTAATCATCTTTGTAACAACATAGTGAATTGATAACAATGTTTTTTTTTTCTTACTAGTAAATTTAGTTTTATGTGAGTGGTTTCAACGTAAACAAAGAAAGAACATGATAGAAGAGGCAGCATATATATTAAAAGATATATTATTACAGGAAGAAACCGACATGTCAGAATAAAGAAACAAAGTCAACATGGAGATTCTTGTTGTGTGAGACTTGATGTGCAGACGTGTGAACATGGAGAAGTGTGTTAAGTGAACAGCAACTGGAAAAAAACTTGCTAAACTTGACAGACTTGTGCTACATTGCCGGAGCAGCATAACTTGCTAAACCTGACAGACTTGTGCTGCATTGATTCAAGACTCACAAGACTGCATAATGGCGGACATGACACTGAGACAATATATTGTGCAAAAAGCTTATTGTGAAGAAATGTTATCCGCTGTAAAAAAGTTTGCCTATTTAGTCTGTCCTGCTTGTCAACATGAAGAGTGTTCAGAACATACTTGTCATGCTGCATGTGTTTATACATATTGGAATGAAGCTAAATATTACATTCATTTAGATAAAGTGTTAGAGAATGCAAATCAACGTTGTGAGAAATATGGTGTAGATGTTATTACATTGGATGAACTCAGTCATTGGTTAATGTTCATTGAAGACCAATGGTCTCCAGTGATTCATACCATTGTATCTATACTTGATCTGTAAATATATGTTAGTTATAAATACATGTTAGTTATAAATACATGTTAGTTAAGTTACTATGTTAGTTAAGTGATGTTGGTTGAGTTATAAAATAAAAGCTGTTCTGTTGAGAAGGTGGTTTTCATTCGGTGTGACCATGTCGACGTGGAAAGACTACTTGACTGATATTTACTTCAAACCTGGACAGCCTGGAGCATTTGCTGGTCCTTACAAACTGTATCACATCTTACGAAAACATAATCAACCAGTCACACAGTCACAAGTGAAGAAATGGCTGCAGGATCAAGATGCTTTCAGTTTACTACAACCTGTCAAATACAGGTTCAAAAGACAACGTGTCATTACACGTGGTATTGATGATATGTGGGATATTGACTTGGCTGATATGGGAAACATAGCTCCCTATAATGATGACATACGCTTTTTACTCATTGTCATTGATGTGTTTTCCAAATATGTCTGGGTACAGCCAATACCTAATAAATCACATACCAGCGTCATACAAGCTTTCCAAAAGATTTTTCATGACACACGACGAAGACCGCGAACTCTAAGGTCTGATAAAGGAACAGAATTTAAAAACAGATGGGTTAAAGCATTTTTGAAGAAAGAAGGCATTCATGCTTATACCACAAAGAATGAAACCAAAGCCAACTTTGCTGAAAGAGTCATTCGTACTCTGAAGGGAATGATGTATCGATATTTTCTACATAATCAAACTTACCGTTACTTAGACATTCTTCCAGACTTGGTGTACAATTACAACCATAGACCTCATGGTTCTCTTCCTAATAAATATGCTCCAGCCGAGATTCGTAAAGACAACGAATCAAAAGTGTGGAAGTATATGTATGTCGACAAACTGAAATTGAAACCGAAGAAGAAGAAGAAGTACAAATTTAACATTGGCGATCATGTTCGCATTTCCCACATTAAATATGTGTTTCAACGCGATTATCACATCAAATGGACGCAAGAAGTCTTCATTGTCACACATCGTTGTAAGAAGCAAGGAATACATTTGTATCGTGTGAAAGACTTTTTAGACGAAGATATTGATGGCCATTTCTAAGAAGAAGAACTGCAGAAAGTGACCAAAGATATTGAATCTATTTATAGAATTGAAAAAGTCTTGAAAACACGTAAAAGACGAGGAGGAGGTGTGAAAGAATTATTTGTCAAGTGGTTAGGTTGGCAAAACAAGTTTAACAGTTGGGTGAAAGAAACAGACATTCAACAATGAAGCATCCATTTACATGTTTGGTCTCTGGACCTACAGGCAGTGGCAAAACGTCTCTGGTGAAGGAAATTCTAGAACAAAAATTGATTCAACCCTCTCCAAAAAACATTTTATGGCTTTATGCAGCAGATCAGCCTTTGTACAAGGGAATGAAAGGTGTGGAATTTTACCAAGGCATTCCAGATGACATTGAAGAGCGTTTTAACCCGAAGAAACCAAACTTACTTATCATTGATGACTTAATGACGAAATGTCATAGTGATGAGCGTATGACACGTCTCTTTAGTGTTAGCAGCAGTCATCAAAATCTAAGCATTATTTTTATTGTGCATAATTTATTCCATCATGGGAAAGAGATGCGAAATATTAGTTTGAATACACATTATATCATTCTGTTTAAAAATCCGAGAGATAGTCAACAAATTAGTACATTGGCGCGGCAAATGTATCCTGGAAGATCTCAATTTCTCATAGAAGCCTATCAAGATGCTACCAGCAAACCTCATGGTTATTTATTCATTGATTTAAAACCAAAGACAAATGATCAACTACGTATTCGTACAGGCATTTTACCAAAAGATACACATTATGTCTATATTGATAAAGCAGTGTATGAACAAGAACCAACTCATTTGACCATTCGCAGTCAAGATGTCTAAACGTATTCGAGCGAACCAGCCGTTTCTTCATTTGCTTGCACGCAGTGGGCCTAAACGACTTAAATCCTTGCTACAGCAAGCTACAAAAGAGGAATTAACAAGCTTGTTTGAAATTTGTTTGAATATATTGCAAGGACATTTACCCTTAAGCTCAAAACGGTTTAAGGAATTTAAACGTGAACGTCATACGCTTCGTACTCTAGCAGATAAGAAGATATCCCTTCGACGAAAAAAGAAGTTGATTAATCAGAAAGGAGGATTCATTGGAGTTATTGCTAGATTGGCATTGCCCTTGTTAGCCAAACTGCTGTTAAAATGAAACATACGATGAAAATGGTTCTCATTCCTGAATATGAATACAAGCTCTTGTTAGAAAAGAAAAATGATATCAAAACGAAAGTGAATACACTTTTACGTGGGAAACGAACACGTGAAAAGGCTATAGAAATGTCTCAACTTCTTGGTCGTCATTTACGAACAAGTCAGTCTAGGCAGCAAAAGCCCTCATCATCATCACCTGAAAAGCCAGAAAAGTTATTTTTAAGTCATTTTCAACCTATCTATCATGGAAAAGTAACACAACTTTTAGCAGAACTGAAGAAATATGGTACGACATGGTCAGACAAGAATGAACTTGTGTTGAAAACGGGCGATATTATAGCAAATTCCAACATGGTTGATTTGATGAAAGAAGCATTGGTGGCGACAAGAAGAAAAGAACGAGCCATACCACCATATGGCTGGCATCGATTTATCCAGGAAATTGTTGATGCTAATATTCCAAAAACAATGTTTAGTAAAAAGACCACTCGTGACGACATTACAACAGAAATGAAACAACGTCAACAAAGACAGTTTCCTGAAGGATGGGAAAATTTTTAACATGGTTGAAAGAGCTATGGTGTTGTTGCCAAGAAGAGAAACCAACTATTCCTGTAAAAATAAGATGTACAAGTGCTTGTTGTGAAGGAGAAGTTATAGACCATGTAGATCATCATCATGATATGAAAGACCATTTACATACTTGGTCGAATGGCGCGCGCTATCGTGAAGTATATAGGCAACGTCAACGCACCTATACCATTTAGTTCCCGTCCATCATGGAGTCGACAAGCTTTTACATCACTTTGCCTAGCAATGCGAGTATGAACTATTATCCCAACAACAAGGCTTCAAATTATCAAATTCGTATGCCTCGAACCATCTATCTGAATGGAAAATATGAAGTGGCTTTAGCTGAAATTCAATATCCACATACATGGACAACGATGAGACATGACATGGACTATTCAGTATCGACAACAACCACTGACAGAGACACTTGACACTATCAATATTCCCTATGGTTATTATAGATCCATACAAGAAATATGTCAGGCAGTGAATGAAGAAGCGACTCATTCTATGAAAGATGATCTTAAAGAAGCTATTCGGATAAAGTATGATAAAATTAGACGACGTGTGTTTCTATTTCTAAATTATGGCTTTGAAGTGTCCTTTTCCGCTGGATTGGCTGAGATTTTAGGATTTATCCCAGATCAATGGTATACTGAAACATGTACAGCTGACCATAAAGCGGATGTGAAACAGGGATTTTATACACTTTATGTGTATTGTAGTATTTGTGAACCACAAGTTGTTGGTGATTATTATGTTCCGTTACTACGTTCTGTTGGCATACAAGGTCATGATGGAGATATTATCATGAAAACGTATGGCGAACCGCATTATGTTCCTGTAAACACGTCCAAATTTGACGTGATAGAAATGAATATTAAGGACGACACAGGCTATAATGTTCCATTTCAAACTGGAAAGGTGATCTGTAAACTTCATTTTCAACCAAAAGCAATATGAAAGCTCATACACACGATCCGTCTGCATATCGCAACCATTTTCTTCGTCAAGTGGGCGGGGAATTACCAGGATTCAAAGGAGCGCGAATCCAATATGGCGATGGTATTGGTTCGATACTGGGATCATTGGCTCGCAAAGCTATTCCACTACTTAAGGCTTGGGCTAAGATCGTTGCGCCACATCTTAAGAAGGCTGCAAAGAATGTCGCGAAAGATGTGACGGGTCGAGTAGCAGAACGTGTGTTTGGAGAACAAAAGCGCGTGCAACCAACGAAACGTGTCAGAAGACGAAAAACAGCCAGACGGATAACATCAAAATATCGCAAAGATATTTTTTAAAGAAAAAAAAATGTCTCTCATTCATAATCATTCGTGTGAATGTAGTCTTTCTCCATTGGAATGGTTTCACGTACCACCGACGCAAACTGCTGTAGAGAAAAGTTATAATGTTGACTATCAACCACTTACAAGCATTAGAGAAGGCGCTCCAATAGAATTCTACATTCCTGCGAGTACAGAAGAATATCTAGATTTAAAGAACAGCAAACTTCATATTGTATGTCGCATTCTAAAGGCTGATGGAACAGAGTGTGGCGCAGATGATAATGTCTCTTGCATCAATGATGTGTTTAATGGGTTATGGTCTAATATTGAATTGTTTCTGAATGATCGTTTGGTTTCGCATAGCAACAATACTCATGGTTATACCAGCATTATCTCTCATCTCATCCATGATTCGGAAGAAAGTCTACATTCTGAGCGCTCTATGCGTCTCATGTATAAGGATACTGCTGGGTCAATGAATAGTTATGAGGTGAAAAGACCTAATCATGAACAATATGTATCCGGGTTTCATGTCAATGCTGACGGCGGTGACTTGGCTGAGCAAGGCAACAATGGCTTACATCATCGTTATTTGCATACACGTCTTAGCCGTGATGTTATGCTTACTGGCGGTTTAAGGATAGATTTGTTTGAGCAGGATCGTTATCTTCCGAATGGCATCAGTTTGAAATTGCGTTTCCATAGACAAAAAGATCACTATGTATTGATGGCTGCAGATAATACCTATAAGGTAGAAGTGAAAGAGGCATTTTTAACCATTCGCAAAGTGAGGGTGAGTCCAGGTATTCAGTTAGGACATACAGATGCATTGATGAAAAGTCCTGCCAAGATCATCATCACTAGAAAAGAATGTAAAGTCTTGGCTATTCCAGCAGGATTTCAGTCTTTTGTGAAAGATAACATCTTTTTGGGTCAATTACCAAATCGTATTGTCATTGGTCTGGTTCATAATGAAGCTTTTGGTGGATCAGTATTGAGGAATCCATATGATTTCAAACATTTTAATCTGGACTATATGCAACTATACACGGATGGTGAACCAGTTCTATCCAAACCTCTCAAGCTTGACATTACACAGAACAAATACCTGGACGCTTTTGAAACGCTTTACAAATCGTTTGATCGATTGAATGGTGAGAAAAGTTCCATTATAAAACGGGAAGATTGGCCTAGAGGTTATGCTTTATTTTCGTTTGACTTAACACCGGATTATGATGGTGATGATCATTTCCCCCTGATCAAGCATGGGAATTTGCGGCTAGAAATGAACTTTGCTACGGCTTTGCAACATACCATCAATGTCATTGTCTATGCTGAATTTGACAACATTATTGAGATCAGTGCAAATCGCAGCATTCAATTCGACTACCAGTCATGAACACGAAGCAGATTGATGCCATATTGAGTCATGATGTCATGACCAAAGACTTGTTTCAAGGCGTGTTTGCCATGGACCAGTTACCATCTTTACAACGCGGCGCCTATGTCATCAACACAGACGATCAAGATGAACCAGGAGAACATTGGGTGGCAGTGTATTATGACAAAGACCCTGCAGAATATTTTGACTCTTATGGACTGTTACCTCTCGATGATCGTTTAGATATGTTTTTAAGAAATGACTATATGTATAATTCTATATCATTACAAACGCCAATATCATCGTCATGTGGTTTTTATTGTGTCTATTATATATTACATAGAGCTCGAGGTCAGAGTATGTTTGATATTGTGAATATATTAAAAAGAAAGGATGGTGATTTTATTGTAAAGGATTTTGTATATAGACATTATAAACCATTGTTTTATTAATGTTGTTGTTGTTATATTAGTTAAGTTGTTGTTATATTAGTTAAGTTGTTGTTATATTAGTTAAGTTGTTGTTGTTGTTGTTGTTATATTAGTTAAGTTGTTGTTGTTAAATAAAACAAACCAAGTTTTCAAACAGTCTTGTTTATTGTGTTCTATTTACAAAGTTTACAAACACTATTTACAAAGTTTACAAACACTGTTTACAAAGTTTACAAACACTATTTACAAACTTTTATTTACAAACTCTATTTACACTATTTACAAATTCTTAACTACAAAGTCTATTTACACTATTTACAAACTTTTATTTACAAAGTCTATTTACACTATTTACAAATTCTTAACTACAAATTCTATTTACACTATTTACAAACTTTTATTTACACTATTTACAAAGTTTACAAAATTCTTAACTACAAACTCTTAACTACAAAGTCTATTTACACTATTTATAAACTTTTTATTTACAAACACAGTCATTTTTTCAATACATTCATGAATGCATGCCATTCATTAGAATCTAAATTGATATAGGTATCATAGACATTACATCCGTGTTTGTAAATGCTATGAAAGCTCACATAACGCACATCACCAAACTTTATCACTTTCACAGTTACATGTTCAGACAGTTTCAGTTCATATCCTTCTTCATTTATGTCTATCACACGCATAGGTTGTGGTAGCTCAATGGATTTGGTACCCCGCATAAGTTGTATTCCATACTCTTTGAATTCAAGCGTTAGGTTCTTTCCAATCCAATGCTTGCAACAGCGCGTTCCATTCCACTGTGCTGAGGGTGATGTAGTCGTAGCATTCTGTAAGCTCGTCATATTGGCGAAATTGTACAAACACGTCTAGACCGTCCTCAGTCACACGCACTTCTAATTCATTTGAGACTGCTAGGAGAAAGCCGGGTATTCTCAGCTTGTCTAGATGATCCTTCAACACGGATTGGTCATCAAGCGATAGGACGAGATACTGTCCAAAATGTCGTAGCACAATATCATCACATAAGTTTCTCATGTATGAGAATCCATATGTCATGGGTTCATAATCCATCAAATAGTCTTCCATCTCGTCCATGTATTTTATACTCGGATGATGTCGAACAGTGGATGTTGTATCGCTTCTAGGAATCGTAAGACTGCGCGCCAGTTCTTGATATCAAAGAAGATCAACTGTGCATAGGGTGTATCTGGCACAACTCCCTTATAATCCTTTGGATAATCCTGTAAAAGATTTCTACAGAATGTCACACGTATCTTAGAATCATATTCAGCCACCGTCACTTCCAGTTTATTTTCAAGTCTGCGTTCAAACCCAGGTTCAAGCGGTATGTTTTTAAAGTCTTTCCACACTTCAGGTTTAAACCGATAAGCAGAACTTCTCCGAGAACCCATCATCACTTCATTCCTCTCATTAACTTTAAGGTAAACACCATCGTCCAACATGAGTGCATTCATGATTGTTACCTTGTTATGACTTGTCGTCTTGTCTGCGAAGCCTTTTATCCACTTCTTTCACCTACTTCTTCAGCATTTTCCATTCAGGTATGGTCAGCAAAATTCCCTTTTTTGTTGGACGGTTTTTTCCAGTCCCCTCATCTCTGAGGTATTTGCGAATGTTTATCACACCTTCATTACTTTGTTTCATAATCTTGATATACTTTCCATTGCCTAGAGAAAGCATTCCATCCCACGACTGTGGTGTTGGTACCGTCGCCGTCGCCGTCTCCACTTTTAATTTCTTGATGGTAGTGTCAGGATGTTTCACATTCATGTCTTTGACTGTATCAGCAAGAGTATCCATATCCGTTGTTGCAGATCTTTTCCGATTCATGTTGACGCTTCAGTGTTCACACCTCAACTGACTCTCAAGTTGAAGTGTCTCCCCCTTATATACTGTAATGTCCATGCGCCAAAGTGGAATAGCCATCACTCATCACATATCGCTTGTCATCAAAAGGAGAGAGAGCCACTTTCCTCAACTTCTCCGAGAAGATCTGGTGGTCATGACTTCGAATGATGTGTCCTGTAGTCATCGTTTGCGTTTGGTTGAACAAACTGTCTCTATACTGCTGATGTTTCATCCGTCTTTGACACGCGCGAGTGATGCCTTTGGCCGTACGTTTTTCTTTCCCACCATATATCATACTATACATTTTCGGCCGAAGTCCAACAAACTCTTCAATGGCAATGCCTGCCGTCTCATCTTTCATTTTCCCAAGCACTTTCTTGTTCACGTTGGAATGCAGGAAATGATCTGGGGGATAGTCACTTGTGTCGAACAAGTCGGCATCTTCCTGCATGTCTTTGTATATATCGTCCGTTTCTATGTCATAACATAGACTGTCGGTGTCGCTGAACAAGAGTTTGGCGTCGGGATACTTGGTCATGATGTAGTTGTAATGAAAGTGGAACATGAGCACCTTGCTGAGGTCGAGAATGGTGAAACCAACTTGAATGGGTTTATCCAGAAGCAGATCCACTTTGCGCAAATGTACCGCGGTCAAATCTTCGTTGAAAATTCTAAATTTGTGGAAGGAAGGTTTGGCCACAAGTTTCTTGAACCGCTTTTCCTGGTGAACAAGTTCCACATTGATGCGTTTTCTTACATTTTCCATGGTTTTGCCAAACACAGAGTTGTTCATCAATTTGAAAAAGTCTTTCTCAAACGGGTTCTTGGCCAACTTTCTCTTTTCCGTGTTCAAGGAGATGTATTTTGCCAACCATTTGCTCTGTGCAAACATGATGGCACGGTGCACCTTCGTGACTTTCAATCCCAGTGAGACATATTGTTGTAAATTTCTATAATGAAGCACATATTTCTTCTTGTCACACAGGTTGGGAATGAGCTTTTCACTAGGTTTGCCTTTCATGTTTACATCTTTCCGTAGCTTCTGACTATGTTCTGACAATTCTCCCACTTTCACACATTTCCGTTCTGGAGCCACTGGATAGTGATTATGACGATCATGGATTGCATATGGGTATTCCAAATCCACTTCTAAAATGTACCCAATCTCATCATCTTCATCCACATCCATAAAGTCAATGGATTCTGGCTCGCTCACCCACATAAATCCACTTTCCGGCATGCTTTGCGACATAGCCCAGCCATACAGGTTGTTTGCATCCAGGTACGTCAAGTAGTTGGTCGGTTTCGTGGGATCGTAATCTGCTACGTAGGGGTTATTTGCTTTCGCATACTTGTGTGTGATGACAGATATTCCTCCACGTAGACCTTGTTCAACCATTTGGTACATGTCAATGTCGTTGATCAATTCCAATTTCACCTTTGTCGCTTTCAACATAGCATCCCACGACAGTCCTGGCGCTGTATAGTAGTGAGCAGGATCTAATTCATACGTGTTGAGACATGCGTGACGAAAGTTTTCAAACACGTCAGCCAGCAGCAACACATTTGATTTCAGGTACAAGTCATGGTATTCACCAAATGTAGTACAGTGGAATGTCTCCCACACTTTCTGCGCATGCGCATAATCCTCATCGCTAATGTCTTCTTCACTGAGCAGACTGTAAAACTTGTCTTTGGACGGCAGTTGTGTTTCAGCAAACTTGGATGGTTCATCCACGTAATCATAAGGGTATACTCCCTTTCTCAACAGTAACTCTTGCTGGTCGCTATCGTGAATGTGTGACGTCATGTGATAAAAGTTGTCTTTCCCTTCTGCTGCCAGGTTGGAGACCAACTTCTGTAGAGAAGTACTCATGAACTGATAACTGTCTGTAAATTTCAGATTGCTCATGGTGAATGCAATATATTTCTCAACGGTGTTGGGAATGACTGTAATCCTTTCGTTTTTAAACTTTCCAATTTCTTCCATGATCAAATGGCTGTCATAGCCTCGTAAATTGTGGAAAAACACAGGAATGATGAAAGAATCTTCAACATCCTGCTGATCCTTTCGAAATCGGAATTGCAAATTGCATTGACTATGTGCAGCTCCGCGGTATTTGCCATTGATATGGTCATGATCTCTCACATGATCTGCTCCTAGAGGCTCATGACAAATGTAACAATCTGTGGCGTTCTTATAATGCTCTTCATCTTCATGAGTCATCACCATTTTCTTTGGCTGTAGCAAGCCATGCACAATACGATCACGCTCATATACCATATGGTCTAAAAAGACTTTCACGGCATTATCGCCTCGATACAGGACTGGCGCACGTGTATCATACTGGCTCACAACCACATAGGCAAAGCTGTTTGGACGATGATGTTGATACTTGTCTCCTTCATGCTTTTTCGTGAAGCATTCAAAGTCTGCATAAATCACAAAGGGCGCTCGCTGTTGTTTGGCTACATTCTTGAACTTGATGAAGGGTTCCTTGGGGAATGATAAACGTTGTGCGCCATGCTTGTCACACACTTCGCGATGCTTGTCTAACAGATCTTGTCGTATAAACCCGTGAAGACAGTTGAAACAATAAAATGCTGTAGTCTTACGCTTTGATCGATAAGCCATCAGTCTGCTGAAATTCTTGATGAGGCAGTAATGCCTTGTCTTGTCATTGCTAATCAAAAGCAAGTTGATTTCACTAACGCTGGTGTTTCGACTCAGTTGTATGGGAACAACGACATCATGTTCATATCCAAACACGTTAATGGACACATCATTCTCCTTTTCAAACTTTGGAATGTCTGTAATCGGTGTTGGAAATGTCATGCCTTCCACCTTCAATTCGTTCTCAAATGGTGTGTAATGACTCACACGCTGTGGGTTGTTTGTTGAAGGGTGAAGGTGAGCCAATACAGACCATAAGAAGCACTTGTTGTCTTTATTCTGAATGTTTAACACAGCCTTTGTACTCTTTACTTTCTTCGGTAGTGGGATAAAACTGCTCGCTTCCAGTGGCGCTGACGTCGCTGTATGCACTTCAATGAATAATATGTTATCCAACACCCAGCCAGAGCCTTGTCGCTCATGTTCATCAAACCTGGTAAACAATTCTTTATAGGCTTCTGGCAAGTCCTTCTCAATATCTGCTGGATTGTATGCTGCATACGTTGGACTACTGATGAAGGCATTATCCACTTGTTCTACCATCACGCCTTCAACATTTGGTGTCATTTTCTTGAAGCGTGCATGTACCACAATGTACCATTTCATGCCACGGTTTAACGTCTCTAGCAAATGTCTCTTGATTCTATTCTCTTGTTGTCGCATTTCAAGTAGAAAATCCGATCCATCTTCAGGCTCAAACCGTCTTTCCTGTGCGTTTTCACCAAGACTCACTCTTCTGCCTCTGCCTACTTGTCCTGTCTCTTTCTTTCTTTGTTCTTCATGAGACACATTTTCCATCTCAACACATGCATGCGTCTCAAACGCATCCAAAGATGGAAATATTTTAATACATTCACCGCAGAGGACTGGATCAGGTCTTGCAACATCATCTTGTAAGGTCTTTCGTCTCTTGGCTTCAATCTGCTCAACAAGCTCTTCACGAGCACGTTTCAACCTAGCTGGTTTACATCTATGTGTCACGAACACTTCCAGAGATGGAAATGTCACATCACAATCATGACAGTAGACTGTTGCCATCGTTGTTGTTTCTTCAACTGCTAGAACTGAAATGAAGTAAAATATACGTTTCACTCTTCCTTTTATACCACTTCAATGGTGTGTTAACTCAGCAGAATGTATCACTAGTTGACTAGTTGACATGTTTCACTCATGCTTTTATACTACTTCCATGTAATCAAAATATGGTGTGTAACTTTGTTCAAAAATGCTGACTCAGCAGAATTTTACTTGTGTATATGAATGTCTCACTTACAGTTGTACTGCTGCACTGCTACACAGCAGAGACATCTAGCGGTGAAGTTAAATGGTCTGCCAAATGGTATTCATCCGCGAAGAAGCACTGTAATGGTGAAATTTTCAGTCAACTATAACGAAAGTTATAACGAAAGTTATCATAATTTTAAGTTAAAATGGCGGTAAAAATGCATACAGCCAGCTGCGCAAATAGCCTATGATCATGTTAAAACTTTACATAAAACTGAATCAAACAGTGAAATTTTCATATAAATCGACCAAGTATAACGAAAGGTATTGTTTTACAAAGTTTCAATTAAGCAAATAACCAAAGTTTGTTTACAAAGTTTGTTTACAAAGTTTGTTTACAAATTTTAAATTATGTAAATAAGTCAAGTTTGTTTACAAAGTTTGCTTACAAATTTTGTTTATAAAGTTTGTTTACAAATTTTGTTTATAAAGTTTGTTTACAAAGTTTGTTTACAAAGTTTGTTTACAAATTTTGTTTATAAAGTTTGTTTACAAATTTTGTTTACAAAGTTTGTTTACAAAGTTTGTTTACAAAGTTTGTTTACAAATTTTGTTTATAAAGTTTGTTTACAAAGTTTGTTTACAAAGTTTGTTTACAAATTTTTGTTTACAAAGTTTTAATTATGTAAATAACTAAAGTTTGTTTACAAAGTTCACTTTTTATTGATAAAGTTTCAATAAACACTTACCGAAATAGTTGTCACTGGATGCCATCCCTTGATCTGATGTGATCCAATTGTAGTTCTACAACTTGTGCTCCCTTGCTCCACTTACCGAAATGACTGTCACTGCTGTATGCTCATCCCTTATATACCCCTCTGATGGAACTGAAGCTGACTTGACAGAATGTTGCTCGCCTAGGGGGGGGGACCCAAAAAATGAAAAATGTTCAGAATCGTCTGAAACGAATAAATATGCAAAAATCACAATTTCGAGGGGGGGGGGGTCGGTCGACCCAAAAAATGAAAAATGTTCAGAATCGTCTGAAACGGATAAATATGCAAAAATCACAATTTCGAGGGAGGGGGGGGGGGTCATGGCTTTTTAGGGTCTGTTGCCATGGTTACACTGATTGACAGGTGGAGTTCGTTGACTTCATGATGATTGACTCGGGCCAAAACTATCCAGCAACTTCCGCTCCAGACTTTCGCTCCAGACAGTATGACCTCATTATGACCTCATTATGACCTCATGGATGGCCGCGCCTATCCTAACGCTTATCATGACTTCCGCTCCAGACATGATGACGTCACTTCCAGACAGTATGACGTCACAAAGTGGGCCAGAAATCCGCTCCAGACATGATGACGTCATTTCCAGACAGTATGACGTCACAAAGTGGGCCAGAAATCCGCTCCAGACATGATGACGTCATTTCCAGACAGTATGACGTCACAAAGTGGGCCAGAAATCCGCTCCAGACATGATGACGTCATTTCCAGACAGTATGACGTCACAAAGTGGGCCAGAACCCCTCTTTCTACACTACTACAGTTTCAAAGGTATGATGAGCTTAGCGGTTCACTCTCAATGCAAAACATTGAAGTCAAGTTTTCGATGCTTGGCAAGAACTTGAAAGTTAGCTTTGAACCAAATGAATATGTACAATTGATACGCGGTTCGAATAACATTGACTTTAAATCTAATATATGGACTATGATAAAGACTCTAAAAGGTTTAATTGAATTGGCATAATCAAACCATGTTGATGTAAAAGTGATTGCATCGATGTTATGTCAGTTTTCATAATATTTACAAACGGGATGATATCCTTTCTGATACTTATATATGTTTAAGTTCTTGTGAGCGGACTAAAATGTGACATGTATTTGAAATATGTTTGTTTTCATTCTCAACAAATGTCAATATTTTAATTTGGTGTTTATCATAATTGTAGGAATCACACTGAGGGACAGAATGAACAGCAGAAAAAAATCAACTGCTTGGCTTACAAAGGACCATCACAGAAAGGGTTCATAGAAAAGGCTAAAATGATATAGACACGGCACATGAAAACTAGCAAACATCATGATATCGCAGTGCTGCAACCCTAGACAAAAGGAAGGCCACCAGGTCAAAGAGTATACGGGATTACCGATAAAAACAGCAGAAATAAGGGCCACCAACAGAAAGGTTTGGCGCAGTCTGGAGAGAGCAATGCGCCAACAAGGCCTAGACATTTAAGTCAAACCAAATGTTTATTGAGAATATTCTTCCAAAAAGAAAGAAATATCCATGTTTTTCGTTTTTAAAAAATAATTTCTCTTTTTGCCGAAATCGATTTCTCATATTGACCGATCAAAATCAAATCAACAACAGTGCCTTTTGACACTTAAATGATGCAAGAATAATGAATAATCACATGGATTTCCATCTCAAAAGTTGTTGGTTAGCGAGGTGATCCAACTTTAAAGAAAGTATGGACTGACTCAGAGGTTCCATTATGGTAGTTTTGTTTGGCAATAGTAGCTAATTCTTTGATCACTGCGTGGCAGCTTCGGTGAAGTCGCCGTTATAATACAGATGACCTCTGAGATATCTACCTATCATGTTTAAACACAGAACTTATGGATATCTTAAAGAGTAGTTCTTTACTTTCATGAGTACTATTTTGTCCAAATTCATAAATGGGTCTGCAGAGTGAAAAGGTGTCATGCTATTATGTACAACAAACCGAACAGCTGCAGAGGTTAGCTGTTGGACAACAACGCCATCGGATTAACAGATAATCGTATTCGCTGGAGGTCTGCGTTCAAACGGATCAGGTAAGAATTCGAAACATCACACTGAACGGCCCTTGGCAGCGAGAAGACGAAAACGCAGGCGTTTTGTGTACACGGATTATGTTGCATGAATTTTGCGTTTTCGTAAAAACAGCGTGTTTTCATATGAAAAACGCGTTTTTTATACCCCCATTATGAAAAAAGCGTTTTGTTTTGAAATGTCCATATGAAAAGAGCGTATTATTGTTTATAAACAAAGAAACGCGTTTTTCACGACATGCAGAATTTACGGAACAGATTACACCCGGTTTTATGCAAATTTGTGATAAATCTTCAAAGTTGTCAACAGCTTGTTCGGACACAAAAACATAGTTGCACCAGGTATGGTATATCAACATACCAAGTGAAACTCTTGATTTTTAAACTGTTTACAAGTGACGTCCGTTGAAATTAAAGCATTTTACCTAGTAGCTGTCAAGGTTATAAACGATATGAATTTTAAACACGCTCATTACTTAATTTATTTTTTATCAATAACAATTTGTATCTTAAGATTAGAAAAATTATATTTTAACTCAAAATTATATTTCACTGAATGCAACACATTTTCTAACTTTTCTAAAATCTGAAATTTCAGAGAAATTTATATTTTCTGTTTTTCATCTATAGCGATATTAATTAGGCGAGAGCCTTTGCAAAAAGCTTTTGAAATGCGTGTGAACCGATTTTCAGAGTCTGTTGAATATCGCGTAAAATTTTGGCGAAATTGAGTGATGGAGCGAAAAATTGAGCTGGCCATTTATAAGTAGTACTAGTAGGAAATGCCATTAAGATCGTAGGAATTGAATCGATAGCCGACCCCCCCCCCCCCCCCCCCATAGAAGGGAGACGCTTCTTGGAGCCAGAGATAAGATACCAGTGGTTAGAGTTGATCATAATTGGCGAGAACAAAATTCCAGGACCACTAAATAAGCCAATGCGTTCTTTTTCCTCTCCTAGTGATGAGGAGCAATGATAAAGAGCTCTGCGGTTAGATAATATTTGATTCTAAACGTATTATCTATTTTTATTTCTGACTTTGATTTGCCCATAAACGTCGATGTGATTGCAGTCTTTCCGGCGGAACCAATTAAATCTATCAAAGCCATTTTTCAGAAATGCTGATTAATTATATTTTTTCGCCCTCAGCCAATATTGGCTGAAGGCTATTGCTATCGGTCTGTCCGTCTGTCTGTCAGTAAACATTTTTTGTCCGGGCGATATCTCAGATCTATTTATCGGAGCTTCACAAAACCTCACAGGAAGAAAGTATACATATATAGTGTATGTGTGCAACGAAGGGTACTGGTTATCCCGTGTCCCTCCGTCTATCCGTCTGTCGCACTTTAATTTTTTTTCTTGTCCGGTTGATATCACAAAAACTATTCATCGGATCTTCACCAAACCTTACAGATAGAAAGTATATATGGTAGAGATGTGCAACGGTGGGTTCATTTTGTCCCTTGTCCATCCGTCTGTCGTCCGTCGCACTTTAAACTTTTTTCTTGTCCGGGCGATATCTCAAAAACTATTTATTGGATCTTTACCAAACCTTAGAGGAAGGAAGTATATGTAGTGCCGATGTGCAACTGGGGGGGGGGGGGGGGCTCAATTTTTCCAAGTCCGTTCGTCTGTCCGTCCGTTGCATTTTAAACTTTTTCTTGTCTCAACAACTGTTCATCGGATCATAACCATTCCTTACAGGAGGAAAGTATATATAGTGTAGATGTGCAAGGACGCGTCCGGCGCTCCATCCGTTGCACGTTGTATGTTGTTTTTGTCCGGGTGGTATTTCAAAAGGGTAACTGGACCACAGTGATGTAACCGCTATGGGCTGGGGGCTCTGCATCTGTGATGCGTATGTTTTAAAATTTATTTCCTAATTTGAAACATTCTTTATTTATCGTTCGCAAAATATAAGAAACTATTTTCAATTACCAGAATAATTTGTAATTGTAAGAACGGATAAAAGTTAACTAATCATGCCAGGTAAAAATTGTTGTACTATTTATCCATTTTATGCCTAATTACCCCCCCCCCCCCCCCGAAATAGAGGGATATAGTTATGAGCCAGTCCGAATGTCTGTCCTCAAAAATTACTAAGTTTTGTCCGGCCGACTTCTCATAGAAGTGATTGTCACAGGAACCTGAAACCTTGCATGGTGAAAATATATGTATTAAAGATGTGCAAGGTGGCATTATTGTCAAAATGGGCCAAAAATTGACGTCGTGGGAATTATCAAATATGGTGAATTTTTGGCTTGAACTTAGCCGTGAGGCGTTTTGTCCTGCCGACTTCTTGTAGAAGGAATTGTCGTAGGAACCTGAAACCTTGCAGCGTAACATGGCGTCATTTTACTTTTACTACTTCACGGGGGATCCTGCCTTACTGAGGCTCTAGTTCATTTGATAAAGGACCTTTTGGCATGATTGTGAACGTCATAATCCGTTGAAAGTCTACATTTTGAATCCACAAAAACCGTTAAAAGGTTATTTTTTAATGCGAATATAAAAAAAACCATTAAAATCTATTTCCTGGACTCAGGACCAGGGTTGGTCGGGTTTGTCCAAGGTGGGAAAAAATCTTCATATTTCATTTTTTTATCTGGGGTGCCTGATTACACTTTGTGTAAACCTTACAAATATGCGTCTTAACAGATCATACACGGAACAGTGTGCATCTTAGCGCACCAAGGTCTTGACTGTCAGTCATTTCCAAGACCATTTTAATTAGGTCAAATAAGTTGTGATTAATAGCCAACCACAAGCAATTTTGATTGGTAAAAATGCTTTAATTACCAGCCTGTTAATCAATAGCTGAGTGTATGTTCGTATACTGAATTACTATGGCAATTTCGCCGTGGTTACTTACTACAAATTTAACCATTAATATTTCCGGCAAATTTAAGTATTTTACCTTTTTTGCCATTTCTGCTGCTATTTTTCTACTGTCTTGAAAAAAAGGTTTTTTTCTGTGAAAAATGTCTACCCTGCGGATAACTTTCATTTTAACATTTTTCCGAAGGCGTCCCTTGTGTTGGGGTTTTACTGTTTGCTGATTTTGTCATTTTGCAATCAGTAAAGTTCAAATGTGTAGAATTGGGTGGGGGGGGGGGGGTCATCTTACTTCGCAGACTGTGCCTTTAATTGTATACTGGTGCTAATATTTACATATTTTTTCTATTTGTAGGCAGTGAAAATCGAGAAATTTGGTGAAAAAAATACTAAATTGTGTGACTTGAGTTGCCTGACCGCGTGCACAATTGGTGTTGTTATGTATGAGCCGTTACTATGGCAGAAGACGCATCGCTGAAAGGATTTCATAAAATTGACCCTGGTAAGTAAAGGTTGGATGTATCTCTTCAAAAATATGAGAAACGTGATGAATAAAAAATCTACGAGACATCGGTGACCAATCCACTCCTCGAGGTTAAGACTGAACGATTATTTTTTGTATTGCTTAATAAAGAAAAGCAGTATATAAACCAAAGTGTTTAAGAGGAGGGGGAAACTACACAAACACAAGCATGTTTTGATGTATTTCTTCAACCGTTTTGACGACAAAATTTGCAGAGGTACACCAGTCCTATGCAATTTTGAAGTCCGAAAGTAAATGTGGTATACATGTATGGTGGGTATTTGAGTTCCTCTTCTGGTAACAGTTGATCGAAGAATCGTTTCATCGCGTAGTTTTAAGTTGTGTTTGGAAAGCAGAAGTTCCGGGGAGTTAAAGGTTAGGGCAGGGATTTTTTGCTCTGCTTCCAGAAAGCATTGATTTTGCCCAGGAAGCATTGCTTTTAGCATGAATGGGTCCGCTTGGACGCATCATTTTTTTTATATGTTGCGTCCAATTATAAAATTTAAACTATGAAAGTCTTGATCATTTAGTACATTGTATACATGTAAACTCTCAGTTTTGATCAACTGAGATACTCCTACATTTATGTTTGTAAAGGACGAATGAAAAATGATAAATAAAAACACAAAAAATAGTTTGTTTATTTTTGCTATTGTAAATATGACTTCTTAAAGATTTTCTCAAAAGTGTCTGGACCATAATTAACCCTACCCGACTATAAGCCGCAGGGGAGGATTGTATGTAAATCTATAAAACGTCGTTATAGTCCGAAAATTGCTGTATACGTGAACTTTGCTACCGGACGCGTCATGGGCGCATTCTAATTCTCGTGGAAGCACTGCTTCGATCGTCACTGCGTCCACGGAAGCATTGGTTAACAGAGCAAGAAAACTCCTTGGTTTCGTTTTACGTAACGCTCGTGTTTCATTCCACCTTTTACAAAGATACACTGGATTCTATAATCCTTTTCAGTCGACGCTTGTGAACAAAAATAAACGATTTCAAGATTTTTAACGGACAAATTTATTGCGTTTTAATAGCAATGTTTAGCTCTAATTTGTGGCGTTTTGAAGAAATTTGTTTTGATATTTGATATTCAAGAATCCTTTGGACAGTCCGGTGAGCTCAAGCCTGTGGCGACGATAGTTAAGATGATAACAATGGCGGGCTCTTGTGTAGCGCTAGTTTCGCAAAATTAACTGAGTCTTGTATTAGGGTTTATAATAAGGGTGTGGCCAACTGATGGAAGCAGCAAAAGAGGTACCGGAAGTCACTCTGTTAGCCTGAAATATAGGCATGTATTTCATTGAACTGAGAAGGCGTCATAATGTCTTTACTTGAGAACAAGGCTGAATTAAATATTGCATAATAATAATATAATATACCTGTAGAATATTTGGCTGATCTATGGTACGAAAAACGAGGTGGTGGAATTGTTCTAAAAATGACCATTCAGTTAAAACGGGCATTGCTTGGCAGATTTTCATTCTGAGTAGTCAAGAGCAATCATTTTGCTATATTACACAACTGCACAGGCATACAAAAAAAAAAACAGATCCATGGCGCCACGTTGTTTTCATTTTTCCTGATTTTCAGGGTTTTTTTCAGGAATAGCCTTTGAATGAAGGCTTTGAATCTGGCCTGTCAGTCAATTATAATGTGAACTAGTTAATAAGTGTTCTGTAAATGTGATTTTCGACAGTTTTATTTGGAAAGTATATGGCAACAATAACTTCTTAAAAGGAATTCCACGTCATTTTGAGTACTCGGGTTAAAATAAAAAACAAGTACTTCGTCCAGACAAAATTTGGGATGAAATAAAAGTCAAACTTATTTGGTCACCAGAAAATGCAGATTGCCACAATTCAGTGATAATTTTTCATGCAAGGCTCCGTCCCTCGCAACTGACAACGCCATAAAATCAGACCTGGCTTACAAGTTAAAAGAATCCGAAGAAACGTCTCGTGGCTCCCGTGTTTATGCGATTTAAGCTAGTGAAGTGTTATGTCAAGTGACGCTTTGAAGCTGGTATATAAGTATCCATGGTTACTGAAGTAGCGCTTATGGTTTTTACCTGCGTGTGCTATTGATTGTACCGGAGTGCTATCATCCTAACATGTACCTGTTCCCGTTTATCTACAGCGAGAAAAAAATACCGTCTTGTCTCTGCCTTACTTGAAGAGCTTGAAGCGGGTTTGAAAAGATGCAGGAGTTCATTTACTAGTGTCAGTGACTTTAATGGTGAATTATTGTTTCTTACTGTTCAGGATACAGCTTTGATGCAGGTATATGTCTTTTGCGGGATTTTCAAGTGTCTGCAAAGGTTTATGTGCTTTACACTTTAAAAATTGAAATTAGCGTAGGATTGTTTCATTTACTGGTAGCATTATATATCTTGTGCCCCAAAGGCCCTACCTTGCATGTGTTCAGCCAGGATTCCTATCTGTGAAGTGTTTGCAAGAGAGAGGGTTAAAAACTGAGAGGAAGCTGGGGGGTGGGGGGGATGTGTAGGGCTTTGTGTATGCCAGAAATAGGGGACGTATTTGGCGTGCCGTATGAGGGAAAGGTGTCATAAAGTCAGAAAGTTTTGCGTATCTTTTTTATGGATGGCTACTCGGGGCGGTTCCTGGACGTTCCATACCTTTTCCTTTCCGTACCCTGCCTTTCGGTACCTTTTTTATTGGACGTTCCGCACCCTGCCAAAAGACGTTCCGCACCCTATTTGGCCGAACCGCACCCTTTCTTATTTTCTTCAAGTTGTATTTTTTTATCTTTCCTTTTCAACCTTGTTTTTCGAGACAATAAATTTGCAGCATGATCAGCTGTTAATTATCCGATAAATTTTCAAATTGAGTAGTGAAGAAACCAGCAAAATTTGCGTTTTGATGATCAATATTGAGGCTAATATGTGATCAGCTCATTTTTCAACATTGATTGCAATTTTATTCTACTGAAGGACTTGATATTATGAGTCAGTCAGTCCGGAGTAAATGCTGCCAGGAGTACAATGAACTAAATAAAACTTAAGAATATGTTATTTACTCTGATGATGGAGACGATTAACAGAGGTCATGGCAGCCATCATTTATACCCAGAGACAATAACTAAAGGTCCACAGACAGGGCTTACTCCCCCAAATCTCCGTTAAGATCACAGTGATCGCAGTAAATTGCAATTTTTCAAAGTTTTATTCAGTGCAATGTACTGCTGGCAGCATTAGCTTGGACCGGACTGATTTACTCAAGTCGGAATAGGATATCCTCCAGTATATTGAAATTGCATTCAATTTGGGAGAAATTGAAGTGATCACACGTTCGTCTCAATATTGGTCATTGCAATCAGCTTGTTAAGTCATCGAAACGCAAACTTTGCTCTTTTCTTCAGAACTCAGTTTGAAAATTTATCAGATAATTTACAATTGATCGTGGTGCAAAATCTTTTTTTACCCAAAACTAATAATGAAAATGAAATAAACAATATTTAATTCGAAGAAAACGCTGAAAATAAGAAAGGGTGCGGTTCGGCCAAACAGGGTGCGCATCGTCTTTTGGCAGGGTGCGGAACGTCCAAAAAAGGGTACGGAACGGTTCAAAAAGGGTGCGGAAAGGCAGGGTACGGAAAGGAAAAGGTACGGAACGTCCAGTCCCCCTCGGGGCTTTATATTAACGTCTGCCTGACTTGCTGGGTAGGTAAAATCTACAGTCACACAGGTAAACGCGAGTTCCTGCCTGGCCGGTAGCTTTATAGCGGGAGTAGGTGATGGAGGGGTCCGTGTGCAGTTTTGAACCCTGGAGACTTTTCAAGAGGAGTGAAAGCTGCAGCTGTTATTGTTATTGTTATTATTATTAAGTTTCATAATAATTTTTAGGGAGACTTATTGGCAACACAGTTAAGGAAATATACCACAGGACGCTATGTGGGGTGAGGCGAGGATGGGGAGGGGTGGGGGGGTTTGGGGGTTGGGATATTGCGTGCCTCATGGAGGGCTATTTTGAAAAGATCGTGAAAATATTAGAAATAACCGCCGTGTATACTAACCAATGCAGTGTGTTGGCATCAAACCTGCTCAAATAGCAAATGATCAAGGGCTGCTGGAAAATTACAGTACATATCAGTGCTTCCCCATGCCCCGGAGAACGAATAAATTTCCACAATATACTGTCAAGGGCGCGTATTCCCACCAAGAGTCCCCTGTTACTGAAGGTATTTTTGAAAAATAGAAAATGGCCATCAGTGTGACAATAAATTAAAGCTTCCTCAAGCTTCAAGCTACTGGGTCATTGAAAAAATTATGTGAAACAAAACAAAAATAAATAAATAAAATAAACTGTCATGTCTTGAAGATTTGATTGATTTAAAAGGCAATGCAGTGTTGCACATCTGTAATAGATTTCAGGGTATACGGTGAAATAGTTAGTGCGGGTTTGTCACCAAGTCTTAGTGTTAACATGACAAGAGTTCTATAAAAAAAAAAAATAATAATCTGCGAACATGTAAGGGATATAACGGCAAAAGAAATATGCTGCATATTTCTGTTGTATTTTTATTCTTCACATCACATATTGGACTTTGTGGTGAGGTGTTATGATCCGAGGCCTTAAGTCGAGAGGCGTTATGACCGACGGCCTTGTATCAGCGGGTCGCGGTGACCCGAGACATTCTGTCGCAGGTTATGACCCGATGCCTTCAATCGGGAGGCGTTACGACCCGAGGCCTTCTGTCGCGGGTGCTGTGACCAGGGGGGCTTCTGTTTGCGAGATTTATGACCTCGCGGGGTTGCTGTGTCCCAAGGCATTCTGTCGCGAAGTGTTATGACTGTGGCATTCTGTCGCGGTTTGTTATGACCCAAGGCCTTTTGTCGCGAGGTGTTATGACCGAGGCCTTCTGTCGCCAGGTGTTATAACCCCAGGCCTTCTGTAGCTAGGCGTTTTTACCCGAGGCTGTGTGTGTGAGGCTTCTTAAGGCGGCATGTTATGACCCGAGGTCTTTTTGTGTGGCAATTTGACCTGAGTACTTCTTTCGAGGCGTTATGACCCAAGGTTTGTCGCGGGGTATATTGTGACCCGAGCCAGTGAATCGCAAGGCCTTCCGATGCAGGGCTTTCTGTCGCGAGGCGTTATATGAGGCATAATGTCAAAAGGCCTTCTGTCTTGGTACCTAACATAACATCGGCATGTCGGTTGTTTTGACTTGCCATTATGCCCAAAGAGTCTTAATCAAAATGCAAAACGAGGGGACCTAGTAGGATTGGGAGGCCTCAAAGTGTAAAGAGGGAGCCTCGTGCTTTTAGTGTCTTCGGTGTTCATCACTAGCATCAGCTTTGAAAAAAGTAAATTAACAGGGTTTACGTGTAGCGTATCACGTCCAATAATTATGCAATAAAAAAAATTCTTGGTTATATTTAAGTTTGCATAAACAGTTGAACAGTTGTTTTTTTTTATGGAATAATTTGTTCAAAAACATTTCCTAAAAAGTGGAGAGCGTCCATGAAGAATGCCCAAATAATTGTATGCGAATTCCTTCTTGCCAGTTTTTGTTTGGTGTTTTGGTGCATGTGACGAATGTTGGAAGATCCGCATTCGCCTGTGTGTTACATCATGGCGTCATCGTTCGAAATAGACGCTCCATGCGCAAATAACAAATGTTTTGGGGTCAGGGGTGGCGCTTACGTGGCTGTGTTTTGATCATATTTTGTGGTGTTTCAAATTAGACGAGGATTTCATCAACTGCACTCGCACCCAGTTTTCCCTAACGCTGTGTATTGGTGTCGGCCTTGCAAGATCTTGCAGCATTACGTCAACTCTATAAATAGGAGTGCGTAATTAACTCGTCTTTGGATGTTTTTATCATATTTGGACTTTTTTCTCTGGTACATGTCGTCAAATTAATTATATGGACAAGACAGAAAGAGTTAGTATGTTTTTGTACTACACGTGAGGTCTGACGTAAGACTCCATAAAATGCCATATTTGGAAAGTGTCGACTCAGAGCCGTTTGACTTTGAAGCTACATGAATCATCTGTGTTGTTATAAAAAAAAAAACAAAAACAGCAGACCTCTGAGAGATCTATCCGTAACGTATAAACACAGAGCGGACGAAATCTTCTTTTGTCTTGAATAGTGAAATTTTTGTGTTAACCTGGTCATCTTTCGCAATAATTTAAATAACCTTATTATTCAGTTATCTGAGGAAAAACTTTGCTTTCTGCTGAACCGAAAGAAAACAATTTCACGAACATATGCGAGAATGCCATTTTTCTTATAAATTGATTTTTAGCCTCTGAACACATTAAAAATAAATAAATTGTAAAAAGGCTGTATTGGAGATCTTCGTGGAAAGTTAACTTATCATTTTATTACCCAGCAAACAGTAAGACGTCAGAATAACGTCGGGTCGACGTCGAGACCCGACGTTTCCGACGTCGGACTGACGTGCCGGTTTTGGTTGTATATGAAATGGAACCGACGTCGGGTTTTCAACGTCAGAATGACGTCGGGTTCCGACCTAAATCCGACGTCGGAATTAAGTCGGTTTTAGGTTGTATATGAAATTGGAACCGACGTCGGATTCCGACCTGAAACTGACTAGAGTTATATAATTAATAGATAATTAATTATTCAACTGCTGTTGTGAAATACATACGAAAACATTTTCCATGTAAATTTTTACAATCTAGGAAGAAAAATACCGACGCGCCATCAAAATTCTAAAATTTTCATGTAAAAATTGCGTTTTTGCTTCCTCTTTTTCAAAATGACTTCCATTTCCGGTGAGCGATAATAATGTTCATCGCTTTATGGTCGTTTTTGCTACGTCACAATGACGTCAGAAAACCGACGTCGCCTCGACGTCGGAATAAAGTCGGGTTTTAGGGTAATAGGTCAGAATATGGTTGTGAAGTCGTCGCGACCAAAATACAACCTTTTTTCAACCAAAAAAGACGTCGGTTGTTTGCTGGGTAATTTTTGATAAATCATGATACATTAAGTTATTCAGGTCTCTGCAGTTCTTGACTAACACTGAGACTCGCATGAATAAGGTCACGGTTACAGCATATTCGTTACTTCCAGTGATTAACATCAGTTGTATCTACAGTAGAATGGCGAATCTTCAATCAAGCACCTTTTGCCTCGAGTTTATTTCCATGTTCATGCAATAAGCGATCGGATTTCTAGTAGATATCCTTAAGCCGACTAAAAAGTGACTTCAATAGCGTTACTTAATGCTATCTCTGCTGTGTCCCAGTATTTCACCTTTGCAGATTTATGCAGTCAAGGTTGAAAAACTCACCTACTCTCCCTAGCCGCCCGCTGGCCGATCCTGCGTAAAAGTTTGTCTGTCCTGTTTGGGAAGGAGGGGAGGGGACTAGCAGGGGTTTTTATATAAGAGATTTCAGTGTTTTCTCCTTTGGAAGCGGCCGTGCTTCACACCCCCAGCTGAGTATGGGATACGCTATAATGTCGGCCGAACGGCTGACGTTTTAGTTAGAACCCTGTGTATAGCATAACCATTGACTCTCTTTGCTTTAGTGTTGTGCCTTTCACATGCACCAATGCCCCTGAAAGACACAATATACACTACGAAACACCATAAATGGAACCATTCATGTTTCAGCCTGTGTGCAGTGGTTAAATCTTAACTGCTGGGGTTACGCAATCGCACCTCAAAAAATCGCAGATGCACTGACTAATTTTTTGAATTAAGAACTCTATAAACTTGCGCACCTGACGCCAACAAGCGGAAAACAAAATTGAATCAGGCTAAATAACAGACAACTTTTAATCACGGATAGCGAATTTGAATTGTGAATACTTTGGATGCTGGTAAGTGCAAGCTGTAGCCTAGGTGATGCAGCACAGTGACATCTGGGATTTTGGACAGGTTTACCGAGGTTCTTATTTAGCTATTTGAACGTGATTTCTCTTAACAATTCACAGCCTATTCATGAGAACTGCACTGTTAGCAGGTTGATGCTGCATAGGCGCGCATGCGCTCATCACGGGTACGGTAGTACCTTTCTCTGACAAACTAATATTTTCATTTACAGGTTGGGTTTTTGGGGGTCACCCAAAACGGAGCGACGGATCGAAACTGGCATTTTTGTCCGCGAAAACAAACTCAATGTACCCATCCTTCCACAAGTGAAAAACCCTGATGCTTTTTTTGTGACACCCGTTCCTTCGGTTTTTCTAGCGGCGTTGCCCTAGTTGAGACAGGTCTCGAAAGATATTATTATTGTTTTATTCTATTTTCCATGCTGCAAGCAGTGTAGTAAGCTCCCATCTCCCCCCCCCCCCCCCCAGCCCTCACAGTTCATACATTTTTTAAACTCCCAATGAGCACTTCTTTGGCATTGTCATTTATTCGGTTTTTTGGGTTTACTGTGATTTCTTCTGCAGAGTTATGGAGCAAAAACCAGTGGTAGAAGCTCTACGAGTTTACACACCGAGTGAAATCCTTCTGTTTGATACCCAGAAAATTCCTGACACCCCCCCCCCTTCTTCACCCCAGCCTCCACGCACACAGAAACAGGAAATCCATCCTGATGAAAGCCCAGGCTCGTCCCTTATTGCGAACCTCTGGAAAAATCCACGTTTTGGTATTGAGAGTTGAATATCGTTTGCAGTATGAGGCTAATTCTTATTTCAAGACAGCGACGAAATTAATTTTAACACGCATTTCACCAGTTGCAGTGTTTGGTGGCTTGAAAGCATTTGGAGTTTCAGCCATTTTGGAGTTTTTCTTTACTGTTTCGTTGGCAATTATTTTATGCACATTTCACAGACTTGTTCCTGGTATTGCACAGTCAAGTGCACGATTAGCCATTACCTCTTAATTAAGCCCGGCTTTGTCGGTGTAAATTATCATGTTTATTCATTGTGCCCCGAACTGTTTACGGTCCGATGGGGCATTTTGTTTTTGACTGGTCCATCTGTCTGTCCGTTCGTCATTCTGTGTGTCACGCTAAGATTATCCGCCAAGAGAATTTTTTCTCGAACTGCCGTTCTATTGGAAAATGTAACCGGTTCCCATCATACTTTTTTGTATCCGACTTCACTTCAGTTTAAGAACTTTGGATCACGTGTTATTCTAGGGCCCACTTCAATCGGTGTTATAAAAAAGATGACCTCTGAAAAATATGTCTGTTATGTACAAGCAAAAAAGCGGATAGATATTTAAAGAAGTAGTTGCTCTCTTTTATTAGTACTATTTCTGTGAACTCTCCAGTGGGTTTGCCGATTAAAAAGATGTGATAACAGATCGAACTGACATAGAGGTTAGCTTTTTGGACAAAAACGCAGGGGAATTAAGTTCTTGTTCAATTGCATTGATGTTCTACAGCCAAACTGTGCGCCGGTTCGGTAAACAGATCTTTTCAGAAGTCAGCTGTTATATAACAACGGCTAAATTGCTATTTACATATAAAAAGCCGCCGTGCGCTTTGCTAACGTGTTCTACAAAAATACACATGTGGGATTGCATTTTGCGTTTCTTTTCTAGTAGTGAATGGTGATGTCGTTCTCTTGGAGCGTTAATTGAATTAAATCCTGTTCTACGCGCATCTATATAATGTTCTAGAGCTGATTAGTTTGGTGACCTTACGTCGTTGTTCAAGGTTTGTGACACCATATCTTAAGTTCCACTGGCCGGATTTTAATCAAATTTTGCAAGTAGGTTTTATATATAATGTTCAAGAGCTGATGAGGTTTTGGTGACTTTGCGTCATTGTTCAAGGTCACTACTGAACTTTGAAATCTTTTTCTTTTATTTACCATACCGTGTTTTTATTAAGCCTTCAATTTGGAAGCCTAATACTTTAATTATCTTTTTGTAGTTGACAAATACATCCAGACAATTGCTCTTCTGTGAATCCCTATTACCCAAACCATATGACATTTCGGTCGGGCATCCATGTTCCAGCGGACACATTTCTAGTTATTTATAGTTTTTAAAAGAAAAACAATGGATGGAGGGGCGCAACAGGGAGAACGAACTTATTCAGAAATTCCCTGCGTTCCGTCAGAGGGATAACACCTAACCGTGACAGAAAATACTGATCGGGATACAGTTTGTTTTCTGCGTTTAGATCTCAGAAGTTGAATCGAAAGCTTAAAAAAAATGGTGCTATAGAATGCTAAAAAAGCTACCCGCTGGCACCCCATAACAAGGACACCTTTACCCACTGTTCGCGAGTCCCTAAATACGGGCATTAAAAAGTAAGTTGGATTCTAGCTGATCCATATCGTATGATTCGTTGAATCATAACGTAAAGAAGCACCTCACAGTCAGTCAATATTGACCGGATTGGCAAGTAAATAAGCTGCATTTGTAGCCAGGCAGCCCCATGTAAATCCAAATATGTACATGTTTGCTTTACCCAGAAGATAATTTGTATTACAATATTCAAGCAAATACATGTGGCTTGAGTGAGGGTGGGAAACTAGGACGTTGAATGAGTTGCCAGTATGGCGAAACCAAAAAAAAAAAAAAAATTGTCAGCTTTTACGGTTCAACGAACTGAGATATAAATTTTACCACGAACGTTCTTTTAACATGGGCAGTGATATGGAAGTGACACAACAGTATAAACATGAGGCACCTCTAAACCTCGGTAACTTTGAAAAAAAAATTGAGAACTTCTTCATTAAAATATAATTTTCTTAGTTATCATACTTGCTTCTTTGAAGAAGGTGTGTTACGTCAAACCTTAATCTCAAACCTTACCCCAACCCCAAAATGGTCTAAAATTAAACATAACTAGCCGACAGTGCTTTAATTCAGTTTCTGCCAAACCATATTTATTATCAGTTGGGGTGGGAAGGGTCGAGGCGGGGCGGGTGGGGGTTTGGAGTTTGGAGTGAGAAGTTTATGTCTCAATAAAGTAAAAGAATACTAGGTATATCCCTGTTTTACGTAAGCGCCGCGATATAATTTTTGCCTGCCTCATTTTTCCAACCAACCAGTGATTTATAAATTAATTTATTTTTTTAAAAGCACCTCGCATTTTTGTACGTCTTGATCAGCCCCGGGGTGGCGGCATTTGCTTTGGGCTTGACTATTTGGGAAAAGTGACGCGTGTTCAGTTCCACAGTTACGTAATCTCGCTTATTCTACACAGAAGAATTAAAATTGCACCCACAGTTTGTAACATCGGGCATTCGTAAGTGTGCCTGTGATAAATGAGACCTTGCCCTAAAAAAGCTTCAAGAAAAACGAAGCTTTGTCAACAAGAATTTAGAATTTCGATATTTATAACTTCAAACCTTATCTGTGCTGAGTGGCGGGTAACAGATAAATAATACAGAAGCAGCCATGCTGCGGAAGGCTCTGCTGACAGCTTTTCGAGATGAATAAGGCCTACCTTTCTTCGGCTGCACCGTGTCTTTATTGAGGAAAAAAGAAACCATTGGTGGTCTTTCATAGATTTTAAATTTATGCGACATGCGGTATCTCCTTGATGTGCTTGTCTTTTAATTAGGTCATATTCTGCTTTTATCAACACTTTTCGTTGTATTTTTCCTGCGGTTTAGCTACGAGTCGTCCGTTATTGTGACGGACCGCGTACCCTGGTGGCCCCAAACCACATGTCCGGAAGTCACAGACCGACATGTCCCGCCGCCCACAAACCACGCGTCCGGACAGCCATAGACCACGTGCCGGAACGGCCACAGATAACGGCCCCGGACGGGCAGTGAGCACGTGCCCTGATTGCCACAAACCACGTGTCCCGTTGTCCACAGACCACGTGTCCGGGCAGCCATAGACCACGTGTTCAGGCGAACCACATGTCCCGAACCATTTCCCACTTTCATTTTTCTTTGGCTCGAGTGTACTTTATACGTGCCAGCATGATCCTTTACAGTGTACGTGTGTGTTTTTTTACTGTTTTTTTACAGATACGGGTAAAACCATGTCGACGGAGACGTACGATAACCCGGCGTACAAAGAGGGTGCCGTGGGGATGAACGGCATGAATGGGCAGACGTCCAAGAAAGAGAACGGCGAGTCGACAGACCCAGACAAAAAGGAAGAGAAGGAGGAGGAAAAGGTCGTCGGGCTGGGCACATTGGTAAGATCATTTGTTGATGGGGGGGGGGGTGCGGGGGGGGGGGTGCGGGGGGAGGGGGGAGAAAGAACTTGTTGGGCTGGGCACGTTGGTAAGATCATTTGTTGGTGTGAGGAGGAGCAAAAGTTTTGGGGCTGGGCACGTTGGTAAGATCATTTGTTGGTGTGAGGAGGAGCAAAAGTTTTGGGGCTGGGCACGTTGGTAAGATCATTTGTTGGTGTGAGGAGGAGCAAAAGTTTTGGGGCTGGGCACGTTGGTAAGATCATTTGTTGGTGTGAGGAGGAGCAAGAGGTTTTGGGGCTGGGCACGTTGGTAAGATCATTTGTTGGTGTGAGGAGGAGCAAAAGTTTTGGGGCTGGGCACGTTGGTAAGATGAGTTGTTGGTTTGAAGAGGAAGGGGTTGTCGGGCTTTTTTTTTTCTTAAAGTTTAACACTTGTTAATTAAATAAAGAAGGGCTTACATAATTCCGCAACACCGTTAAAGGAAATTGAAGAAGCTCAAACTTTTTGTATTTTTTTTACCCGTGGCCTGCAGCACGGTTCTGTACGGTAAGATATGGAGTGTAACTTTTCCCTTCTAAGTTCCGGTGTCCGTTCTCCTTGTTAGTTTCAGTGTAGGTCAAAATAGGCATTAAAAAGTTGCTGGCACGACGTGGAATTTGACTACCTGAAAAGAGTGTAAGTTTCAGTAACTTATTTAATTAACTGCATTTATAGAGAGAAAATCACCTTAATTATTAGTTACTTCTAAATAGCCACTAAATAGTTACACAAAGAAGAAATTGTTGTTTTCAAAATTAAAGCTTATCAACCTTGACGTCGGGCAAGCAACTTTAAAATCTGCTGGCATGGATGTCAAATCTGGTAGTTTCAGGCCAGTGTACCAGCGTTATTTCGAGTACTGGTATCATAAGTTTTCAGCTCCCAGTATAGTGTGCCGCTGCGTCATTTTTAGTTCCGGTATGCTACTGGATTTGACGTTCTCCTCATGATCGCGGGGACGATCTTCGCCAGCGCTCACGGAGCCTGCCTGCCCATCCTGCTCATTGTCTTCGGTGATATGACGGACCTGTTTATCGATGCTGCGGGAAACTCAAAGCCGCTCAACCAAACAGAACTGAAACTGGCTGGCTGCAACTGGACAGATTTTGGCTACGAGTGGGAGGAAATCGCGCCCCCTGATGGGGATATAGAGAAGTTAAAGTAAGATTTTAAATACGGAGGATAATAATAACAAGAATGATTATTTGATAATATAATATCAATAATAATAGCAATAATAACAACAATAAATGCGCTTGACTTATTTTATTTCTGTGGAAATGGAGTTAAAGGAGTTTATGTAAATGGCAAATCGTGGTAATTAAGTTTTCAGTACCAAATAACTTGATAATTATATGTCTTTCCGCGGGGAGGCATATATTAGTTTTGGTCCGTCCGTCTGTCCGTATGTCCGTCCATCAGCAGCGATTTCCCAGTAACGAGGCAGTCGTTTGCAACCAAATTTTACACACGTGTTGCCTATATATTTGCGTATATATTTATTTTTCATATCTGACTGTTTGTCGATTTTTGGCGAATTTTTTTTTTTTTTTTTTTACTTCAACATTTCGCACTGTATCTTCGTCTGTCAGCAGCGATTTCTCAATAACGAGCACGGCGGTCCCAAACAAATTTTACACACGGGTTGCCTATGACATACAAATAATTCCCATGTATTTTTTTTTCATATCCGATTATTTTTCGACTTTTGGCGAATTTTGTAGATTTGTTACATAATGTAGAATTGTTTCAGGCTAGTAGCGTGTCCCTTTGATAGACTGTGGTGCTAGGGAGACATGTCCGGTATTGAGCTTCAGCAAAAACATAGACTTTCTAGATGAAATGGTAGAACTTAGAACTGTGATGTGCTTGAATTTTAGTGAAGTGCTTGAAGATTGTGGTCTAAACCAAGATTTAAGAACGCTGCTGCTTGATGAAATGGGGAAATTTTCCATTTGGTATGTTGGTGAGTGTGATTTTGAATCTTTTTGTTTGTAATGCTACGCTCATGGCAGCAGACACTAAGCCGGCTCAATTGGTGGAGTGCCGCAAAGTGACTTGCATACGAGTGCGTTGATTCGCTCATGGCCGCCGAGCTGCAGGTCTCCGTATTTGATACATATGCTTTCTAAGCGTATGTTCCAAACAGATATGTTATTCCGAACTTTAGCTGATATAGAAACGGCCAAAAGTCGCCAAAAATAAACAACTATAGGGATAAGTATTACTTCCAACATGCTATGCGAGCTCACAAAATGCAGCAAAAGATCAAATATATTCATTTTATATGAGATAGAAAAAAAAAAGCTTTGGAACGTTTATGCTGCAGTGGTGGCGTGCGTGGTGGTGGTGGCGGCATACGGGCAGGTCGCCTTCTGGCTAATGGCGGCGAACAGACAATCGCAGAAGATCCGCGTTACTCTCTTCCGCAGCATCATGAAGCAGGAGATTGGCTGGTTCGACACGCACGACGCGGGCGAACTCAATTCGAGACTTGTCGAGTGAGTGTGTATCGCCATCTAGTGGTGGACATGTGTGTGGCGCAACTATAGGCTTGTCGAGAGTGTGTGCTGCCAGCTAGAGGCTGAAATGTGTGTGGATCAATTCGAAGCTTGTCGAGCGATTGTGCTGCCACCTAGTGGCTGAAATGTGTGGGGTTCAACTCCAGGTTTGTCGAAACAGTGCATGCGGCAATTCAGAGGTTGAAATGTGTGTGGATTAACTCGAGGCTTGTGGAGTGAGTGTGTGCTGCAACCTACGTGTTGATATAGGCGTGACTAAAGTGTGACTGGCAAGAAAGCTGAGAGAATCTCTTAGCTAAGAGATAGAGCGCTGGGCTGATAAAGTCGTGGGTTCGAATCCTGAACGCAGTGCATAATGAGGGATTTCATATCGCTCATGCCCCAGCGATTTAATGACTGCAATGAAAACGCCATGTATCTCAGAACAACACTGAGTTTTTAGGAGTGGATGGGAAGTAGAGTGAGGGAGAGGTGGGTAATAATAATATAATATAATAATAAAGAAGACTCAAACAAATTTCTTGCACTATTTTTTTTTTCCTTTATTTATTTATTTTTTTTTTGCACGCAGTGACGTGTCCAAGATCCAGGCTGGAATTGGGGACAAGATCGGAAACTTCTTCCAGTGGTTCAGCACGTTCGTAGCCGGCATCGTGATTGGCTTTGTGTACGGCTGGAAGCTCTGCCTCGTTATCTTGTCCACCAGCCCTCTGCTCGTCGTCTGCGGCGTCATCTTCACAAAGGTGACTATTCTCTGTATCAGTAAATTGTGACTCATGATCACATATCAGGAGGCATATAGGAAAGTGTTCAGAAGAACCCCTGTAAAACTCGGCAATCAAGTGGTTTGCGATAAAAAAAAAACTAGCCTATGTCATTGCTTGAATGCCCCTCCACTTCAGGTTCCAATGTCATAATGACTGTCTAAAAACACGACAGAAACCACTTGAGCGATCATTGAAGTGATCTTTTATGGGGGGGGGGGAGTGGGGGAGGGGGGATGGGATTGACGAGTTTCTTGAGACCGGCATGGCTGGTACTCCCCATCTTTTTTTCAAAGGCAGTGCACTTTCCAATCCCTTCAAACACAGTGTGCCCCCCAGCTGTCCATGCGAGCAGTGTCACTTCAAACGAAAGCCATAAAAATCCAGAATATTCCGGAATAATAACAAAGACGCACAACGAAAATCAGTGAGTTGTATTAAGGGTTTCCGTTGATGGGTTTCCTTGTTTTATGCAAAAACAAATCTGCTCTATGCCTTGTTGTACTGGCTTGAAGTGGCTGCACTGATCTCAAGTGCCCTTATTTCTCAACCCACCGTCACATATTTTATGCATTTAAAAAACTGTGATTTGATTTTCTACATTTTAGAGACACATTCTGTTTTTGATATTTTTGTCGTCATTACGCCAATGGCGAATGTCTTTGCCTATAACTGAAATCCCTCCATGATACCTCCTATCCCGCATGACAACTATTATTTAATTCATTTAACAGCCGATACTAATACGGTTTGCATTTCCTATCCATGAAGTTGTTGAACATTTTTTATAAAAAAACCCGTTGTCTGAATTTCAGCTCTCGAGTTTGGCGACAGCGGGAGAGCTGGACGCATATGCCAAGGCCGGAGCCGTGGCGCAAGAGGTCCTCTCCAGCATTAGAACCGTATTCGCCTTTGGCGGCCAAGAAAAAGAGGCCGAGAGGTGAGTGCAGTGGTCTGGTCTGTCTGGTCTGTTACACCGCTTTTGTTGTCTTCCTTATATGTATATGCGGAAGTTAAAAATATCATACGCATTCCTTTTCCAAGTAAGAAATACGCGTTGATTGTGGATGTTTTACATGCGGCTACTTACTGAACTTTTTCACTTTTAGTGATTAATTCTACTCCTCAAGTTAACATTCCACAGGCATAGCTCTATAAAGGCTTTCTAACTTTCGACCTGTCCAGTTCCCAATATTCGGGGCAAGTGTGACATCCAGGCGTTATAAAAATATGTCAGTGACCATTTACACAGTGTAATTTTTCTTTGGTATATTTTCAGAAATTGTAACAGTCAAATTTGTCCTGTACACTTTAGGGAATGAGATATAGAAAAAACAAATTTCGTCCGTAATTTAATAATGACATGATTTCAGCAAAAAAGTCGCCAGGAGACAAAAAATCGTTTGTAAAATTTGAAATTTTGCTTCCTCCCCAGGTACAAAGTGAAATTGTATGACGCCCAGAAATATGGCGTGAAGAAAGCGATGTACAATGGCGGCGCCATGGGCGTGGTCTTCTTCATCATCTACGCCGTCTACTCGCTGGCGTTCTGGTACGGCGCCAAGCTGGTGCGGGACGAGCCGGACAACTACACCGGCGGCAAGATCCTGATCGTACGTAACAGCGCAGGCCCCCATAACGATTTGCTTGGGGGAGGGGGAGGGGGAGGGGTATCGCCAAGCTGGTGCGGGACGAGCCTGACAGCTACACCGGCGGCAAGATCCTTATCGTACGTGTCCCAGGCCTGGGCGTAATAGTGTAGTCCCTCGTAACGATTTGCTAGGGAGCCGAGTTGGAGAGGGATAATGGATATGTGGTTGGAACTGGTCCTGGTCCGATAGGCAGTGAACAGGAAAATTGCGGTTGAGTAGCTCAGTTGGTAAAAGCGTTGTCCTCGAAATCTGAAGGTCAAGAGTTCGAATCCGGTTGGAAAGTGGCCTTTTCCGATTGCCTGAGTTAGGCAGTATTTGGGGTTAGATCTCCTATTACGGGATTCACATTGAGCACCCTTAGAAATTGATGTTGGTACAAGGGACGTGTCGTTATAACTAATGTCGTTTTAATGAGATTCTTCTGTAGTTTTTATATATGTACTGTGTGATAAAGGTCCTGAGAGGCATATAAAGTAACCGATTCCGCAATCTCCGAAATCGCAATTATTCTATTTTTTAAACTTGAATTAAACTGTGTGGTTTATGTTTTTTTTTTCATGATCTGATCTCTTGAATTAAGAAAGCTAATGTACAACTGGCTACGATGTTCACAGGTGTTCTTTGCTGTGCTGATCGGGGCGTTTGCACTGGGAAATGCCGCGCCGAACCTGCAGAATCTCGGAACAGCTCGAGGGGCGGCCTTCTTCATCTTCGACCTCATTGATCGGGTATTTTCCATCAACATAACATCCTTCTCACGCCCCACGCACACACAATTCGCAGTAGATGTTACCATCGTTTTGTCCTAGAATACGTGGCATTTCAAGTTTGAAATTTTAGGTTGTTGTGAATTCTACGTGGCCAAGTCATAAAGCAAATCACAAGTGTGGATTGTTCGCTTTTCCTCATGATTGTTTCTTTTGAGAACAACTGTATATTTTTATATGAAATAATAACCCACCGTTGTTGTATGAGCAAGGAATACATTTCAGGAACCCAAAATTGACAGTTCAAGCGAGGAGGGAATAAAGCCGGCCGACCTGATAGGCAACATCTCTATAAACAACGCCTCTTTTTTTTATCCAGCGCGGCCCGAAGTGCAGGTGAGCAAATAAGATGGGAATTTG